>JADWQK010001178.1:0-370414 GCA_017933935.1 Sesamia nonagrioides | reverse complement strand
CCGCCTTCTCCTCCCCCTACGCCGCCTGCGGAGCGCCGGAGCGAGGGGATCCTCCTCCCGCTCGCGCTCCGCCGCCTCCTTCTGCGACATCACGACCTCGCAGAAGGAGGCCATCGCCACCCAAGCCTCCTCGCTCCCCACCATCGCTCTGACGATGGCGGGCAGCGAGAGGTCCCCACCAACCGCCGTGACAAGACCGCGGCGCGGCACGGCCCACGACGGGCACACCGCGAGGGTGTGTTCCGCCGTGTCCTCCGCCGCGCCACAGCCGTGGCACGACGGTGTCTCCTCTCGTCCTATCCGGTGCAGGTACCTGCCGCAGCAGCCGTGACCGGAGAGTACCTGCACCAGACGGAAGGAGAGGAACCCGTGACGCCTGTCGAGCCAGTCCTCCAGGACCGGCCCGATGGCGTCGAGGTACGGCGGCCGAAGACGGAGGCGAGTCCGCGTCACTCCTGGACAAGGCGACCCTCGCCTCCCGCCGGACAACCTCCCTCAATTAAACCCTAACCTTTTTTTTTTTGTTTACGCTGTGGGAATGCATTGCGCACCTTACCCCGAAGGGCGTGTGTGGGACTCGCCCAGCCGAAGCCGGGAATACCCACTAAACCCACAGCGGCACTCCGGCATCGCCGTAGTGGCGGGGGAGTGGGAAACTAGCGCAGCCTGAGCTACCTCTCCCCCGCCGGCGAAACCCGCCTAGGAAGGCGGGCCCTCAATTGCCCCTCCTAGGGAGGGGCCGTGGCTCCCGCATGGTGAGCGATGTAAGGCGGGCGTCGGCCTCACGCCCGCCGCTCACCTCAGGGAGGGTGAAAGCGGGCAAAATCCCGCCTTCTCCTCCCCCTACGACGCCTGCGGAGCGTCGGAGCGAGGGGATCCTCCTCCCGCTCGCGCTCCGCTGCCTCCTTCTGCGACATCACGACCTCGCAGAAGGAGGCCATCGCCACCCAAGCCTCCTCGCTCCCCACCATCGCTCTGACGATGGCGGGCAGCGAAGGTCTCCCTAACCATAAATGACAAGACCGCGGCGCGGCACGGCGCCCGACGGGCACACACCGCGAGGGTGGTGTTCCGCCGTCCTCCGCCGCGCCACAACCGTGGCACGGTCCTGGTCGCTTCTAATAACCTAACCTAACCTAACCTTTTTTTTTTTTTTTTTTTGACGCTGTGGTAATGCATTTGCGCACCATACCCCGAAGGAGCGTGTGTGGGACTCGCCCAGCCGAAGCCGGGAATACCCACTAAACCCACAGCGGCACAACGACATCGCCTGAGTGGCGGGGTCATGGGAAAATGGCACAGCCTAACTACCAATCCCACGCCGGCGATTCCCGCCTAGGGCGGGCCCACAGTGGTCCCTCCACTCCACAGGGAGGGGCCGGGCTGGGTACGTCTTTTTGTGCGAGAAGACGCAGCAGCTAAGGGTTTTTTAGCGAGGTGTCCTTCCTCTTAGCCCCACTCGTTTGCCCGGAGGCAAACGGGGCCCCCAGCTCCTCTCAATGAGGAGACCGGGTTGCCCGACGGTGACTCGGAGTTCGGGTTACGTCAGCCACCCGTAGTGATGGCCGACCCGCCGCACATGTGACCACCGAAGCGGTCCCCACTTCTGGTTATGGTCCGCGCCGGTAAACCGGTAACCCCCATATCTGGGGGCCGTTCCCCTATCCGCCACCCGGGGACGCGTCCGATGGCAGGCCAGAAACTGCGCACGGACACGGAGGCAGTCCTTTTTTCTTTTTTTTTTTACCGCTGTGGTAATGCATTTACGCATCATACCCCGAAGGGCGTGTGTGGGACTCGCCCAGCCGAAGCCGGGAATACCCACTAAACCCAAAGCGGCACAACGACATCGCCTGAGTGGCAGGGTCATGGGAAAATGGCACAGCCTAACTACCAATCCCCCGCCGGCGATTCCCGCCTAGGGCGGGCCCACAGTGGTCCCTCCACTCCACAGGGAGGGGCCGGGCTGGGTACGTCTTTTTGTGCGAGAAGACGCAGCAGCCAAGGGTTTTTTAGCGAGGTGTCCTTCCTCTTAGCCCCACTCGTTTGCCCGGAGGCAAACGGGGCCCCCAGCTCCTCTCAATGTGGAGACCGGGTTGCCCGACGGTGACCCGGAGTTCGAGTCACGTCAGCCACCTCGAGTGGTGGCCGACCCGCCGCACGTGTGACCGCCGAAGCGGTCCCCGCATCTGGTTTTGGTCCGCGCCGGTAAACCGGTAACCCCCGTGACCCCCCCCGGTGACCTCCGTTTGCAGGCGGTCCACTTTCGCCTGCAGTTGCCGCGTCTCCTCTGACACAGTGCGCTGCGTCAGCTCCTTGATGATGCCGTGCAAGCTTTTTTGACGGGTCACGGCGGCTTCGCCGCGTACCTACACAAGTTCAAGCTGAAGGACAGCCCGGCCTGTGTGTGTGACGCGCAGGCAACTGAGACAGTCCAGCACCTGCTGTTCGAGTGTCCGAGGCACAACCGCGACAGATACGACCTGGAAGTAAGTACCGGAAGAATGTTGACCGAAACATCTATAGCCGACCTTATGGCGGACAAACACTCCAGGCCGTGTCTGGAGCGGTTCTGCCTCAAAGCAAAACAATCCATCGAAAGGAATAGGACGAGGGCGGCACAGCCAAGCGCAGTGTCGTTGGCAAGAATTGTGTAAGAATAAGAAGCTAGTATAGTAATAATAAATAGATATAAGACTAGCATATAAGAAAATGTGTAAAAAAGGACTAATAAAGAATAGACGTGGGAAAAGAAAAACCCAAAAAGACAAGGCGAAAAAGCCGCAAAAAATTATAGCGGTCATAAAAAGAAATAAAAAAGACAAAGGCAAAAAAGAATTCTTGCCATGTTTTTTTTTTTTTTTTTGTACGAGTGAAAATGCATTTACGCACCGCTATAAACAATATAAACACTAGCTCCTTGCACACATGTGTGCACGTGTGCATGTGTGCTGTCAAGTCAAACATCGGGTTATAATAATGTTTTGTCTTTTTCTTGACATATGATGTCTAGGAATTAGGATAGGATGAAAAGGAGAAAACATCGCTCTTGAATTTAGTACCTGGACCCCGTACTCAAGCCAGTAAAAAAAAACAAAGAAATCTGTCTACAAAGTTTGTCCTTGGAAGCGTGTGAACCAAAATTTCGGTGCTCTTGTGTTTTTGGGTATTTTTGGTGTATTTTTGAGGATAAAAAGTATGTATTGTTATTTTATTATAGTTTATAACCAGAAGAAGCATACAAATATATAATTTATGGTGTAAAAGTAAAGGCAAGTAAATAAAATGTGTTCGAAATTGTTACTGGGCTTTCGTGCTGAGAATTATAATTGGTATCTTTTGTACGCCATTTATGTAAGCTATTGTATTTATTTCGCAATCAGTAAAAAAAAATGCATTCCTTGTTTATTCCTTAAACTAATTTCCTTAACTAATACTTATTTCCTAAAAAACCTGAAAGTTTCAATGAAAAATAGTGCCCCATAACATAATAAGAGGGAAAAGTCCAAACTATTGCGATTTCGGTTATTTCTGCCGCTGCCATGTTCGCGAGCGGAAGGGAGTACGTCAATGTGAACATCTGCGAGCGGGAGGTTCACGCGGGGATGGAACAACGTTTATTGGGACGGCTCGGCAACCTTCGACAAATACATCAAACAAATAAACAGCGTATGTGAAAGAGAAACAAACAAAGTTCTATGTGACATCATCCTACAACAGCTACGTCACTCTCATGACGAACTGGCGTACTACAATGTAATGTTACTTAAGCAGCATTTGTGTAGTGTGGGTTACGCTGTCAACAGTTTATTTGGAGTTCTAGATCAACGCTTCGCAGATCAATACAAGCAAGATATTTCTCTTATACAAGAAAATGAAAATCACTTGGCACTCTTGTGGAAAAACCAGACCTCAGTAGTAGAAGCAGAATACAATCTACTCAAGAGAACCGAAGAATCAATTAATCGGCAACACAAGGCCATCAATCAACATTTAAACTTTCTTACAAACGCCACCAATAAATTGAACAAAAACTTGCAAGAACAAGAAATGAGGAACGAGCTAGCACTGTCCACCATCATAGCTACAAATATGCTCACGAAGCTGAAATCAATACAAGATACAATAATCGACACAGTAACAGACGTCCATCATGGAATGTTCAGCGCTCACTTACTATCGCCGAAGCAACTACGAGTTCAACTCAGCATAATCTCAGGACAATTATCGCGAGAACTATCCTTGCCGATAGAAAACATACAGACAGAACTTCCAAAAATTTACCACCTTCAGAAGGTTCTTGTTCAACAAATACTTTTTGGCTAATTTACTTGCTTACCTGTTATGTTCAGTTTCTATGGATTAATTTTTGTATATGTATGTATTTGTGTATCTACTTTAGTATATTGTAATAATGATGTTTGCACCAATGACAGTCCCATTTGTGGTTCCGGAATATCTGTCCATCCTTTGGTTGCCTGGAAGAGATCGCATTAGCGATAAGGCCGCCCATTGTATGTTTTTTGTGATGAATGTTTTTTTGTTCCATGTTTGATTGGTGTACAATAAAGAATATATAAATAAATATAAATAAATAAATAAAGGTTAAAACACGGATAACACACGACTACCTCATTTTTGAGACTAAAATACCTCTGGTCAACAGAGAAAGTTATGACGTATATAAACTCATATCAATACCACAACAACATGGTAATATAACAATCGCCGTCGTGCCGATATCAGATTACATCGCGATAAACTTACGCAAGGACACCTATCTGACAATGACGGCGAGAGACATACAACAATGTTTGGAGTACGACGAGTCTAGTCGCCTCTGTCACTCCCGAAAACCTATTTTCCAGTTTAAGTCAAAAGACAGCATGTGCATCAAGGATATGGACACAAACAGATGTCTTACAAACACAGCAGCATGTCGCAATAATTGGCTAAGAATAGATTTAATTTTTGACATGTAACTTGGGTGAAATTCATAAATTTAGCATTTAAGCATTCTGTAAATTCATTCTCATCAACCACTCACATCACTCCCGCCCGGGAATATGTACGAGTCAGCCATCGTACATGACACGCGCATATTAGCCACATACATAGATCAGCATTATTCCGTCGCCTTGCACTTTCTATAGCGTAAGGCGACAGTACACGATCAGCCTTCAAAGACTGTACTCATTTACACTTTCATACCTATATTAGTTACGAGTTAGTTAAGTAATCAATAAATCATCATATTTGGCTATCCGTGACTATTATTGAAGTGTATAACCAAGGTGTGTGCGAATCATTCAGCAGCGCATACATGGGCACTCTAGCCGGATAGAGCCCAGTCCACCGCGGCCGGGCCTAATGGCCCGAGCCTGCACCGCTGCGGGTTCGCAGCCTCCGGCCACTGCGATCACCGCCACCACCTCCTCCTTGGTGATCGAGTCGTCGAGACCGGTCACCTCAATGGTGGTGGTTTTGGTCGGCCATGCGACCTTTGCCACGTCTGAAAGGACCTCCCGCAGCTTGGCTGCGAAGAGGTCCGCATTTTTGCCGCCGTCCTTCCCCGGAAACTCGAAGAGTCGAGCTCCGGTTTGGGTCCGACGGCAGTTACCGAGCCCCAACTCGGCGGGGTCCGCGACGGCACGAGCCCGTCTCAGGACGAACTCGTACGTTGCTCCTCTCTCGGCGGCCTCGGGGACAATGGTCACCGTGACCGCCGCTGTTTTGGGAGCAACCAATTTTGGAGCCTTTTTGGCTGCCGTGGTAGCCACCGGGGCACCCGCCGGGGCAGCTGCTGGGGCAGCCGGGGCCTGGGTCACCTTCTTGCCCTTTCCCTTTTCCCTTCTGACCACCTCTGACCACGATTTGTTGGCTGGGGTGGTGGAAGGGAGGAGGGCGTCTCCCTCCTGCACCGGGGGGGCGGGTGCTGCGATGGCAACCGGCCCCGGTTCGGGACCCGCACTCGTGCCGGGGGGAGGCAGAGCCGCTGGCGACTTCTTCCCTTTGCCCTTGCCCTTTGAGGGCTTCGAGGCAAGGGGAGTCACTGTCTGCGTCTTGTCCGCTGCCAGGGGCGGACGGAGACGCGGCTCGGGCAGGAGGCGGTCCTCTATGCCTACCAAGCAGGCACGGGTGAACGCCCTCTCCTCCATGACAACCTTGCGGAACAATTCCTCAAGTTTGGAGGAGGATGGGGAGGGAACCGCTGCCGTCGGGGCCTTTGTTGGCGGGGCTGTGGGACCTCCGCTTGCAGGCGGTCCACCCTCGCCTGCAGTTGCCGCTGTCACGTAGCAAAATATAGCAGCAGGCGACATCTCGTGGACTAGGGCTGAACTCGGGTCACATATTTTACATCGAGCCGAGAGATGGCGTGGCGCGAAAGGACGGTCGTTAAGATAATAAATAAATTTAAATAAAGAACGACCGGGTTAAAAAATATAATATAAAAGAAGGACTTAAAATAAAGATATTAAAAAATTAGGAACCAACTCATGAGTCTGAGTTAAAAATACAAGTCGCGGAACGCACGAGTCTATGGTTCAGGAAAAGACAATTGGGAGCGGTCGGTCGGAAGGGAGAGAAGCTTCGAGAAGGAAAAGAACTACCGAAGCTTGCGTGGTGTCGCGAGTTTTTTTGTGGAAATAGCCGGTACCCAAGGCTGGCTTGTGACGCGATAAACCCCATGGGGTTGTGCGCTTAACGTCTGGCTCATCTCTCTGTGAGTATTCATTTCTGTACCCGGAATATTTTCTCCACGTGTTTTCCTGTTCTGTAGTGCTGAATTGGGTTAAATGTTGTTCTAGATTTGGCTCTATTGGCGGGCCTAGGGTGGGAACCCGTTTTGGAGGCGTCGCGTCATAATTTATCTTTGGTGGCCTTGATTCCCATTGGATCAGGCTTGTTGGAGTGGATGTGGCTGAACCCTGATGGTACGGCACATCAAGTTCTCTTTCGACGACGACTAGGCAGGTATAAGCTGTCATGATTATTTTGCTCCTGGTGTTCCCGAGATACCTAATCCCGCAGGCCGCGTTCAACCGTGCATTAATCTGACACCCGTCAGTTAGTGAAGCCAAGGGTCTTTGTACCGTAATCTAGAAGCGTAATCCAGAGGCGTTAGTTAGAAGCGTAATCCAGAGGCGTTAGGCAGGAGAGCTAACGTAATCTGGAAGCGTAATCCAGAGGCGTTAGTTAGAGGCGTAATCCAGAGGTGTTAGGCAAGAGAGCTAACGTAATCTGGAAGCGTAATCCAGAGGCGTTAGGCAGGAGAGCTAACGTAATCCCGAAGCGTAATTCAGAAGTGTTAGTTAGAAGCGTAATTCAGAAGTGTTAGTCAGGAGAGCTAATCTGAAACGTAGACTCCCTGTCCTTGTTTCTTTGTTTTGATGTATCTAGTGATTGAGAGTGGGTTTCCGACAGGTTGCATTTAAGTAGGCTATTGGCTTGATATTGTGTGCATAACCTGAGATACTTTGGTAACGACTGAGCCGTGATCACAACGGTTCACCTCTCGAATCCTCATCAAGCGACCCTGAGCTTGCTGAATTGTCTCATGTGGATTCCCTGTCCCACTCCGACCCGAGACGGAGTGAGTCAGGAAATCGTCTAGGTAAGTTAGGTGTTTGTTTTGTCATATATTTATGACACAGGGTAATTATAAAATAAATTTGTAATTGTATCCATTTATTGTTTTATTTAATGCTCCTAGCTACCAAGTATTTATTCACATGATTAAATCCACTGTAACTAAAGCGTTACAGTTGGCGCCCAAAGGTATATAAATTAGATTATATAAGGTGAACGGTCGTTGATTACATACCACTCTCTCTCATACATTCTCTTCTGGATTGCGGTACAATGTTAGTTATAGGCTAGTTTTAAGAATTTCATGTGTAATTTAGTGAGAATTACTAAAATATTGCCAAAAGGAAGCCACGGTGTGTGTGTTGTAGTTCACTAACAAAGTTAATTGATATTATAGTGGTGTTGAAATTTCTTATAAAATTTATAGTTGACAACCTGAAGAATGGTTGTTTAGTTTTGTATTGTAACTAGTTACAAGTAAAGTAGTCCTAACCTATAGGAACAAGGAATTTACAAGAAAATACACCACATAATTATTTTTTGACATACCTACATTGTAATTTTTTTTTAATTACAAAACCAACATTGTAACAAAGTTAGTGAAACAATATTATTGCAAGTCAAACTAAAACAACAACACATATTTAATGTAATTCTGCTAATAATTGCCAGCACAATTTGATCATTTGGTATAGTAATTTATGAACATTATTGAAACAGTTTCATGTCTGAAAATGGTAAACTGAGTATTTCATACTGTGAACCTAACACATAATTTGATAATTAGGTATAGTAATTCATAAACATTATTGAAACAGTTCCATGTCTGACAATGGTATACTGAGTAATTCCTTCTTTGAACCTAAAAACATATTTAATGTAATCCTACAATCAATAACAACCATAATTTGATAACTAGGCATAATAATAATTTATAAACATTATAGAAACAGTTTCATATCTGCCAACGGTGAACAGAATGTATCATGCTGTGAGCCTAACAACATGTTTAATGTAATTATATAATCATTAACCACCATAATTCTATCAATGTTATAATAAAATTGTAAACTTAACTCAAACGTTCACATATGTAACAGCGGAAAATAGAAAATAACATGCTGTAAAGTAAGCCTAGCAATTAGAAATCTTGAAGTTAAGTTAAGTTAAGTTAATGATTGTATCATTGCATTGTTATTGTATTCTTCAGACAGGACCACAATATTGTACTCGAGCGGTCATCAGTGCGCTCACGGTGGTTTTACGAGGTTCTGAGGATCACGGTAAGAGGTCGATGGGAGTGTGCATTCATTAGTTTTGAAGCAATACCTGTTTCACGATACACCCACTTCACTCATTCACGTGGATACATCCAAAAGTCGTTCATACATAAACAATATCGAACGTTCTGAGTCCGTATAACAACAGAACTTTGTAAATCAACATTGATTTAGGCATCAGGGGTCATTGATCAAAACATAACCTGTTTAGATGAGAGACATATGACATGACAGTGACATTTGACGTTTATAAATTACAATAAAGCCGGGATACTTGTCTACGAGTTAACTAAGATTTTGTACGGATTGGTCGAGATAGGTTTCAGAACGAAAACGTTGCTGACAGATGTGTCATTTGAAGGTTATTTGTTAATGTTTGGCTACAAAATTGTGGATTTGTTGTTTCGTGTGTTATTCATTGAAAACTTGATATGGATTTAGAAAGGGTATTTTACCACTCACTCTTGCGCGATGAATTGTCGTATGAGGTAACGATACGGGCAGAAACACCTGAGGATACAGTGGCTAGGCTACGTAAACAACTCAAAGGATTGTGCGTAGGAATTGCTCCAGCGGAATTCGTTTGTGAAGAATTGGAATCTGGTAAGGAATTGACTACGATACAAGATAAACTTGAGGAATTACAAAGTAAAGTAGAAAGTGCGGAGAAAACTCGAGACAGTCACAGTTTAGCTCGTGGCAGGGCTTTGTATTGTCATTTGCATCATCGTTTGCAGAGGCTAAGTTGTAGGGAATCAAAGGAATGCATGTTGCAGGAGAAGCTTAGAAACCTTATGAAGGGTTATAGAAGTACACTCGACAAATTGTTTAGGCGGTCTGACACGGAAAAACAACCGTTTGATACTGAGGACAACTCGGACAGTCATAGCAACTATATGGTTTTAAGTAAACATGTCTGTAAATGGAACGTCTATTTTGATGGCAAGACATGCCCATTTCAGTTTTTGGAATCAATTGCTGAGCGTGCAAAGGCGTTTAAGGTACCGGATTCCGTGTTATTTGATTCAGCTTTTGCATTATTTAAAGGAGACGCTTTGTTGTGGCATAGAAGTGCGAAATGCCAAGTGAGTACATGGAAGGAATTAGCAGACCTACTCCTTAGGGAATTCAATGCCATAGATTACGAGGACAACTTATTAGATGTTGCTAAGAAACGTATGCAGGGTAATGATGAGCCTATTCATATGTATTTTGCTGTTATGAATGCCTTATTCTCGCGATTAACAATACCATTAACAGAACAAGAGAAGATTAAAATACTCAAAAAGAATGTCAAACCATCCATCTCCAGAGGTTTAGTTTTAGTTAAGCCAGATTCAGTAGCGGAATTAAAAGATGTTTGCCGCCTATTAGAGGCTGAAGATATAAAGTCAAACACCTACAACAATACACCAACAGATTCAAAGCAAAAACAAAAGATAGCAAGCGTGAACCAGTTGTCAGATAAAAACACACACAAACAAACAGATGGTAAACAAAGGCCACAGTCCACTAAGAATGAAGTGAAATGTTTTAAATGTGGAAAGCTAGGGTATACTAAGCAAACATGTCCAAATTGTAAATGTCCTAAGAGGAAATTTAAATGTTTTAAATGTGGGAAGCTAGGATACACAGTAAAAACTTGTCCTGATTGTACAAAAATTCCAAATGATCCAAAAAACTATCATCAACAGTCTGTCAACGACCACCTAAACAGGTCGATTCAGGTGAGTGGAGATCATGGTTAGACTTTGTCTCTAACTTCCATAAATACAATAAAGCGTTGGCAGCACTGTTTCAGCCAAATAGAAATAAAGATGTTCGGCCATATTTGAGTGTCAATCTATATGATGTGGCATTTTACGGTTTGTTAGATTCAAGGGCAGACATTTCAATAATAGGAAATGGAGCTCATGAAAAGTTCATTAGCTTAGGTTATTCACTGGATACCTCAAGCGACTTAAAGGACAAGATATTGGTTGCAAATGGTTCTGAAAGTAGTCCTATTGGAATTTTAAGGTTGCCGGTTACCTTAAATGGGGTAACTAAGGTCATTAAATTTTATGTCATCCCGGGAATAATATCAAATGTAATATTTGGTATAGACTTTTGGTTAGCTTTTAATTTATTACCAGAAATATTTAGTCATATAAATTATATAGAGACTCCAAAACAATTCATAATAAATAATATAAACAATAGTGGGAGCATAATAAATACAATTGAATCATTAGAAAACATGAAGCCAGAACATAAATCGATAGCGGAATTGATAGTACAACAATTTCAAGATATTTCTTTTGAGAGCAAAGGGTTAGGTAGAACTCATTTAACTCAACACGTCATAGATACAGGCGAAGCCTTACCTATTAAATGCAGACCTTATCCTATGTCACAGGAAAAGTTAAAAGAACTTCATAAGGAATTGGACAACATGTTGAAGCTCGATGTGGTAGTACCTAGTGAGAGTCCATGGAATAATCCGGTCCTTATGGTTCCAAAGCCTGACGGGTCATGGCGGTTCTGTCTTGACTGTCGTAAATTAAATGCAGTTACAAAAGGGGACGCGTATGCAATACCTTATATACCTCAAATCTTAGATAGCCTCAAAAATGCAAAATACATTAGTACAGTAGATTTTAAATCTAGTTTCTGGCAAATCCCACTGCAGGAAACCTCACAGGAAAAAACCAGCTTTACTGTTCCTGGTCGAGGACTTTTTAAATTTAAAGTCATGCCGTTTGGTCTTTGCGGAGCACCAGCTCGTCAACAAAGACTAATGGATATGTTGTTTGGACATCCATTTTGTAGTGATATCACAAAAGGACTAATATTCTGCTACGTTGATGACATTTGTGTAGTATCCGAGGACTTAGATACCCATATTCATCTTCTGAAAAGGCTCCATGAACGAATTAAAAGTGCAAATTTAACGATAAATTTTGGGAAAAGCAAATTTTTCCGAAAATCCTTGAAATTCTTAGGCTACGTAGTAGATGAGTGTGGTCTTAGGACTGATCCCGGAAAAGTGCGTGCAATATTGGATTTCCCAGTGCCAAGAACTTCTAAAGAAGTCAAGATGTTTTTAGGAACTTGTTCTTGGTACCGTAGATTCATCAGAAACTTTTCAACAATTGCAGCGCCATTAAATGCACTTACCAGTACAAAAATAAAATTTAAATGGAACCAAGAAGCTGAAAACGCTTTTAATTCATTGAAAAATACATTAATAACTGCACCAATATTAGCTTGTCCAGATTTTGAAAAACCGTTTACTGTTCACTGTGATGCAACAAGATACGGCATAGGAGGTATGCTAACCCAGAACATTGAGGGGAATGATCATCCTATTGCCTACATTAGTAGATCCCTTAGTAAAACTGAACGTAATTATAGTGCAACTGAACGTGAAGCACTAGCTGTGATATATGCAGTAGAAAAATTTGAACCATATTTGGGAAGTAAACATTTTACAGTCATTACAGCTCATGCTTCACTAAAGTGGTTTAAGAATTTAGAGAATCCAACAGGTCGTCTAGCGCGATGGGGATGTCGGCTGTCACAGTATAATTATACTATAGAGGATAGGAAGGGTAAGGATAATGTTGTACCTGATGCTTTATCCAGGTTACTTAAGGTAGAGGCAGTTAATACACCTACTACGCCGACACGGACTGGAGACGGATGGTATGATAAGGTTTATGCCGGTGTAACGTCATGTCCGAAAAATTATCCCAACTATCGAGTAGAAAAAGGCACACTCTATAGATATAGCAAAGGTAAATACGCGCTGACACAAGAGTTTGAATGTAAGGAAGTGGTCCCCAAATTACTGCGTTCCCAGATTATATCTGAAAACCATGAACCTCCTACTTCAGGACACATGGGAGTCTTTAAGACACACCGGAAGTTAAGTCTGAGGTATTTTTGGTCAGGCATGTATCGAGACGTAGTAGATTTTGTTAAACGGTGTAGTGTTTGTACAGCCTACAAACATAAAACCACTCCTACACCAGGCCTCATGGGTCAACCCAAACAATGCTATAGACCGTTTCAAGCAGTATCAATAGATTTAGTTGGTCCTCTACCAAAATCACGTTCAGGCTACATACATTTATTAGTAGTTACATGTTGTTTCTCAAAATACACATTTTTGTTCCCATTACGTAGAGCAACTAGTGCATTAGTAGCTAAAAACTTCGAAAATTATGTTCTTCTCACTCACGGAATTCCGGAAACCGTAATTACCGATAACGGGGTTCAATTCACGGGATCAGAATTTCGTAGTCTACTAAAGAAGTATAATATACCACGAGTGCACTACGGGCCTAGATACGCTCCACAAGTTAATATGGTGGAAAGATACAACAAAACAGTTATGACAACAGTATCGTCTTATGTCAAAGAGGATCAAAGGACATGGGATCTAAATTTGAACAAAATTCAATTTGCCATAAACAGTACAGTAAACGAAACAACGGGGTTTACACCATTTTTCTTAGTCCATGGCCGAGAACCCATTATAAATGGCACATTTTATAAAAACGCAGAAGATTGCGATTATGAAGTTACTATGCCTCGTGAGGAGTACGCAGGGGAATTAGGAGTCCTTAAGGATATTTTCGAAAAGGTGCGTGCTAATATAGTTAAAGCGCATGCAACCAACGCGAAATATTACAACTTACGTAGACGTCACGTAACTTTACGTGAAGGACAGCAGGTTTGGCGTAAAACGTATGTCCAAAGTGACGCAGCTAAATACAAAGCTTCAAAATTAGCTCCTAAATACGAACAATGCATAGTAAGGAAGGTGCTTTCACCCCTAGTTTATGAACTAGTGGGACTAGATGGGAAATCATTAGGCTCATGGCACATAAAAGATATTAAGATAAATTAACGAAATCTTTTTATCACACATTAGCTTTTTCTTTCCAACAAAGACGGTAGAGGTAGTATATTAGCCGTAGTCCGTGCTTGCACGTGTTGTTTGGAGTTTCTTCCAGCAACAACGACAAGGCGTATGCATACCAAATACTGAAAATGATTAAAGTATTTATGGTGTTTATTATGAAGCGGATTGTGACTTCAAAAATAAGCCCACACATTAGTAACAATTCAAATGCACCTTGTTTACCAATAATTTATGAAGCGGGTTGTGACTTCAAAAATAAGCCTACACGATGGTAACAGGTCAAATGAATTTTGTCTACTATCATTTATGAAGCAGATTGTGACTTCAAAAATAAGCCTACACATTAGTAACAATTCAAATGCACCTTGTTTACCAATAATTTATGAAGCGGGTTGTGACTTCAAAAATAAGCCTACACGATGGTAACAGGTCAAATGAATTTCGTCTACTATCATTTATGAAGCGGATTGTGACTTCTAAAATAGGCCTACACAATATGTTTTTACAGAAGTTTTGCTTCTGGAAAGACTTTCACGTGTCTCTGGTGAGCGATAGGGATATGATTGCCCATGTAATTATGTTTCAGCTAGCTGAACATGTTCACCAGTAGTACCGTTTATAAACAAAAGCAAAAAATTATTAGAGTTCCACTGGCGAACAGGAGGGATTCGGGGGAACTGCAAGGAGTGGCTTCCTGCGAAAGGATGCAGGTTGCTACGGATTGTGAGAGAGGTATGATAGAGGAATGGATGGAGATGTATAAAAGATTACGGGGGGGTTTATGCCCGGATTGCAGGATGAAAGTCGGTTGGTAGAAGAGATTTCCTGGCAAAGTCGAGTTTTTAAGGATAGCATATCACTTTAGGCAGAGTAAACATCAATAGTTACTTTAGAAAATTTTGGTGAAAATTGCCATTAGCTACGTTCAAGACAAGTATGTTGCCTCTTCGTATAGTTTAAACACCGAGGGTGGTGTACGGTTTACTGCGTATGCAGAAAACCTTTCCGTGGGAAAGGGGGCATTGTCACGTAGCAAAATATAGCAGCAGGCGACATCTCGTGGACTAGGGCTGAACTCGGGTCACATATTTTACATCGAGCCGAGAGATGGCGTGGCGCGAAAGGACGGTCGTTAATATAATAAATAAATTTAAATAAAGAACGACCGGGTTAAATAATATAATATAAAAGAAGGACTTAAAATAAAGATATTAAAAAAATAAGAACCAACTCATGAGTCTGAAATAAAATACAAGTCGCGGAACGCACGAGTCTATGGTTCAGGAAAAGACAATTGGGAGCGGTCGGTCGGAAGGGAGAGAAGCTTCGAGAAGGAAAAGAACTACCGAAGCTTGCGTGGTGTCGCGAGTTTTTTGTGGAAATAGCCGGTACCCAAGGCTGGCTTGTGGCGCGATAAACCCCATGGGGTTGTGCGCTTAACGTCTGGCTCATCTCTCTGTGAGTATTCATTTCTGTACCCGGAATATTTTCTCCACGTGTTTTCTTGTTCTGTAGTGCTGAATTGGGTTAAATGTTGTTCTAGATTTGGCTCTATTGGCGGGCCTAGGGTGGGAACCCGTTTTGGAGGCGTCGCTTCATAATTTATCTTTGGTGGCCTTGATTCCCATTGGATCAGGCTTGTTGGAGTGGATGTGGCTGAACCCTGATGGTACGGCACATCAAGTTCTCTTTCGACGACGACTAGACAGGTATAAGCTGTCATGATTATTTTGCTCCTGGTGTTCCCGAGATACCTAATCCCGCAGGCCGCGTTCAACCGTGCATTAATCTGACACCCGTCAGTTAGTGAAGCCAAGGGTCTTTGTACCGTAATCTAGAAGCGTAATCCAGAGGCGTTAGTTAGAAGCGTAATCCAGAGGCGTTAGGCAGGAGAGCTAACGTAATCTGGAAGCGTAATCCAGAGGCGTTAGTTAGAGGCGTAATCCAGAGGTGTTAGGCAAGAGAGCTAACGTAATCTGGAAGCGTAATCCAGAGGCGTTAGGCAGGAGAGCTAACGTAATCCCGAAGCGTAATTCAGAAGTATTAGTTAGAAGCGTAATTCAGAAGTGTTAGTCAGGAGAGCTAATCTGAAACGTAGACTCCCTGTCCTTGTTTCTTTGTTTTGATGTATCTAGTGATTGAGAGTGGGTTTCCGACAGGTTGCATTTAAGTAGGCTATTGGCTTGATATTGTGTGCATAACCTGAGATACTTTGGTAACGACTGAGCCGTGATCACAACGGTTCACCTCACGAATCCTCATCAAGCGACCCTGAGCTTGCTGAATTGTCTCATGTGGATTCCCTGTCCCACTCCGACCCGAGACGGAGTCAGTCAGGAAATCGTCTAGGTAAGTTAGGAGTTTGTTTTGTCATATATTTATGACACAGGGTAATTATAAAATAAATTTGTAATTGTATCCATTTATTGTTTTATTTAATGCTCCTAGCTACCAAGTATTTATTTACATAATTAAATTTACTGTAACTGCCGGGTAAGGGTGGAGTAAGACACTCCAGAGTCTTTTTATAAAGCGTTACACCGCGTCTCCTCTAACGCAGTGCGCTGCGTCAGTTCCGCTACAATGCCGTGCAAGCTACCTGCACGGCATTTGAGGGCCTTTTGAAAGGTCCCCTTTAGGTTGGAGGACCTGGAGGCGACCTCGACGATCTCCTCCATGTCCTCCTTCGCCAGTTGGGCCAGCTCCACCACAGAGAGGCCATCGAAATTGGCGAGGGCCGAACCGTATCCGGCCCTTGCCTTGGCTGCGCGCGCCTGCACACGGACTGTGGCACACCTTCTCCTCCAGCTCCAGCTCGAGCTCGGCCCGTCTGGCCAAGCCGAACTGACGCTGGGCGTCCGCCAGACCCACATCATGGGCCTGAGAAGTCGTAGGCAAAGCAATCTTTGCCTGCCTCTTTTGTTTGGGCTTACCCTTGGCCGAGTCCAACGCTCCCTCGGACCCGAGCCTCAGGTAGACCCTCTTCACCACCCACATACGGACGACGAGTCCCCGACCACGGACCCCATGTCCGAGTCGGAGTATTCGTCCTCCCCGCAGAAGCCTGCCACGGATGGTGCGGGGCTGGCCTCCGACGCCGAACACTCGTCCAAATGGCCCTGATAAGGGCCCTTGGGTTGGCCCTGAGACGGGTCTTTTGGGACGAAACGCCCGGAAGCGTTCCGCAATGGCTTCGACATATCGGCTACCAGAAAACCACAATAAAAATAAAAACCTCAAAAACCTAACCTAACCTTTTTTTTTTTTTTATTATTTTTTAGCGAGTGGAAATGCATTTACGCACCGTACCCGCCGCTAGCCAGGATATCTTGTTACGAGGTGAAAACTGAAAGCTGTATTAGAAGTAATTTATTAATTATAGATGTTTTGTAATGATTTAATAATTCTGAATAATAATTTTAATAATAATAATAATAATGTAATAGTCTATAAGAATGATTTTAAAAGAATACGGGAAAAGAGCGACCCGAAAAAAGCACAAGCCGCATAAACAGCTCACCTAAATAAAAGAAAAGAAATAAAACAATGTAAACAACGATTCTTGCCCTGCAAGAAGGAGAAGAAGACGGCAATTATAAAAAAACCTACCCTAACCTGTTTTTTTTGACGCTGTGGGAATGCATTTACGCACCTTACCCCGAAGGGCGTGTGTGGGACTCGCCCAGCCGAAGCCGGGAATACCCACTAAACCCACAGCGGCACTCCGGCATCGCCATAGTGGCGGGGGAGTGGGAAACTAGCGCAGCCTGAGCTACCTCTCCCCCGCCGGCGAAACCCGCCTAGTAAGGCGGGCCCTCAATTGCCCCTCCTAGGGAGGGGCCGTGGCTCCCGCATGGTGAGCGATGTAAGGCGGGCGTCGGCCTCACGCCCGCCGCTCACCTCAGGGAGGGAGAAAGCGGGCGAAGTCCAGCCTTCTCCTCCCCCTACGCCGCCTGCGGAGCGCCGGAGCGAGGGAATCCTCCTCCCGCTCGCGCTCCGCTGCCTCCTTCTGCGAGGCCATCGCCACCCAAGCCTCCTCGCTCCCCACCATCGCTCTGACGATGGCGGGCAGCGAGAGGTCCCCACCAACCGCCGTGACAAGACCGCGGCGCGGCACGGTCCACGACGGGCACACTGCGAGGGTGTGTTCCGCCGTGTCCTCCGCCGCGCCGCAACCGTGGCACGACGGTGTCTCCTCTCGTACTTTTTTTTTTTTTTTATATGAGTGAAAATGCGTTACGCACCGTACCCGCCGCTAGCTAGGCGACAGGCGTGTGTGGGGCTCGCCCGGCCGGAGCCGGGAATACCCACTAAAAACACTCGGTTCCCTCGAGCCCTGCGTTGAGAGTGACCCGGGCTCGGCCCGAAGATCTTCTCGTCCTATCCGGTGCAGGTACCTGCCGAAGCAGCCGTGGCCGGAGAGTACCTGCACCAGACAACCTAACCTAACCTAACCTCCTTACCCGGCAGTTACAGTAAATTAAATTATGTAAATACTTGGTAGCTAGGAGCATTAAATAAAACAATAAATGGATACAATTACAAATTTATTTTATAATTACCCTGTGTCACAAATATATGAAAAAACAATCTCCTAACTTACCTAGTCGATTTCCGGACTCACTCCGTCTCGGGTCGGAGTGGGACAAGGAATCCACATGAGACAATTCAGCAAGCTCAGGGTCGCTTGATGAAGGATTCGTGAGGTGAACCGTTGTGACCACAGCTCAGTCGTTACAAAAGTATCTCAGGTTATGCACAACATATATCAACAAGACTTGATAAATATAGCCTACTTACATGCAACCTGTTTTAAACTCACTCTCACTCACTAGATACATCAAAACAAATAAATAAGGACAGGGAGTCTACGTTTCTGATTAGCTCTCCTGACTAACGCTTCTGGTTTACGGTACAAAGACCCTTGGCTTCACTAACTGACAGGTGTCAGATTAATGCACGGTTGAACGCGGCCTGCGGGATTAGGTATTTCGGGAACACCCGGAGCAAAGAAATTATGACAGCTTATACCTGTCTAGTCGTCGTCGAAAGAGAATTGGATGTGCCGTACCACCAGGGTTCAGCACACTTCTACTCCAAACAAGCCTGATCCGATCGGATCAAGGCTACCTGAAGCAAGTCAGGACGCGACGCCTCCACACGGGTTCCTGCCCTAGGCCCGCCAAAAGAGCCAAATCTAGAACAACATTTGACCTAAGTCAGCACTATAGAACAAGAAAATACGGGGAGAAATATTCCGGGTATAGAAATGAATACTCACAGAAATATCAGCCAAATCGCTATACGCTCAACCCCATGGGGTTTATTGCGCACACACGCCAACCTTGCGTACCAGCAACGTCAATAAACCAGCCACCATCTGAGCAAGACACCAATCGTTCTTCTCGAAACTTCTGTAGCCAAGCGATCGACCCACTCCAATTGTCTTTTCCTGAACCATAGACTAGTGCGTTCCGCGACTTGTATTTTAATTTCAGACTCACGGATTTGGTTCTTATTTTTAATATTTATTTATCCTATTTCCTTTTTATTTTATTTAACCCGGTTGTTCTTTATTTGAATTTATTTATTGTATTATCGACCGTACTTTCGCGCAACGCCATCTCTCGGCTCGATGCAAAATATGTGACACGAGTTTAACGAAAACCATTATGCTATTTTTTGCTTCTAAGCTTGGTCGGGTTATCGGTAGGCACTGCCTTCTCGGCCTTAAAACTGAATGAAATTCTGCGGCCACACACGACAAGTTTACGCACACCATCAAATAATTTTATTCACATACACGACCATTCTCGCTAAAAATACGCAAATTTAGTTCGTGCCTACATTGCTCTACGCTCCGTAGCGCTAGTGACGCAGCCGTGGTACACGCGCATTATAAATTGTAATGTGTGTTAGCTAGTTTGCGCTAGCCCCACAAGATGGCAGTGTTACTGTTTTATTGTAGTGTTTTGACAGAATGTACTGTAGTACAAAAAAATATATTATAATACGATTCGGGTGTTCCGAGTTAGAAAATTATAAGGGTATGCAGTGCTTGTATGCCCCTATGGAGCGCACGCGCCTTTTGGTAACTTTTTGAAACTAAAAATTGTAAAATAAAAACTTATTTTACAAAAAAACAACAGACTTCCACAAAAAAGAAATCACTACAAAGTGAAAAATAACTAATTTCGGAAGTCGGTGGCAAATATGAATATACATGTTCATGATAATGGTGTCTTTGGTTTTTGTATATTCATTTTTGCCACCAATTTCCGAAATTAGTTATTTTTCCCTTTGCAGTGATTTCTTTTTTGTGGAAATCGGTTGTTTTTTTGTAAAAAGTTTTTTCAACATACATTTTTTAACTCAAAATTCCTGGCTAAATCTAGAGAAATTTCTAGTAATTGTAATTTATAAAACCTACCTGCCTTACTCTTATTCCTGTGCGCATTTCACGTGCTGGAGACACGTTTGGTAGTTGTTTTTCGAGGTTTTTACACATATTTCGGCCAAAATTCAAGTTTTTTCAGTTTAATTAAAATTTTTGGTTCATCGCACGGAGACTCGTCTCTGGACACCTTGTTGTTGCGCCTAGCTTTCATAAAACTTTACGCATGAATCATTCAAAATTTAAGTTTTTTAGTATAATTTAAATTTTTTGTTTACTATGTGTAAATTCCAAAACCTAATCTAACTTAACCGGTTGTAACTTAACATCCCCGTGACGCATTTTGACGCTTTTTTCAGTTAATTTTATCGTTTCTAACCCCCTTCTAACGTTCCCACTAGGGATAAATGATTTTTCGCGAAACGAAAAGCTATTCAGCAAAACTTGACAGAAGTCACGACTCACTCTAATCATGCCGTTACTGCCAGTTGGCATGTGATCTATTCCGATTTTTAAAAGAGTAGCTGCATATTGCATATACCCCGCTTGAGAATCGTGATGAAGTTGCCCTCGCATATTCGTGGTAACCCATAATGCAGATGCTTTCAAAGAGGCATCTATTTCATCTGCCGGCGGCATACTCCTAGCAATTACCGGAAGGGTCTGCATAAAATCACCAGCTAAAGGTACCACCGTCCCTCCCATGATATCTTGGTTGCCTTTGATGTCCCCCGTTGTGCGATCTAGTGCTTCAATTGCCCTTTTGTGGAATGTCATCACATTCATCCCGAACTAACAACTTACACTGCTCTTACATTCTTCCGCGCTCACTGCTTTTACTAATATTGCATTTCCTCATGTGCTAATTTCAATGGTAACTGAGTGCGCTTTTCGTCCCGTTCCAAATAAAATTAAAAAGAGCCGAGTTGATATAAAATAAGCGCCTGGTAAAATAATGGAAGCAATATGTACGTCTGCGATAGCTCCCATTTTCGCAACATTTTTTGTTACTGCTACGCTCCTATTTCTCACAGTATGATGTTATATAGCCTAAAGCCTTTCTGGATTAATAAGCTATCCAACGCAAAAATAATTTTTCAAATCGGACCAGTAGTTCCTGAGATTAGCGCGTTCAAACAAACAAACTCTTCAGCTTTATATATTAGTATAGATAGATTTGAGACTGAGATTACGGTCGAAGAGGATCCCTAAATATTTTATTTTAACAACGTGTTGTGTATTAGTTTTCAAGTGCAGTGTGTATCTGGGAAACATTGGTGAAGCAACATGTTGTAGTTGGTGAAGCACTACGAGTATGTTGTAGTTGCTCTCTGCCTTTGTTGAATGACGTATGCTGAAACATTGGTGAAGCACCATGTAGTAGTTGGTGAAGCACTACGAGTATGTTGTAGTTGCTCTCTGCCTTTGTTGAATGACGTATGCTGAAACATTGGTGAAGCAGCATGTTGTAGTTGGTGAAGCACTACGAGTATGTTGTAGTTGGTGAAGCACTACGAGTATGTTGTAGTTGCTCTCTGCCTTTGTTGAATGACGTATGCTGAAACATTGGTGAAGCAACATGTTGTAGTTGGTGAAGCACTACGAGTATGTTGTAGTTGCTCTCTGCCTTTGTTGAATGACGTATGCTGAAACATTGGTGAAGCACCATGTAGTAGTTGGTGAAGCACTACGAGTATGTTGTAGTTGGTGAAGCACTACGAGTATGTTGTAGTTGCTCTCTGCCTTTGTTGAATGACGTATGCTGAAACATTGGTGAAGCAGCATGTTGTAGTTGGTGAAGCACTACGAGTATGTTGTAGTTGCTCTCTGCCTTTGTTGAATGACGTATGCTGAAACATTGGTGAAGCAGCATGTTGTAGTTGGTGAAGCACTACGAGTATGTTGTAGTTGGTGAAGCACTACGTATGTTGTAGTTGGTGAAGCACTACGAGTATGTTGTAGTTGCTCTCTGCCTTTGTTGAATGACGTATGCTGAAACATTGGTGAAGCACCATGTTGTAGTTGGTGAAGCACTACGAGTATGTTGTAGTTGGTGAAGCACTACGAGTATGTTGTAGTTGCTCTCTGCCTTTGTTGAATGACGTATGCTGAAACATTGGTGAAGCAGCATGTTGTAGTTGGTGAAGCACTACGAGTATGTTGTAGTTGCTCTCTACCTTTGTTGAATGACGTATGCTGAAACATTGGTGAAGCAGCATGTTGTAGTTGGTGAAGCACTACGAGTATGTTGTAGTTGGTGAAGCAGCATGTTGTAGTTGGTGAAGCACTACGAGTATGTTGTAGTTGCTCTCTGCCTTTGTTGAATGACGTATGCTGAAACATTGGTGAAGCAGCATGTTGTAGTTGGTGAAGCACTACGAGTATGTTGTAGTTGGTGAAGCAGCATGTTGTAGTTGGTGAAGCACTACGAGTATGTTGTAGTTGCTCTCTGCCTTTGTTAAATGACGTATGCTGAAACATTGGTGAAGCACCATGTTGTAGTTGGTGAAGCACTACGAGTATGTTGTAGTTGCTCTCAGCCTTTGTTGAATGACGTATGCTGAAACATTGGTGAAGCAACATGTTGTAGTTGGTGAAGCACTACGAGTATGTTGTAGTTGCTCTCTGCCTTTGTTGAATGACGTATGCTGAAACATTGGTGAAGCAGCATGTTGTAGTTGGTGAAGCACTACGAGTATATTGTAGTTGCTCTCTGCCTTTGTTGAATTACGTATGCTGAAACATTGGTGAAGCAGCATGTTGTAGTTGCTCTCTGCCTTTGTTGAATGACGTATGCTGAAACATTGGTGAAGCACCATGTTGTAGTTGGTGAAGCACTACGAGTATGTTGTAGTTGCTCTCTGCCTTTGTTGAATGACGTATGCTGAAACATTGGTGAAGCAGCATGTTGTAGTTGGTGAAGCACTACGAGTATATTGTAGTTGCTCTCTGCCTTTGTTGAATTACGTATGCTGAAACATTGGTGAAGCAGCATGTTGTAGTTGCTCTCTGCCTTTGTTGAATGACGTATGCTGAAACATTGGTGAAGCACCATGTTGTAGTTGGTGAAGCACTACGAGTATGTTGTAGTTGGTGAAGCACCATGTTGTAGTTGGTGAAGCACTACGAGTATGTTGTAGTTGGTGAAGCAGCATGTTGTAGTTGGTGAAGCACTACGAGTATGTTGTAGTTGCTCTCTGCCTTTGTTGAATGACGTATGCTGAAACATTGGTGAAGCACAATGTTGTAGTTGGTGAAGCACTACGAGTATGTTGTAGTTGCTCTCTGCCTTTGTTGAATGACGTATGCTGAAACATTGGTGAAGCACCATGTTGTAGTTGGTGACGCGCTACGAGTATGTTGTAGTTGGTGAAGCACCATGTTGTAGTTGGTGAAGCACTACGAGTATGTTGTAGTTGGTGAAGCACCATGTTGTAGTTGGTGAAGCACTACGAGTATGTTGTAGTTGCTCTCTGCCTTTGTTGAATGACGTATGCTGAAACATTGGTGAAGCACCATGTTGTAGTTGGTGAAGCACTACGAGTATGTTGTAGTTGGTGAAGCAGCATGTTGTAGTTGGTGAAGCACTACGAGTATGTTGTAGTTGCTCTCTGCCTTTGTTGAATGACGTATGCTGAAACATTGGTGAAGCACCATGTTGTAGTTGGTGAAGCACTACGAGTATGTTGTAGTTGGTGAAGCACTACGAGTATGTTGTAGTTGGTGAAGCACTACGAGTATGTTGTAGTTGCTCTCTGCCTTTGTTGAATTACGTATGCTGAAAGTAAGGTACTTATTTCGTTTTATCAGCATTCAAGGTCTAAAGATGAAGTCTGAGCCATTGGTTTACTACATTAAACTGATTCTGAGAAGCATTAAATGCTGAGGCATTTAATGCTTCTCAGAATCAGTTTGGGAACTGGGACAGTTTGGGGTACTTGGGATGAGTCCCAAGTATAACGCGTAGTATAATGCGGTAGAAAACGCGACTAAATGCCATTGCTGCCTCTGTGGCGGAGCTGTACGAATATGATGACTCCATGAGACAGGTGTGTTGGAGTTGGCCGTTGCTGGAGCTCAGAGGCCCAAAATTGTATTTATGTTGGCTGCAGACGAATTCTTCAACTTATAAACTTATAAAGTTTAAAATGAAACGTTGATACGTGGTCATGTGGGTATTGTTTGAACACAAAACAATTTTCTTCTTTCTGTGATATCTCCAATAAATATTTTGCTGTGAATTAGTCTTATTCCCACCATAGTTCTGTTACTGAGCGGGAGGATGGGGTAAATAAAAGTCGGACATCTTAACATAATCGTTTATTTACTATGACGTAACATTTGCTTTACTTCTTGAATACCTTGAGCTAATACATATTATTTTGCCTATTTGATAAGTAGGCACAGTGTGACGTCACTCGTGTGACGTCACTCGTGTGACCGTGTGACGCATGCGGCCTCCACCAGTGCGCCTCGTTGTGTGCGTGTGCAAGTTAAGTTGTCAACTGATCGGCCCCCTCAACGCCATCGAACTCTATAATACTATCCTATAATTTGTTTTAATACTTATATCTGCAGTCTTATCGCGTTGTGATTGGCTTCAAACTCCCGCTCGTGAATAATTATGTGCATTGCAAGTGCATATGCAAGTATGTGATTCACATAGCTCTGAGAGAATTAAATATAAATGAAGACCAAGAGCAGTTGTCACCGAAGTTGCAGCAGGTCTTCGGTTATCATGTTAGCTCATCTGCAGCTGCAGCACATCAGATGTTCTTGATCAGCAACAATGAGGATAGACAAGGTGCCATTTTTACCGTTTTTAATACATTGCTTTCAATCTAAGGTATTTTTGGCAACATATGGACTCAGTTCGCTTGAATGACCACACTTGTTTGTGATCGTATTTTTACGAACGTTCATAATGTGATCTCAATCTAATAGTAACTTACGAGAATTTGACTTCTGTGGGGACAATTCTTTTAATTTGAAGAAGAGATGAAGATCACATGTCATGTGATCTCAGTATCAATCTCTCAAAATACCCTTCTGATTTCCCTAAACTATGACAAGTTTTTGACATTTGTTGGTCGCCAAAGTGAGCTTGCGATCAGGGCCCCAATTCTGGTAATATAAAACGTTCAAAATCTATTCGCGATCTCATCTAGGCAACATTTAAGTGTCAAAATATAGGGGAATTTTAAGTATTGTTTGACTAATTGAGACTAAAATTAGACAGTGAACGTTCTTAAAATTAGTAAAATTACCGCAGACTAGGAACCACGAATTACGAGAATTGGCTTCCGGATATAGTCGAGTAAAAATAACATGTGTGTAAGTGAATTGTTATTTGTTGGCACGATTGACTGACGTAGTTACCCACGTCAGTCAATCGTGCAACAAATAATTATTACACTTTTACTATTTTTAACGCATAATTAGAAAAGAGTGAAAATGTGAGAAGATAAAAATGGCACGGTGTATGTATAGTGCAGCAGTTTCATTGAAACTTTCGCTAATGAAGAGCTGAGCGCGGCGCGCGCCGTCAGCGGCGGCGCACTTCATTGTCTGTGGGGCTGTCCGACGCGCTGGTGGTGCTGCGTGCGGTGGTGGTGGTGGTGGTAGTAGTGGTGGGCGGGTCCAGGCCCTTGATTTCAAAAGGCCCACGGAAAAGTGGCCGGAACAGGCGCAGGAACGTCTGGTAGCGCACCGCCGAGTTCTGTAACAGAATACATTCTCACACACTGAACACAAAGTACACAGTAGGTACATCTCGAACAAGCAACGTGAGGGGCTCACCTGGATGACGTCACCGATGACCTTAGTAGTGCGGATGAGCAGCGACACTGACGGGCCAAACAGGCTGCCCGGCAGGTCCAGGCTGACCTTGTTCCGGTCGAACACCGGGATGTCGTCGGCTGCCGCGGCCTGGCGGCTGCGGCGCGGGCCCCCAGGGCTCAGCGGACGGCCAAGGTTCCGCGACCACGATGGGAACTCCCTCGCCAGCTCCCGGCGCCTCCACATAGTGCCACTCTGCGACAGGGCCGCGCCGGTCTGAGCATCTCGTCGCTCGCGCCTCGCAGCCCTCTCATCGCCTCGTTGTCTCGTGTGTGGTGTTTGCGTATACGTTGTATGAGTTTATGTGAATATATTGTTCTGTCAAATTGTGTGTTGCGCACTTATTCACGAGCAGAGCGCTGCTGCAGCCCCGCTGGGTGCAGTACACCCGTCGCGAGCTCCTCATTGCATGCGCCCTGCCTCTTCCCTGAACGCAGCAGCTAACAAGCTGTAGGTTCTTGTGTCATGTGCATGTACTCTGGTCGACTAAATATAAGTTTTACTAATTCTGATAAAGCTATGCTTGGCAAACGCGACTCCTCGCGTTGAGCGTGAGAGGCACGTTATGTTTCGTACTTTGTTGTCAATAGACAACAAAGTACGCCTCCATAATGAAGTTCTGCAGGACGGCGCTGTTCCGAAGTTTTGCAGAAACATAACGTGCCTCTCACGCTCAACGCGGCTCCTCGCGTTTGTCAAGCAGAGATTCAAAACATAAACTAGTTACATCAATACCTAGTATAAGGTGACCATTCATTACTTTGTGCGAAGTCAACAACAGATATTAAATGAAAAAGCAAACGATGAGGATGATAATCTTAACCGATCATATCGAGTACGTTGGTGTACTTCAATGACAGCAGCCGCAAAAGAAGACTTCGGTAGGGCAATATAAGGTATACGAATAAAATTGAAACAAATACAATACGGGTCACAATTTATTTCAAAGATATAAAGTCGAACGACAATCGTATAGTCTCAGTGAAGTGAAACAGTGAAATGGGTCGGAGTGAGGTGCGTATGTGTGCGTGCACTACGAGGGCTACGGGCTACGAGCTACGAGCTACGAGCTACGGCAGACTTGGTACACCGGTCGGCGCTAGTACTACATATACGTGGTACGCTATGTGCGCTACTCACCGCGGCTGCAGGGTGCGCCGGTCGGCGCTAGTACTCCATATACTTTCCTGAGTGTGCGACACGGTAAGGAAGGGCGAACTGCTTCATTCCTTCACCGGTGACGACTATACACCACTATGTAATACACTAACTATACTTTATACAATTTTTTAAGCTACTTATTTACATTCCACAGGAGGATGTGAGTCACAAACTAGTCTCAGGAAGTAAAGGTCACGGTCCTAGGAGTCTGTCTCCAAAATTATGTTTTTTTTTTTTTGTTATGGCATCTCGTAGTTGACCTAGAGAGGTCATCACTACTTAACCGGACTATTCCAAAATTATGTTGTCCTAGTTTCCATAAAAAAAGCGCTTCAATTTTAAGTACAGCTCACAACACTATCATGACAGCTATCAGCACCCTTAGTGCCTAACACACAACATTATTAATTTGAATCATTTTAAAGTATATTGATAATCTGTTGCTCTAAATGTTCGATAAATGTGTCAGCTTTAGAAGGTAAATAATGCAATAGATATTATTGAGGTGTTAATATGAAACCCATTGCTACTGATAGTGTGCACGCACTTACCGCGCGGGATCGTGTTGTGAGCTGTTCCGTTGAGAAGGAGGCGGGAAAGCGGAAAATTCCTAATTGTTTTTTCATAAACGTAAGAAAACTCTTCCGACAAGGATCAAATAGCATTCAAGGAAAATGTACACCGAGCAAATAATGCGTTCAGTTAAACGAACTAAAGTTAAAAACAAACATTGCAGATTGTTAGTCAATCTTATAGTTTGCAGTTTTTGCTTGTTACGTTAATGTGGTTCAATAATCGACCACACTCACAAATACACACACAAGATATTCATGACTCATCGTCATCGAAACATCAAACATCTGTTGCTACATCCATTTCTATTTAAAATTTTGAGTTTGAAAATGAATTGATGTAAAGAAATTATTTACATTGAGTGTTTATAGCGGCTCCTCTCGTCCTGCAATAAGTGTGACCGCACATCACTATACATATTAAGTAAAAATAGTTATCATGTACGTGTTGCTCAAGTTGAGCAGAGGTCGCGCGGGCGCGTGCTGCAGCGACCTTGTGCGCTCGGTGAGGCAACTCACGTATATACATATATAGTATATTATGTGATTTGGACACCACTCACTACTCACGGCAGCGACGAGTTAAGAAATAAACCTAAGGACAAGCGGTGACTAGATACGACAGAGATGGCGGCGAGTGCCCCCGAGCGCGGACTAGATGGTCACTAGACTTATCATAACGTGCTGCGGCAGGAGTTCCACAATGTTACCATTCGGCGTCAACGTGTTACACACAAAGAACTTCTTCATCTTATGTACAGGTCAGGGATAACGACAGGGGCGCGCGGGGGTGAGGCATGCGACGTGCAGCGTGCAGTAAAACAACAGCTTCCGAGGAATCATTTAATAACACCAACGCTCACCTAAAATCTATTTACAATATAAATACAAAATGTAGAGAGAGACGGCGTACCGCCGGCACCACTGGGGGAGGAGGGACAGGAGCGACCGCGGTCTGTACAGGCGGTCCGGGGGACGAGGGAGGGGAGAGGGATGCGACACGATTACACACATGTAGTCCTAGCCACTAGTCCAGGCACCATACTTAGCCTCAGAGAAGTGTTGTCCTCGAGCGCGGTCCGGCCGCACTGACCTAGTGTAAGAATAGTGGCCGGACTCCGTGTGTGAGTCAGTGCCTCGAGAAGAGCGAGCGAGCTGGAGCTCACGCGTCGTCCTCCTCGGAGGAGTCGATGGTCTCGACCGTGCCTCCCGCGGCGGCGCCGCCCGACGAGGAGCCCGACAGCGAGGTCACGAGCGAAATGATGGAGCCGAGCCCGCCCCCACCTGAGCTGCTGCCCCCACTGCTGCCGCCGGACGCGCCTCCAAGCAAGCCAGTCACTGCCTGAATCTTTGGCCCCAGCAGTTGCAGCTTGGGCCCGATCACCTGCCCCACGATGCCGCTCAGCGACGCTAGCCCATTCTGCGGTGCCTCGATGCCGTACTGCTTGTTCAGCTCGATGTTCTTTCGGTCCAGTGTGTCCACGAAGCGCGTCTTCGCGTCAATCAGCGAGTTGATTTTCTACAACAAAGAGAGCGAGTGACGGTCCGTGCAGGGTGGTGGAGAGGAGGTGAAGGGAAAGGTGGTACTCACCCCGAACACGAAGCCGAGGACTGCGTTCTTGATGCCAAACTTGGCCTGTGTGACACCCTCCAACTTGCGCTTCTCGCGCGCCTGCTCTTCTCCGGCGCCGTCCTGCACACACACACACACACACCCGTGTCACTACACTACACACTACATACTCTATACACCACACACCACTTACACTAAAGCACTCCGTCACCATAGCCTTCCACCGCCGCTCCCACCGTGTTATATGTTAACTTTATTGTACGTATGGACTCGACACAATGACCAGCCGGGAGCTGTCGGAACGGCGCCGCCCGGAATGCTGCACAGATTCCTATGAGCGTGTGCACACTCCGCTGGCACTGTTCGATATTTACCGAGTAAGGATAATATGATCATGGAACATTCTGGAAATGAGCTCTCTTGACGAGTGAAAATGCATTCCGAAGTTCAGTCACACGTTCGACAGTATGTGTTACAAATACTCGAAATAAAAGACGCCTTAAAATCAAAAAAATTCCGTAAATTAAAGCAAGTCAACACGAAGTATGTATTTAGAATTGTCTTGAGAGATGCTTCCGGAAAGACACTTGACAAGGATATGAGGGTTGATAGAACAACAGCGGCCTGGGTATAGGCAGCTGAGCAGAAGGCTGGCTAATTATTGAATGGGCTAAGCAACAACGCTGCACTTGTACAAATCGCAATAACATTATCATTTGAATAGGTTGAATAGTTTTTGAAAAAAAAGTACATAATATTTACACGAAATGCATCAAAATTAAGGAAAAATAATCCACTACCAAAAAAACACTACAAAGGGAAAAATAACTAATTTCGGAAGTCGGGTGTCTTTTCTGCATTTCGTTTTTTTTTTTGCCTCAAATTAGTTATTTTTCATTTTGTAGTGTTGTTGTGAAAGCAGTTTTTGTAAAAAGTTTTCATTTTTCACTTTTTATATTGGGAGAAGATATACTTTCCAATAAAAATTAATCATTGAAATCGGTTGAAGTTGTATTAAATTATTCGTGCATTTGTCGCGCACATCACTAAAAAAAGACGAACATGACGATCAAGACGTTTATGATTTTGTTATGGATCCTTGAGTACGTGAGTAGAACTGGACCAAAGTTAAATGGGACACACACAGAGAACCAGCTTTCAAATAAAAAATAAATATCAATATCCATTCAATCAATCGAAAGTTCCGAGGTAACAGACTACTTTTATTTTTAAGTCGGTGTACTAATAACCAATAAACTTCTCATATTATGTGACTGGATTTCTGTGGTATTTAGCCAAATTTCAATTAAACAATAGCTGTCCTATTGGTTCAATATCGTATTTCGGAACTTTGTCGAATCAAAAACTAGTTTTTAGGGTTGCGTAGTAAACTAGGAACCCTTATCGTTTCGTTAACTCTGTCTGTCTGTCCGGTCACGGATAATCCCAGTGACCGTTAGCACTAGAAAGCTAAAATTTGGTACCAATATGTAAATCAACCACGCCAATAAAGTTAGATTTCCCATGCAAGTAAAGAGGGGAGAAATAAAATTTGGTACCTATATGTAAATCAATCACGCCAATAAATTTACATTTTACATATAGGTACCAAATTTTATTTCTCCCCACTTTACTTGTATGGGAAATCTAACTTTATTGGCGTGGTTTTTATTATATGGTTTTTCTGTTCTTTTCAACCCTGGCGTGTGATATATTGTTTACTAAAACCATTTTTTGAAAATGTTAATATTTTTGGAAGTAATGCGACCATAGTGGACCGCCTTCCTCCGGATCACCGACCGGCGGTCAGCGGATGCACGCACACTTAACGTTCACCGCTGATCAACACAAAAATGAAAGGAGATATTCAACACAGCTTAAGAATTATGAAAAAAAATTCAAAAGTAGAACTGTATAAATACTTTCATGGAAAATTATTTTGAACTTGATAGGTTGAACAGTTTTTGAATAATATACATAATAATTTCTGAACTAAGTTTGTTATTTAACCGAATATACAAGTATTTTTTTATATTAGTTTACATATTTTATTATGATGAAGGTTCACGCAATCCAAAATTACTACTGAAAATCCAATATACATAACCCGTCAAGTTTGTACAAATTCATAATTCAATTTTAGCCCAGAGATGGCGCTGTACTTTGGGCTACTTCACGTAGTTACGAGGGAGGGTTTATTGTGGTGTTTTCTGTATACAAACGTATTCCGCTGTTTTCTTCGTGGAAAAAAAAAAATTTTTTCTACAATTTTACACCGTGACTATACGTGCCCCTATCATTTCATTTTTTCCGAAACTTATTTAATAAAAGAAATACGATACTTCAAAATTGCGAAAAAGAACCCATTTATTTATATCGTGATGTTCAGATGACTGATGATGATGACAAACGTTATAAGTTTTAGGCAAAAAAGAAAAAAATAGAAGATTAGGTATAATTTCCTCTAAATTTGGATAAAAAATTAATTGAGATCTGTCGTGTTTTGAAAAAGAAAACAGCGAAATACGAAACGTCTTTTGGTCAACGTTTTTGTAGGTAAAATCAGCCGGAGCAGCAACTGTCCTTTTCGCACTTTACCGGGAGAGGTTGGAAGCAGCGCGACGGCAATACTTTCTTCAAATATCTATTTTCCAAATTCCTCGTCGTCCGCTCTTAAGGCTTTTACAGAGATAATGGGGTCGAGACGGGAATGAAATATTTGGAATCTATAATTCTTTCTTTATTTATCACCGTTGTTTGTGGGATATGTCTACTGAATGTAACAAACAGCCGATGTTTTTACTCTTAAGGGGCACTTATTGTGATGGACGGGATACTACGGCACCCTACACTGAGCGTAGCCCGACACACTCTTGGCCGGTTTTTTTGTTCATATTATACGAGGAGCTCGGACACCGAAGTGACTTTAGTTTGTAAACTTTCATAGTTGGGAATGGTTTTGAGTGGGACAGCTATGTAACACTTCCCTAGCGTGTTCATTACGACAGACAGTCAGTCGCGAAGTACTAGGTTCTATGCAACGTTGCACCCAACCAGAAGGATTGTCGCAAGTGACTGGTGCAGCAAACATCGCAGCTCGCCTGCGGTCCTAGTCCCGCGGGTGGGTCGAGGCCGCCCGCCTCTCGCGGCCTTCGGCCCCGGAACTGTAATGTCAACGTAATCACACCTAATCGAAGATTGCCACCGCCCTGTTGCCGTATCATTTGAAAAGCCGCTTGTTCAACGTGTATAAATAGTGGCCGCTTGCGATCCAACGCTTCACCAAGTGAACGTCTCAGAGGTCATACAATCTCGACAGACAAGATGTATCGTCGCCCTCGAAGGTTACCGCAATGACTACAAGCTGCCATGGTCTCTATACGTTTTCATGAAATATATAATGATGAAACATGCGCTGCACAAGACATGATATTTATGTCGTATATCGACATCGAGGCGAATGATTCAGACGCCTTTCACAACGGAAACACGAGCAACCAGAGACGGAAGCAACGCGAAAGCAAAGGGCGGACAACCGACCGACACAAGAGCTAGTACTTCGCGTGCGATACTACATGCCTACTTCGGACAACCGACCGACACAAGAGCTAGTACTTCGGGTGCGATACTACATGCCTACTTCGCGTGCGATACTACATGCCTACTTCGCGTGCGATACTACATGCCTACTTCGGGTGCGATACTACATGCCTACTTCGCGTGCGATACTACATGCCTACTTCGGGTGCGATACTACATGCCTACTTCGCGTGCGATACTACATGCCTACTTCGACACTACATGCCTACTTCGCGTGCGATACTACATGCCTACTTCGACACTACATGCCTACTTCGACACTACATGCCTACTTCGACACTACATGCCTACTTCGCGTGCGATACTACATGCCTACTTCGACACTACATGCCTACTTCCCTCCATTATTACAGTATTATATTTGCGGTTCCGAAATGCGCAAAAACGCTAAAACTGCGACTCCGGTGCATTGTAACTGTAACAATTGATAGTTGGCCAATACCCAGAAAAACCATGTAGACCGAGCGGCCCGTGTGAGAGCAGCCGAGCGCTGCCCAGTAGTGCCGTGGGCTGCAGAGCCAGACTGTTTCTCGAGTGCGACGCACACATGCTCAGTCACAACTCAGTCCCGATGCTTGCCGAGTGCTCAGTGCTTACTGACTGGTAAATTATTGTAATGAGCGCTGACGTGAACCGAATAAACACATGTGACGCTATGGCAAATAGCCTCCAAAGTAACGCTTCACGAATGAGTTTGAGTTTTGCGCTTCACGTAAATATATACCTAAATGTCAGTTGTGCTTGTAATAAAGAGCCCTCTCCTTTCAATCGGCAACTTATTAGCTCTGGAGCTCAATGATAAGAACAAATCGAGTTCTCAGGTTACTGCATTGCACCAAGAACCTAGAGGATAGAACTAAGTGGATATTTGGGTACGTTTCCGGGACCTCCGAGGGAACTAGAACAATATATATATGTTTATCTAACTACATGTATGTGTTATATGTACAATGTGTGTGTTATAGGTATTATAAAATACTAAATTTTAAGGTATAGAAGGAAAGATCTTAATTAATTTGCTTACTAATAACTGACTAGTAATTGATCTGCAATAAATGTATTAACTATTATTTATCAAATCACATTACTGAAGGAACTTTGGACAGTACGTTTAAAAGAACAAAAACATTTTTTTCATCAAAAACTCAATAAATTAACTCTCAGTTATTTAATTAAATCAAGTCAAATCTTTTATTTACTTTTTCTTTTTCAGACGAATTCTAGTTTTATATCTAGTACCTACTAATTGAACACAAAATATTATAACTTGATGTAGCGTAATTCGGTCAATTTTAGAAGATTATTGCTAATTTGGAGCATGTTCGACCAAACTATGTAACTTGCATTGCGTTACAAACCGGTCTCTAATGATAACGAAGAAAAGATGAAGCTTGTGTAGTGTTGTTAGTTTGGAAATAATTATTAGGTAAGCGAGCCTATTGTTTGTACAATAACGAGTACTACACACTAACAATACTCCGAGTGATGCGAACGAGGCAGCGCCGGAGTATCAAGTATCATCATCTTGTGGTTCTTTCGTTTCGAAGTAGAGGGAAACATTGGAGCGACGTATATCCACAGACAGATAGAAGTACCGTCACAAAGAGAGCAAGGTCCCCAAAGTTTTCCGACTGTATCTGCGGAGGGTGTCTGTTGTTGAGCGAGGGCAGCACGTGTAACACTCCTGCTATTCATTTTGTTCGGTGGCAGGCGCGGGGCTTCCGGCGCAGAGCGGACTCACTGCTTGTCCGGTCATGACATACAATGTGCTCTCAACATGACATAACACGAGCGACAAGCGTGTGTCCGAGCTGGTCAGAGTGGAATCACATTTTTAGATGATGGCGGTTCCTTGTTGTTATTGCACATTCAGCAAGTAGTTTTAATTTCCAATGGTAATCGTAGTCGTGAATAAAACATAACCGCCGGTAGAATATCAAAAATAAAAAGACATTTTTTTACCTTTTTATGATTAGGTACGTATCCTAGGTAGACCTTTAGCAATGTGTATCGTTTAGTCGTGTGGCCCGTACGGGCCAACGATGAGTAATAGGATGTAACAAAGTTTATAATTTTATTGATATAGAGCTATAGTTGATTGATACAGCGATCAGCAATGATAGGATAAAGATCTTCGTTATGATATTAAGTAAACGCGGCGAAGACCGAACACGAACTAAAGCAAATTGCGCACGCGGTACAGAACTGCTTATTTAACGTAAAAAGATATGAATTGTTGGACAGTCCACAATGTACACAACACAACAGTTTGAATACTTCAGACTGAGGCCTGTGGACTGTGGACTGTGGTGCGCTGCACTTTGTTTTACATCGTTTTGCTAATTGATTAAGGTAAAGAAGGTCACAGTTTCACGCATGTGCTAATGTGGAACAAGTATTGAGATGATGTCCTTGAACACAACACGCACTCACGAGAGCACTCAGCGAGCGGAGAGGTGTACTCGACAAGGTACAGGACGTCGACGAACTCACAGGAGTTAGTGCGCAACCACGACCAGAACATTGTGTATCGGAAAAGTTAAATGAGATGTAAGCGTTATGAGTGAAGCGTGTCGAGCGAGGCGAGCAGGACTGCGACGCGCTGCGAACAGAGACAAAAAATACACGCAACACGACACGATGCGATGCGATAGAGCGCGATGCGACGCGCCATGCATGTGAACCAGGGCATTATTGTCTGTAGCGGCTGCAGCGCTTCCACAGCGCATTACATAAAGCCGCGGGTCGTGTTACGTCACCGCAGCCACCGCCGCTTGAGCACCACCGCCGCCCGCTTACTGTGCATTGTGTCAAACTGGACACGTAACCCGGTCACCCATCGACCACTGACCGCATCACACACGTAACACTGAGCTGTGGTCAGCAGGGGCGGGGGCGAGCGGCGGCGAGCGGCGGCGCTCGCGGTGGACATCATAATAAATAGTAAGCATTAGTAATATGGACAGCCGCGTTAGGTCAGCGATGTGCTCACGTATGACCTATTGTGACAGTCGCTGCTATTTAATATAATAATATTTTACAGTTTTTCTATCGTCATGGGAAGCTTGAATTTCCTCAAAAAACCGGTGGTGTCATGTAGCGGTCGCAAAAATATCTGTCCAGTGTTTGAGGGTTTTTTATACACTATAATCATCTGTAGCCGCTACATAGCAGCCACCGTGTCTTAGCAAAGTCAAGCTTTTACATGACATTATTATTATAATACATTTCAATGTGTTAGTACACACGCGTTCCAATACAACACAATGGCGCGATACTCGCATATAGGACAAGTTTATTGTTCCACTGTATTCTTCAGCTTTACGAAAATAACGCAAGTTGGGACTTATCTAACGATATGTGTACTAGCACAGAGCGGGTGGTACCTCAATGGGCTGTAGGGCGTCGTCGTCTGCAAGCTGGCGACGCAGGCGCAGGGCGCGGGGGGCCGGCGCGGGGGGCGCGGCGGCCGCCGAGCAGAGCAGCGCCAGCAGCGCCAGTGACGTCAGCGAGTGAGTGGCGACCATCGTGTGTCGGGCGTGCGGACAGACTGACGGTTGTAGCCTGACGCTCACCGCCCCACGCGCGCCGCGGTGGGGGGTGCCCACCACCGGCGCCGCCACAACACAGCGCTGCTAGCTCCTATCCTCAGGATTCATTCACACGATGTTGATTAGGAAACACCGGCTGTCACCTCCAAATACTTTATTTCAGGATGTCTAGATTATTTCTCATACTGCAGATGATAACACAAGCTTCCAAGACAACAGTAAAACCTAGCATATAAGTAGGTATAAGATTTAAAGGAGTCGCGTGCGCGATAGCGTACCTATTTACATTGAATCTGAGTTTAGATCAATGAAGCAAGTAATTTAGTCAGTTTTGTGTCAGACGTTATGAACATTGTGGATATGTCGGTAATATATTCGCTTCTGTAACGTACTCGCGGCACGCACTGCGAGTAGTGCAGAGTTGCGCGTTGATGTCTTTTGTATGACACAAATTCGTCGCGTATATTATTAATCTTTTGAACCTTCTCTCCGGTTGTTTAACGAACATTGTAAGGATGATTGCTTTGGTTCTCTTCTCTGGGTTAAAACACACCTAATCGGTCAATGTGTTCAAATCCGGACAAAAACCAAGGTCTCTTTTTGCATTTCGGTGCATGTTGGAGAGTGTGCGCGGGAATTACAATATAACATAATTTCGCCATCTCCGTTCCATCGTCGGAGAAGCCGTCGTGCCGCAACTATCCACCCTTTCTTTTTTGACACCATTACAATCCGGACGACGCGTTTGACTTCGTCTTTTATGTGAATAGACTGGAACAATCGGCGGTCTTCCCATCTGGTTACAAAGTAAGTGTCTTCAAGGTAAACAGTGAATAAGCTCATGATAACATTTTTTTTTTCTCAGTAATTTAGTGCACTTGCATCACTGCTTACCATCAGGCCGGATGGCGGTCAAGCACTGGTTTATAATATAAAAAAAGAACTCATGTGTACTTTCTAAGCTTATCGAAGACATCGCTGACATCGGTGAAGGATAACATCGTTGGCAAACGTAGCGAAACATTTTGTAACATTACCTATAGCAGATATATATATATATATATATATATATATGATATAGCTTATGATATATATGAGCAAAATATCTGCCAATGTAATCATTTAATACAACCGTCATCATGCAAATAAATGTTATTTCTATTTCAAATAAACAACTCGGAAGTCTGATCCGCATTAGTGTTGAGCGAGTGTGCCGATACATGTTGTAATTATAAACTAGTGCTTGACCGCAATCCCGCCTGATGGTAAGCAGTGATGCAATCGTTGATGGTAAAGCGCACTAGTTTATTAAGAGCCTATTCACTCTAGCCTTGAAGACACTCAAATTGTAGTCCGACGGAAAGACCGCCGCTGGTAAACTGTTCCAGTCCCTCGATATACGCTGTATAACGGAGGAGGTGAAACGCTTCGTCCAGATCGTAGTGGTGTTAACAACATAAGGGTGGAAACTTGCCGTACGACGGGTCGTCCTATGGTGGAACGAAGATGGGGGAATTAAATCATGCAATTCCCTCGCACACTCCCCAAAATGAATACCCATAGAAGACTGAAAGGCTGGCTACTCTACGCCTGTGCTCTAGGCTTTGGAGACCGTCTCGAGTTAAGTCAGGGTCACCAATCAGCCTGTTACATCTAATTTATTTGTTTTATTTTTTTCTTATTCATTTTAAATAATTTGAACACAAAATATATCAAGGACAGAAGTCTCTCGGCCTCTTTTGAAAACCTCTGCGAGTGTCACAGAAGTCACTTAAACGTGTTTATTACAAATGTTTAATACAAATGAGACACCAACCCACTTTGTTGCGTGTAAACACCGCAAGTGCACCGACAGACCAGTCCGGTTGGTGTGCCACTATCACTTATACAATAGAATACTATTTTATATTAATTCGTATATTTTTAATAAAAAAGATGCGTGAGCTTCAAGGTGAACATAATGATAATTAATGATAATTCATTTAAAATGAAACACTATTAGAAACTTAAGTGTGATTTTTGTCGATGTAGCAATTTCCATCGACCTCTGTACAAAGTTAATTCTGTTAGTGAGTTCACTTCACAGGCGGCGTTAGGGCGCTGTGTCGCAACACATCGTCCTCCATTAGATAGATATGTAAAATGCAGAATATATTATAGAGTGAGGTGTTCATTACGCGCGCACAAGGTTGCAGCACTTTGGTTTCAACGTGAAGCGCAAGGAAACGACCTTTCTAAATCCGCTCAGTGGAGCGCGGCGGTGAGTGCAGCGCGCCACGCCACAGGCACGCCACAGAGTGCAGCGCGCCACGCAACAGGCACACCACAGAGAGACCACACCGCGCCACGTCGCCACGCCACAGGCACAACACAGAGAGACAACACCGCGCCACGTCGCCACGCCACAGACCGACTCGTCCCCCGGTCAAACTCAAATTCCACGCATTTATTTCAATTAATACTTTTGAATCATACATCAAAACGATAGTTTTTGAGTAAACTACGTACGTACAGTGTGACCTTACGACATACGTGTACGTACAGGCACCTTCACGACATACGTGTACGTACAGGCACCTCCACGAACAGACCACTACGGTCGCCACAATGTTAAACATTTATGTTCGACGAATGTGAGTACATATCATCCTGTAAGTATGTGACGAGGAAGACACTGCCGCCTCCTCTTTACAACGAACACTAATAAGTCGTGTAATAACGACAACATTTAGATCAATTTTGTAATGAAAGGAAGAATAACAATTATTTGGCAACAGCTTATGTAACACGGAATGAAAGAAAACTGTAATAATGTGTGCATGATCTTGTATATTTGGCGGAGTGAAATATGATAATAATAATATTATGATCGACGAACTTACACTAATTTAATCATTCTTTATTTGTATAGATGGGTAACCGCGACGCTGACACTAGCGCACCGCAACTGTAAGAAGTGGCAGCGACACTACGCACACATAACCACTGCTTGCCCGAATTTAATTACTAGGAGTTGTTGTACGTGGGCCCTCATTCATAAAGCAGACTCAAGTGAACTTCTGGCTTCATCCGGGTGGATGTCGGAAAGTAGACGTTAATTGCTCTTAACAAACTAGTGCGCTTTACCAATAACGATCGCGTCACTGCTTACCATCAGGCAGGATTGCGGTCAAGCGCTAGTTTATAAATTATAAACAAAAATTGAGCTTATGAACTATCTGTGTGTCCAGTGGAAGCTTCCAAATACGTTAATTCGTTTTTACACCATTCCAGAAAATTCATCCGACAGACAACGGACAAATATTCCTAAAAAATAAATTTACGACATTGTTCGTGGTCTCGTTCCCATACTCGCAGCAATAACATTTTTTTAGATATTGAATAAATAAATACATACGGACAAATCACACAGATTGAGCTAGCCCCAAAGTAAGTTCGAGACTTGTGTTATGGGATACTAACTCAACGATACAATATTTATAATAGATAAATATATGGATAAACATCCAAGACCCAGGCCAATCAGGAAAAGATCGTTTTCCATCATGACCTGACCGGGGATCGAACCCGGGGCCTCCAAGTCGCAGGCAGGCGTGTTGACCGCTGCGCCACAGAGGAGGACATGTGGGTGTGGGTCCCCCAAATATGTACTCAGTTGTAAGGTAGAAGGCAGTTTGATTATATTTCATTACCATACACCCGCCACGGCATACATAGCCGTCTTCGTGGAAGCCACAGCACGCACTCAAGCACGGCGACTGTTGTTATTTTCTACTGTAACAAACGGCGTCTCTATCAAATAACAGCATCGGCCATTACCACATTAATTACGAGTGATTATCGCATTACCACCAACTTCAGAAAACTATTCACCGTTACAAGGACGCTTGCCAAACATTGCTTTATTTACTTCAACGATATCATACATGAAGACAGCGGCAGCGTGCTCCGTGCAGGTCGCGCGGTGTCCTCCTCCAGCGACTGCCCGGCCGAGGTACTTGAATCCCACCCAGTAGGAAATGGCGACAAGCGCAGAAGAAGGAATCATATATCAACTGAATGCTACGGAGTCCGTGATCCCAACTTCATATAAGTCTGTTTAAAGCCGCATGACGGGACAAAGTACTACATCTTCACCAGTGTTTGAGAATCACTTTATCAGACTATTTTATTTCGGACCAAAATATAATTTGGTGGCAGGCTGGACTCTACTCGCTCTGCCACCAAGCGACATCGAGATTTAGACCTTGTGAACAGCGCTCGAATTGGATTGACTTGTAGATGAGCTCTCAATTTTGTAATATGTTGTAAGGTTAAGGAAATCGGCCCATTCCAACAACTAACTTTTAATAATAAATTATTGTTGGCGCAATCATTGCTCGATGAGTGTGCCACATTAGTTAATAGAGCCGGGTATATCATTACGGCGCTATGAGGCACGTCATATTTATTTCTCGGTAGAGATTTGTACTCGTTACGTAATCACCCATTAATACAAACGAGGTATATATTATGTAAATATTTTATTTGTGTAGGGGGGACGTCGCGTGTGACGTCAGTGAGAGCGCGGGTCTACCGACTGGCCGGTTCATCCCGAGCGCTATGCCGCACTATGGGAAAATCGCGTATGTTTCGTCTCAAAACTCCGTATCTCAGTTATTTCAAAACTAAATGATCTGTAATTTTGCACACATATACGTGAAAGTATAAGGTTTCATAGAAAAAATAATAATTTTGAAAATTATATTAATTCATCATCATCATCATTTCAGCCAAAAAACGTCTGCGCCTGCGCCTCCTGCATCCAGCGGTTTCCCGCGACCTTCACCAGGTCGCGGGAAACCGCTGGATGCTCGTCGACTTTCTTGAAAAAGAGGGTCTTTTCTTGATGAATTCGTTCTTCAAGAAACGGCCTCAGCGAAAGTGGACTTGGCAGAGCCCCGACGCTATGACGAAAAAAAGTTAAAAACTAAAACCCAACTACGACAAAAAACGACGCTGAAAAAGTATAAAACAAGATTTTCAGAATACTGAACTGAACAAAGTTGCTAATATAGTTGCAAGTAAATGGACACAGTAGACTCTACCAAGATGCCTTCGTTGTAAATTGACAATAATGTCTTACGATACTATTCTGAAGTATGCAATATTCACTATTTAGAGATAAATTTTCATGTTTGGAAAACAGCAGTCACACGTTATGAAAGTGCTACGGTAGGTATATGTAACGTGTGACTACGCCTTTCCAAACATGAAAATTTATCTCTAAATAGTGAATATTGCATACTTCAGAATAGTATCGTAAGACATTATTGTCAATTTACAACAAGGCATCTTGGTAGAGTCTACTGTGTCCATTTACTTGCAACTATATTAGCAACTTTGTTCAGTTCAGTATTCTGAAAATCTTGTTTTATACTTTTTCAGCGTCGTTTTTTGTCGTAGTTGGGTTTTAGTTTTTTAACTTTTTATTATTTGTACTATTTTGGTGTTAAAGTGTATTTGTGGCGCATAATATTAATAAAAGTTAAATTGACGAACTAAAAACTAGGTAGTTAACATACGACATCTCTTTTGACTTATGTATCGGCGTATAGTAATATGTAGAGATGTCCTATTTTACTATTTCGTAGCGCTTGGAGCGTAGCGCGTATAGCAACGGTTTCCTCGTATGAAGCTCCCGGTTTTTCGTAGTAGCGACGCACATTTGCGTCGATGGCACCGAATGGGTCATGAATTAGTGGATGAGGCCGTTAGTTTAAATAGATTGGATGTTTTTCTAACGGTGGTAGGCCATAACATCGGCTGCCGGCAGAAGTTACCACCCACCAGACAAAGTCTTGCCGCCAAGCGATTCGTCGTGTTCCAGCATGATGTCTGGTGAAGCCGTACGGAGGACGCGTCTGAGCACTTTGTGTTGCGTTGTGTGGCGAGTACGATGCGCCAAATGTTGTTGTGTCGGGAGTTTGGTCGTGGAGAGTCTCCAGATCAATCTCCCTCTGGCGCAGCATGGTTGGTCGTTTTGGTCTTGGATTTAACATTGCATCACCTGGCTCAACTCCGTCATCCTTGCTATTCCTAAGTTTTTTAAGTGAATAGGCTTAATAAACTAGTGCGCAGGCATCAAGGATTGCGTCACTGCTTACCATCAGGCGGGATTACAGTCAAGCGCTAGTTTATAATTATTAAAAAAAAAAAAAAAACTTATATTAAGAGGACCTGGGAAGATTTCTTAATCTATCTAATTCTGCTAACGATCGACTGTCATGTGGATTTTTAAGTAATTTATTATGATCCAATGCACTTATAAATAATCCCTCTATGGTTTTAACTCTACTGAGAGCGACATGGGCCTGTCCTTTAGCAAACAATGACTTTCCTAGATCTGTAACTTTTTTATCTAGAGTACAACCTTGTAATTTATGTACAGTACAACCCCAAGAAAGAATCAGCGGGAGCATTTTGCGCTGAATTTGCCCAGAACCCCTCAAGCCGTCAAATTCAGTGAGGCAAGGCTCGATTTTGATAAATCCGTTATTATGTGCTTTTATGGATGCGTCGTCAAATTGTATGAGAACAGCGCTTGGCTGTTCTCCTGTTCCAACTGATCGCGCCGAAGAGCAGGCCATTCGAAGGCCTTCACCACTCCCATCGCTCCGTTTACCAAACCCTGGTTTACATTCAAATTTCTACGAAGCATTACTAGGGATTATGTACAAACATAAAGTACTCGTGAAGCTCTTTCAGATGATACCAAATACGGTATATTTATTTTAATTTTGTATTAACATAGAACTTTTTGTCCGCTAGAGGGCGTAATACTAAATTTGGTGACAAGCTTTATAGCTCATAGCTTTATAGCTAATGGTTCTGCAGTGGTCTTATTCTGATAAGTAGTAAAGAAGCTATCTATGAACGAAAAGATGTGAATTATATGCAATCAGCCCATGAATACAGGTAAAGTCACAAGCAAATGCTAGTAATATATATATATTCAAAATGTACAAGTTAAGCCCTTTCAAATGATACTAAACACGGCATATTTATCTTAACTTTATTTTTTTACTCTGTATATTTTGTCCGCTAGAGGGCGCCACGTTAGATTTTGTGAAACTCCATATAGCCTATAACCAGCAGACAATTAAGACGCTTCTAATGATATGTCATTTATCGAATTCGAATAAGTAGTTTAGAAGTTACGAGGGAACAGATGAACATACATACATACATACATGCATACATACATACATACATACATACATACATACATACATACATACATACATACATAGCCTGTCAAAATCATAACCCTCCTTTTGCTTTGCCGTAGTCGGGTAAAAATGAGATCGACTTCATCATGACGGACAAAAGGTGGATATTCAGAGATGTCTCTGTGATCAACAGGTTTAAAACCGGAAGTGATCACCGATTAGGTCAAGGCACTCTGAATATCAACTTGAAGCTTGTCTCCGTCTGATGAGGTCCACGCTCCGACTCGACCTGAACCATTGCTCGATCTAAAGCGTTCCAGCTAAAACTGGAGAACCGATTAGCAGCCTTGGAAACCACAGTCGACGTTGACATTGACCGGGACCTCGATCGGGTGGTTAGAATCTTGCGAGAAGAAGGCGCCAATTTCAGCGGGATGAAACGAACTGGCAGAGGGTCTAAACTTTCGCAAGAGACTCTCCGGCTTATGAAGGATCGACGAGAAAACCCACCATCAACCTCGTCAGAAATCAGGGCCCTCAATAAGAACATCTCAAAAGCGGTAAGGCGAGACCTCCGGAGCTTCAACACACGCTCCATAGAGGAAGCGATAGAGCTAAACCGGGGGTCGAAAGTCTTCGTACAAAAGCTTGGGAGGAGCCATCTGACGAAACTGACGACATCGGATGGGAGAGTCGTTACTTTGAAGCCGGAGGTATTTGCGGAAGTTGAAACCTTCTATAGTCAGCTGTATACCTCGCAGGCGCCTAAACCAGTTCCCCGCACCGAAGATGCCAGAACCACTCTCACACGGCACTACACCGAAGACCTCCCTGAGATCAGCCTAGCCAAGATCGTGATGGCTCTTGGACAACTTAACACTTCATTAGGCGCGCCTCTATTTGAGACGTTAGTAGTCGCGCGCTCTACACATGTAGAACATTTTTAATATAAGGTTTTCTAAGGAAAATGTTTATGAATTTAAAAATGTTTTTGTACTTACAAGAAAACCTTTATAATAACATTAAAATAAATAAAACATAACTAATTTAAACAAGTTAAGAACCAAAAATCAGACTTCTTGTACATAACTAAAAAAAACACAAAATTTGAAGTTATAATATTGAAATGATGAATTTTTTTTATTCGCTCATGTCCTCCACTTCCAATTCTTCATTTTTAGCGTAGTGTGGACATAGAAGAACCTGATGATCAGGGCAAATCCACTTTTTACATGTATAAACAATGCTTCCTGGTCGAGTTTTTGCGCGCTCTGCCACAGACGGAACATTTTCCAACGCGACCGGTATTGGGGGGTTGTGCTAAACTCGGGTTCAACTAGGATGGATCGTTCAGACCCAAAAGAATTTGACCTTTTAGTTTTAATGATTTTGGAACGTTTACCATAGATATTCTGCGCTTTATGCATGGAACCACGAGTTCAAAACCAACTTCATGCAAATATTTTTTTCGTGACTTGTTACTGTAGCCTTTGTTCATTATATACACAACATACCGTTTATTGCACTTATATTCATCATACCAAAGAATACAGTAAACGGTCACCGTCTGAAGTTTCTGGAAACATCGTAAAAACTTAGGGGTACATCATCTTCTGATCTTCAGATTCAGATCGGATTGATGAGTGCCTTGTTTGATATTTTCTAAATCAAACTGTTCTGTGTCCATATTATGTGAGGATTCTTCTAAGTAGTCTTCATCTAAGAACAAATATTTAGGGTTGTTCTCCACGATATCTCCACCATCAGTGCCTTCTTCTTCGGCCCATCTCGAAATTCTCTGTTCTTCACTCCGTGAAGCCATTATTCTGGAGAAAATAATCGCTCTAGTTAGTACTTACTTTCTTATAAATTGTATATATCATAAAAATATAAATAAAAATATAATAAAGCAGCTCTCGAAAAAATGTCACGCGAGTAGTCGCGCGCTCTACAGTTGTAGAAATTCACCTTTGACGCCAAATTTCTCCGGCATTTGGACGCATCGGTCACCTCAAGGACTCTTAATATATTCATGGACTAGTAATAGAAGAATAATAAGACCGTGTGCGTGTTTGACCTTGAGTAACCGATAATATTCGATGAAATTCACAAGTGTTCTACTATTGTAGACCGCGCGTCTAATGGAGTGTTAAAAATAGGAAGGCCCCGGGAGAAGACGGGATTACCTCGCAGCTTTCAAGAGCTGCGAGGTAATCCCGTCTTCTCCCGGGGCCTTCCTATTTTAAGCGTATATATATAATTCTGCTCTTGTTTCGGGGAGAACTCCTAAGGCACAGGAGCGTAGTGGTCCTGTTTTTCAAGAAAGGTGATAAAACCTTATTGACGGACTTCTGCACGGAGGACGGTTCTGCATTTTCTGTTACACAGTTTATTCGTATACTGAGAACGCATTGGGGTCTCTATTACGTCAGAAAGTTTTTGAAATAAGTTGAAATTGATCTTAACAAACAAAGCAGTTAATAGCAGTTAGCAGTTAGTTTAATGATTTAAAGTGAGGTTCACATGTTTCGGTAGTTTTTAAGCCACATAACGATACATCTTTTTTGTGCTTTAAAAACAGTCTCTCTTTCAGTAGATTGCCCCAAAAAATAATACCAAACCTCAGAACCGATGCAACCAATCCGTGATATGCTATTAAAAGTGTTTGTGTATTCACTTTTCTCGACAGCTGAAACAGTGCATAAGCCGATTTATTTAATTTAAGACAGATTTCTTCAATATGAGGTTTCCATGTCAGTTTACTATCAATGGTTATACCTAGAAATTTGGCCTTATCTGTATCATCTATTTGGCACTTATTATATGTGACATGAACTGGAGGTTTTTCACATCTTTGTCGAAAGTGCATTACTCTAGTTCTTTTTTAAAATAATTACTAGATTATTTTTATTAAGCCAGTTAATTATTCTATTGAGGCAGTTATTTATATCACTTTCGTAATCGACAGCATTATTACATTTTACAATTGCTGTGCTGTCATCGGCAAAAAGAACCATATTTTGAGATATTAATATTGGGAGATCATTAATAATTATATATTAAAAATAGTAGAGGCCCTAATACGCTACCTTGGGGTACCCCGTATTTTATAATTCTTGGTTGAGAAATGTTAATGGTTACCAAATTCCTTTTTTTGCATAACTGTGAGATTTCAGTGCATTGATTATTTTTCCTTGATAAATCTTCATTACTTTCTTTTAAACTACTATTTTCCAAAGATAAAATTTCAATTTCTCTATGCGCACTGTTTAATTGAGACGTTAACTCATCAATTTAATTCTGCAAAATCTTTATTTGATTGTTCTCGTCATCTTCCGACATTTCTGGCATACTATTTGTAGTGCAATTCAAGGTTGTGTTGTTGCCACTATTGCTATCATCATGGTTTGATTCCGATCCTCTCCTGCGGTTGCGACGGAATGTTATATTTTCCAAGAAGTTCATATTAGCTGATGATAATTGTACAGAAAAATAAGCCGTTTGTATATTTTTTTTTATCTATCATAACTTAGATGAGTATGGTAACTCCGTATAAATTTCAAAATTGCTTTTAGTTGCTATAAGATGTCGCTGTTTGCAATATTTATACCGAAAAAATGTAAAATTGATTTCTTGCAACACTATGATAAGTCTTGCAACACTTTATCAAAGTTCTGCTATTCACTACTAGGTGGTGCTATTATTAATATATCAAGAAATTTTGAATAAAAAACGGTATTTGTAAATGTTTTTTTCTTGAATTTTTGCACTTTCACTGTATTCTTTAAATGTTTTGTAAGTTACTGTGTTTGTCCAAACTTATTTATGATGACAACATACAAAAGTTTGCTTATATTTCTTAATTACGTGAATTTACTCACTGTAATATAAAGTATTTAAATCACTGCTGATTTCGTTAATTACTTAACAGATATACTGAATAACACTTTCATTACTTGTTTATAAGGTAAGTTTCACTTTTACACACATTCATTACTCTAATATAAGAAAAGCTATTATTTAACAAATTTTAAAACGCAGCACAACAAATGTAATGTTTACTAGAGCGCGCCATCTAGCGGACTCTATAATCCATACTAATATTATAAATGCGAAAGTAACTCTGTCTGTCTGTCTGTCTGTCTGTCTGTCTGTCTGTCTGTTACGCTTTCCCGTTTAAACCTCTCAACCGATTTGGATGAAATTTGGCACAGACAATCTTTAGACCCTGAGAAAGAACATAGGCTACCTTTTATCCCGGAAAAATTTGATGTTCCCGAGGGAAATCTAAAAAGCGCGATATAACCGAACTCCACGCGGGCGAAGCCGCGGGCGGAAAGCTAGTATCTAATAAACTAGCGCTTGACCACAATCCCGCCTGATGTTAAGCAGTGACGCAATCGTTGATGGTAAAGCGCACTAGGTTTTTAAGAGCCGATTCACACTCCGATGCCACGTCGATTGGGGATATATCCAAGTGATGAGATGTCTTTACGATGCCGCCACAATGTCCGTCCAAGTCCAGAACCAGCAGACTAAACATATCCCTCTTAAGCGAGGAGTGCGACAAGGGGACGTTATTTCCCCCAAATTGTTCTCCAATGCCCTCGAGGATATGTTTAAGACGCTGGATTGGCAGGGTCGGGGCATTAACATCAATGGCGAGTACATCTCACACTTGCGATTTGCGGACGATATCGTCACCTTGGCGGAAACGCAGCAAGAGCTGGAACAAATGCTGGCCAACTTAGCTGACTCCTCCCAACGCATCGGTCTCCGGATGAACTTAGATAAGCCCAAAATTATGTTCAATGAACGGGTCACTCCGGGACCGGTTGCCGTAAACGGAATGCCGCTCGAAGTTAAGCTCTTAATAAACTAGCGCGCTTTACCACCAATGATCGCATCACTGCTTACCATCAGGCAGGATTGCGGTCAAGCGCTAGTTTATAACTTATAAAAAAAAGTAAAGAAAAGTTGTTTTAGAATATGTATACCTCGGGCAAACGTTGCAATTAGGGTTGATTTTCCCTAATGGCTTCGAGAAGGAGGCAAATAGAAGGATCCAGCTGGGATGGGCAGCATTTGGTAAACTTCGTCAGGTATTTTCGTCGCCCATACCCCTATGTTTGAAAACTAAAATCTTCAACCAGTGTGTCCTACCCGTCAGACTTACGAGCCGAGACGTGGACACTAAAGGTCAGACTAGTCCATAAATTTAAAGCCGCTCAGCGAGCTATGGAGCGGGCTATGTTGGGCGCCTATCTGAAGGACCGCATCAGAAATGAGGTGATCCGACAGAGGACCAGAATCACCGACATAGCTGAGAGGATTAGCAAGCTGAAGTGGCAATGGGCTGGTCACATATGCCGCAGGACCGACAACCGATGGGGTAAACGAGTCCTCGAGTGGAGACCGCGTCTCGGCAAACGTAGCGTAGGACGCCCTCGGGCGAGATGAAGCGACGACATCGAAAAGGTGGCTGGTGGCGGCTGGCGGAGAACTGCTCAGGATCGAGCTTGTTGGCGTGCCATGAAAGAGGCTGACGGAGTAGAGGCTGATGATGATGATGATGAAACGAGATTATATATGTTTCTATAGCAACCGCGGGTTTTTAATTTTAACAACAGCATAGGCTACCAAGCGTTATTAAAAGCCCCAGAAATATCCAGAAAGATCCCAATTACGTATTTGTGTTCGGATTGGTTAACGGTTCTTCTGACAGAAAGCGCTGCGTCGACTGTAGCCATGGCCATGTGCTGTAGCTATGGTGAAGCCATATTCATTACTATGAAATTTTGGTTTGGACCGTTCGGTAGTAAACGTGGAACGATGAGGCGCTCAAGAAATTTCCCCAAGGATGGTAGAAGTGTGATAGGCCGATATGACTTCGGATCATCCGGTGGTTTGTCACCACACTTTGGTATCATTCGTATGAAAACGCGTCGCCATTTACGAGGAAAAACGCCTTCAGCAATGCATCTGTTGTACACAGTTAAGATAGCATCACCCGCTGTTTTACACGCTTCTTTAATCACCCTATTAGATATTATTTATCTTCACCTGATGATTTGTTGACCGGTAGTTTTCTAACAATATTTATAAATTCGTCATTAGATGGTACGTCTGACATTGGTGATTCAGGTGGCACAGGAGCTCACGCTCGAATCTGTTGGTGGTAGTCGCTATCGTTAGCCGGTGAATCATCATGGATAAGTGTATTAATTAGTACTTCTGTTGTTTCCTCTATGCCTGTGGTATGCTTATCATTGACTTTAATGTTTTGAACGTATGCAAGTTCGACCAACCTGTTAGCTTTAAATTCTTGATATAAGGGAGACCACGGACCCTCACTATCAAGTTTATCAACGATTTTCCGCAACAAGTTACCCTTAGATTTTTCCACCGATGCTTTGTAGCGTGACTTGGCAACTCTAAAAGCATTTAAAGCGGACGTAAGAAGATCTCCAGTAATCTTTCGGCTCTTGAGTTTATTTAACTGTCTACGCGCTCTGCGATATCTTTTGCGCTGTTCAACTAAATAATCACTCCACCAGTCACATCTACGAATATTGGTCATAGATCCGCGACCAATGGCGATGTCAGCACAGTAGGTAAAGGTTTCTGACATAATGTCAGCACTTTCTTCGGCTGACAGCCCGTCCCGAGTGAACTCCTTGGCGTCCCAGTTCGCACCTTTACATCTATATCTGAAATTACCAGGAATATGAGACGGACCCTGAATATAACCAGGAACAAATTCGTACACGATCAGGTGATGATCACTACAAGACGCGTCCGGTAGGACACGCCACCTATCCAAACGTACGTCGGCACTAGAAAGTGTGACGTCAATACAAGATTCGCCTATTTGGCTGCAAAAAGTAGGTGGTGCATCAGGGGTATTATGAATCGATAGGTTCATCTCAGCAATGAAATCCTCAACAGCGCAGCGTCGTTCGGTATCGGTTGCCCGAACCTTGCCATACCACAGAGACGATGACGCGTTGACATCCGCGCCAACGATAACTTTGCAGCCCGCGAGTGACCGCAAGACATGACGAAGATTATGTATATGAGGAGTAACAGGATCTGAATATTGAAAGTAACAGCTTACAAAGAATACTTTAAAAGAAGCTGATGAGACTTCAGCAACCGCACAGTGTGCGTCATGAGGTCACAGCCAGCCCATACCATTATGGATCTTCTACCGAATGGCATCTTTTCTACAAAACACGCTTAATGATAACCTTCACCTGGTCGCCTATATACTTATCGCCTCCCATTGTGTGTGAATAAAAATAAAATCTAGATCCATCGGAAAACATAAGCTTGAACCCACCTTCATCTGTCCATCGGATGTGTTCTCAAGCGAATCGCAATCTGGTAACTCGACGTTCTCTGAGAAGTTTAGGGCAATTGGCTGGGCTATAAGGCTTTATATTAGCCTCGCGAAGTCACCGCAGGATCATGTCAGAAATCACATTCTGTCTGTCACAAGGCATAAGTTAACCTATTGCTCACGATGAATCGGTCTTCTCGTACAGTCGTGCACCTTGGCCTGACACTTCCTGGTCTTTTGATGTCCATGCCGGTCTCTTGAAATCGCTGGAGTACTCTTTGAACCGTGGAAAAAGATACACCTAATGTTCTAGCAGTACTCCGCTGCCTCCTTCCTTTTTGTACCATAGTGTTAATTCGTGAACATGAGATAATGACATATTGGTACACAAGATAACAGCATATTCTTCAAAATTCTTAATAGCCTGTTTTTTTCTATCGGATTTGTTATCCGAAGTTTTTTACTTTACATTTTTCTTATTGCTATAACTTTTGATATTTCAAATTTCGCACTAAAGAAGTTTCTTAGGAAATCCTCGCAGAGCCGTGACAGTTTCGGTCTGGCTTCTATACTAGCTACACTATATTGATTTTGATATATTTTGCCTCCAGAGTCCCTCCCAGGGTAACCTCTCCCTCCCGAAGAGGGGAACCTCCTCCTGTGACCTATGACCTCGCTGCTCTGCATCTGGGTTTACCTGTGACCGTGGCCGCTGATTTTTTAGTGTTTTTATCTTATCACCTCACTCACATCATCATTAATTCATTTTTCTCTTTATTTATGTTGCTGTTTTAATAAATTATATAGCTTACTTCCTCCTCCCCTTTTCTTTTCTTGTCGTTACACGACACGTGGCCCATTAAGTGTCCTAGCTTGCTGAGAACATCTATATAAGATCTTGGTGCCCTGGTTTTACGGTTTTTCTTTATGGTTTTACTTCTAATTTGGGCCTGAAGCATGTACATTCGAACCTGACCAACTCTGACCAACGCGCTGGATGCCCTTCTAGCCAGCTTGTCAGCTGCGTCATTGCCTTCACAGTGTTGCGCTCTCATACGGGATGCGTCGTGACATTCAAATATTAAATCCCTGCTTTAGGGATTGGGGGACTGAAGCGCTCTCAGTGAGTATGCGAACACCAGTGTCCACAACTCTCCTGGCTTTTACGGCTTGGCCCGCTAGTGTTATGCCCACATATTCTGCTTGATAAACCGTGTTGAGCACCTCTAGCGATATAGATATGTTCATGCTGAGGTCTTGTGAGAACACTCCAACACCCGTTCCTTGGTCGATTTTTGATCCGTTGGTGTATAGAAGAAAGAAGGAGAAAGGAAATAACATTTATACTATATATTTTTTTTATAATTTCATTACAACAAAGATCCAATGGTTAGTAACTTATCTACTAAGGGTTTGTAACACTTAAAAACCGGCCAAATGCGAGTCGGACTCGCACACCGAGGGTTCCGCAGTACAAACGTAGCGGTTTACAATTTATGACGTACTAGCTTTCCGCCAGCGGCTTCGCCCGCGTGGAGTTCGGTTATATCGCGCTGTTTAAATTCCCCTCGGGAACGTCAAATTTTTCCGGGATAAAAGGTAGCCTATGTTCTTTCTCAGGGTCTAAAGATTGTCTGTGCCAAACTTCATCAAAATTGGTTGAGAGGTTTAGGCGGGAAAGCGTAACAGACAGACAGAGTTATTTTCGCATTTATAATACTAGCATTGATTTAGAATTTTTCACAGTTTAGAGGCAATTAGATTTAAGAAGTGTTTGACGCGTTCATGTGAAAAAGGGTAGGTAGTAAGTTTATAATTATTAAAAAAATATTTCATGTCATGTAAGAAAAAATAATATTTTAATATTTTATGTAACTTCAAATTTATCATTTTCACGATTTTTCCTTTATCTGTCTGTACTATAATATAACGTTGCTTCGTGCCGAATTTCAAGATTTTGAGTTCACGGGAAGTACCTTGTAGGCAAAGAGATTTAGGATATATAGAGAGGGCATGTGTCAAAATGGCATAGAAAAACTGTGATCCCATGGCTCAGTTCCGCCATCTAGTATAATATAGCAAAATTAGATCGACAATTGGAGACATCAAATAGTAAAAATGAAATAAGTTTATATAAAATATATTCAGCTATTGCCCGGTAGGTGGCCAGTGTGGTCTATGTTGCCACATCCAATTTAATACCCTAGTATAGTTCAAATCGGATAAATAAATATTGAAAAGTAAACAAATTAAGTGAAATTTGTCTTGTACAAACAAAAACTGTTTTAGAATTTTATTCGCTACTATTCATTTACCGTGACACCGTCTATTGGCATTTTAGATGTTTTATGCTTACGAATTATTTTAACGCTCAGTTTATTGCGATTTTTGAGTGTAATAGACCTTTTACGCCATAAAGCGCATTTTGTTTTGCAATTTTCGTTTGCATTTCGTTTTTAGCAAAATTATTCTTTTTACACGTTTGTTTGCAAATATTTTTAAATGGCAATACAAAAAACTGTGGTAGGGTTTGTATCATTTCGATATAAAGTTATCGATAATATTCAAAGAAGTTACTACGACGATGTTTTGTCGCATTATGATGGCTTGAAACAAAAAATTAGGAAGCAGAATAATTATGGGTAATTTTAAGTTTACAAGTTTCTTATTTATATAAGTCTTTTAATATAATAGGCGTTAAAGTTTAAAATTGCCGATTAGTACTGAAAATCTAAATAATTGCTTATTTTTTAATAATCCATTTATAATCAATATATAGGAAGGTCGTTTATACCTTTGTGATAGAACTCAGAGGATCTAGACTGCATAAACTGTGTGAAAGCAGAACTGCCTCCTGGGAAGAAAACTTCTTGTCACGTAGATAATTTTCCAAATCACGACAAAAATGGTAGTCTGCTGGAGCAAGACCTTTACCAGATACGTACGTCATTATCTTTAAAAACGGCAAAAAAATCACGGTTATTGTATGGGAGCCCGCCTTCAGTATTTATTTTATTTTAATTATTTATTTGTAATTTGAATATATAACCAAATATTCTGTGTACATTTTAAGCGTCTATCTGTTTCCGTTATTAATATGGAGCAAAAAACGGCAAAAATTCACTTTTTGTGTATGGGAGCCCCCTTAAATATTTTATTATTTTTATTCTTAGCACTTGTTGTTATAGCGACAACAGAAATACTAACACAATCTCTGGAAATTACAACTGTCTCGCTATTACGGTTTATGAGATACAGCCTGGTGACAGACGGACAGACGAACAGAGAAGTCCCATGAATAGGGTTCGTTTTACCTTTTAGGTACGGAATCCTCAAAATCACAAAGTAGCTCGCAATCATTGTACTACATATACGTACATACATATTTGATGAATATATTTCATTATAAATAAGTTATGTAATCTATGTACTTATCCACTTAACCGTAAATTTTATTCCAATTTTACGGTTAAGTAGAAAAGTACTGAAATTAATAACTTACTATTTCATTTCTAATACAAGGTACCGATTCTTTTTTTTTTTTAATTTGATCGACAAGTCTTTCCAAAGTAGATAACTTCTCTTTTAAAATGCATTGAGCATAATTTCGACGAATGAGACGGAAGCCAATTTTCTTCTCTACGGTCTATCTGGACAAATCGTATCCACTTTTTCCTTATAACATTATTTTTATTCGGAAACCAAAAATAACAAAAACCTAGATAAATGAATAGTAATTGTTCATTCAATGTTGTTTATTAATATGATATGATTATGTTTAAATAGAGTTAATAATAAATAAACTTGAAATATAGTAATATTTTAAGTTTATTTAGCTATATTTTAAATGTCAATAAAATACAACAAAATGTATTCATCTTAATAAGTATTATCGATAACTAAATCGATAAACAACATTACTACATCTCTTCAAGAAAATAGTAAAACTACTCAACAATAGAGGGCGCTTATTACAATAATGGAAAATTTTCTAGAACTAAGATTTTTTTAAATTTGAATTGCAGACGAAATATAAATAATTCATAGAAAAACATTCCGAAGTTAGGTCCAGCCGTTTTACTATAACGAGATGTACAGTAACACAAAGCGCAACATGGCATATTTCCTTAGAAAATGTTTATTCTTGGTGGACACAAATTACGTTCTGACGCGCAGACTAGACTGAGCGCCTTTTAACCAAGTCGATAAAAGTATTGGCTTACGATTTTGTTCGTGATGTCCTATCTATTGTAAATATAATTTTAATGTCTTTTTTTAATGTCTTTGCTTGTAGGTTTTGATTCCCTAGCGTGTGACGGAAATTCGTCTAAGGTGTCGGTCTAAACTGCTGTATCTTTTGATCGCATTAACGTAGAAGTTTGATTTTTTCACTGCTTAAAGGGACAATAGACCTAGGTATTTGGTATAAATTTCAATTTGATACCTTTATTAGTTCGTGAGAAATAAGGTAGTAAGTTTCGTTTTATTAAAATATGTTTATTATATTATATAACTAAAAAAATTAGATTTTCGCAATTTTTCCTATATTTGCATTATATGACAATCCTTCATGCCAAATTTCAACATTCTGAGTTTACGGGAAGTATCCTGTAGGTTTTGATTCCTTTGCGAGTGTCGAAAATTTGTTGAAAATATCGACATATCGGCTGTATCTTTTGATTGACTTGGCTTAGAAGTTTGATATTTTCACAGCTTAAAGGGACAATAGACCTAGGTATTTGGTATAAATTTCAATTTGATAACTTTATTCGTTCGTGAGAAATAAGGTAGTAAGTTTCATTTTATTAAAATATGTTTATTATATTATATAACTAAAAAAATGAGATTTTCGCAAGTTTTCCTATATTTGCATTATATGACAATCCTTCATGCCAAATTTCAAGACTCTGAGTTTACGGGAAGTATCCTGTAGGTTTTGATTCCTTTGCGAGTGTCGAAAATTTGTTGAAAATATCGACATATCGGCTGTATCTTTTGATTGGCTTGGCTTAGAAGTTTGATATTTTCACAACTTAAAGGGACAATAGACCTAGATATTTGGTATAAAATTAAATTTGATAACTTTATTCGTTCGTGAGAAATAAGGTAGTAAGTTCCATTTTATTAAAATATGTTTATTATATTATATAACTAAAAAAATGTGATTTTCGCAATTTTTCCTATATTTGCATTATATGACAATCCTTCATGCCAAATTTCAAGACTCTGAGTTTACGGGAAGTATCCTGTAGGTTTTGATTCCTTTGCGAGTGTCGAAAATTTGTTGAAAATATCGACATATCGGCTGTATCTTTTGATTGGCTTGGCTTAGAAGTTTTATATTTTCACAGCATAAAGGGACAATATACCTAGGTATTTGGTATAAATTTCAATTTGATACCTTTATTCGTTCGTGAAAAATAAGGTAGTAAGTTCCATTTTATTAAAATATGTTTATTATATTGTATAACTAAAAAAATGTGATTTTCGCAATTTTTCCTATATTTGCATTATATGACAATGCTTCATGCCAATTTTCAAGATTCTGAGTTTACGGGAAGTATCCTGTATGTTTTGATTCCTTTGCGAGTGTCGAAAATTTGTTGAAAATATCGACATAATCGGCTGTATCTTTTGATTGGCTTGGCTTATAAGTTTGATATTTTCACAGCTTAAAGGGACAATAGACCCGAGTATTTCATGTGAATTTCAGCTTGATACGTCCACGCGTTCTTGAGATAAAGGGTCTTGACAGACAGACAGACAGACAGACGGACAACAAAGTGATCCTATAAGGGTTCCGTTTTTTCCTTTGAAGCCGGCATTTCCTAACTGACTACCTCTGAGAAGAAATAGCCGAAACAAACTCAGGGATCATCGTCTTTTTTCAAGTCCAGACATTAAAAATGAAAATGTTTACAATAATTTAACTTATAATTACACATATATTGCTTAATAACAATGCTTAATAGAGCGAGCAGCTCAGTCCCAAGCTTTTTTGTCTTCTAAATAATCTGTGATTTTATAATACCCCTTTTTGCAAAGTTTGGCCTTTATATGGTTCTTAAATCGTTTAATGGGTAAGTTTCGAATGTCCATGGGAAGCTTGTTGTAAAAGTGTATACATTGACCCATGAACGAGTTGCCTACTCTGTGGAGACGAGTGTAATGTACAGCAAGATTGTGTTTGTTCCTGGTATTTATATTATGAATATCGCTTATTTTCTTAAAATTCGAGATATTTTTATGAACATACATAAGATTTTCAAATATATATTGTGAAGCTACAGTCAGAATGTTCACTTCTCTGAACTTTTCTCTAAGAGAATCTCTAGGACCAAGATTGTAAATAGCTCGAACAACCCTCTTCTGTAAAACAAAGATGGTATTGATGTCCGCATAAGTTCCCCAGAGAAGAATCCCATAAGTCTATAAGATAAGACTATGAAAATAACTAAAATAAACAATTCTGGCTGTATCCCTATCAGTTATCTGTCTAATTTTCTTAACAGCAAAGGCGACAGAACTGAGTCTACCCGACAGCTTCTCAATGTGAGGACCCCATTGTAACTTGGCGTCAATAGTTAATCCAAGAAAAACTGTCGACTCGACAGGGATCAACTCTACTCCATTCAGTTGAACATTGGTACTTAGCTACCTGACATTTGGCGTAGAAAATTTAATGACTTTAGTATTTTTCTTTTCATTTAAAAGAAGGTTATTTACATTAAACCAATGGACAACTTTAGAGAGTGCATTGTTAACTTCGTCAAAATTTGTTTGATGCTTTACTTTAAAAATAAGAGAAGTGTCATCCGCGAACAATACTATGTTGTGATTATCCCTCACGTGATGAGGTAAGTCATTAATATAAATTAAAAACATGAATGGACCTAGAATTGAGCCCTGCGGAACGCCAATGGTGACCACAGATCCTGCAGATCTCTTGCCATTAACATCAACCCTCTGAATTCGATTATTCAGATAAGAAGTCAGTAGGTCGAGAGCTCTGTCCCATAAACCATAATGGTACAATTTCCTAATAAGGGTATCATGATGTACGCAATCAAAGGCCTTGGACAAATCACAAAAAATACCAAGAGCATCTTGCGATTCCTCCCAGGCCCCAAATATGTTCTTTAGCAACGCCACGCCTGCATCTGTAGTTGAACGACCCTTTGTAAAATCAAATTGATTCACGTGCAATAAATTGTGTAAGTTTCAAAATTATTTTGTCAAAAATTTTGCTCAAAGTTGGTAATATCGATATTGGCCGAAAATTCGTGGGATCAGTTGTACTACCAGATTTGAACAGTGGAATTACTTTGCTTAGTTTCATCAAATCAGGAAATACACCAGATGTGACACAAGAATTAAAAACAATTGCTAAGAAAGGTGCGATAACATCTGTTATTGAAGCTACAGTGTGTACTGACAAACTCCAATGATCGGCAGTTTTTTTTTCCATCAAGATCCTTAAAAGATTCTATAATGTGTTTAGCAGTCACAAATGTAAATTCAAAGTGCTTGTCACATTCTGGAACATATTCTTTTATTATGGCATAAACATAAGTGGAGGAAGAAGACAAACTTTTTGTTGAGTCGAGGCCGCTTTCTTCCTCATGATGGCATGAAAGTCATCAAATTGCGCCAAAGCGAACATGCCCGATGCACTGCAGTACCTAGATAACCCCAACAGCACCCGAAAACCATTATTATAGCAGCGGGTCCACCCGCAGGTCCACCCGTCGGCATCCGCAGCGGGTCTGCGGGTGCAGACCCGCAGGGCGTCTAGAGCCTTCCGCGTACAGTTAACCCACAGACCGCCCGTGTAGAACGACTGACAAAAAGCTTTGAACAAATTATGTATACTCTCAGCTCTTCTGGATCTGAGTAGTCGGACTGCTCTTATTCAAGCACTATCTCATAGTGCCTTTGGAAGCATTATTGTTACGGTATTTTGTCGTTGGGTGCTTCCATCATTGGTTGCCTTTTAATTGCATCCAGCATTAGGCGTGTGTGTTTGGCCCTGTAGTCAATGCTCAGGTTCCTGATAGGTGGAGTCTGAAGGTAGCTAGGATCCGTTCCTCCATCACTATGTGGTGAAGGAGGGCAGTAACTACATTACCTGCAGGGCGGCTGTGGTCGTGGTTCTCTTGCAACTGGTAATTGTCACACACGCCAACCGCTGTAGTTTCTTGAGGACTTTTTGGGCTGTGCTCAGACTAGTTCATGGCCACCAGACTAGTGAGCCATATGTTATAATTGACCGGGTGACTGTGGTAAATGTGGCCAATCAGTGACCTCGGGTCTGATCCCCAGTTTTCACCGAGCAACTGCTTGCGTTGCCACAGGGATGTGCTGGCTTGGCCAAGAATAAAGCGCCCGGACCCGACGGAGTTCCTGGCCGAGCTCTCGTCCTGGCTCTGAAGGAGCTAGAGCCCCAGCTGAGGGGGCTCTTCACGGCATGCTTCGGCCAGGGTCAGTTTCCCAGTGTGTGGAAGGAGGGGAAGCTGGTCCTGCTCAGGAAGGAGGGGCGCCCCGCGGACTCGCCGTCCGCGTATCGGCCCATAGTGCTGCTCGACGAGGCGGGCAAACTTTTTGAGCGTATAATCGCCTCGTCGGCCACTTGTGCGGAGACGGGCCGAACCTGGATGACAACCAGTTCGGTTTTCGTCGGGGGCGCTCCACCATAGACGCAATCATGCGCGTGAGAGTCCTGGCGGAGGATACGGTATCCCGGGGTGGGGTGGTGTTGGCGGTGTCTTTAGACATTTCCAACCCCTTCAACACCCTACCCTGAAGCTGTATTATGGAGGCCCTGAAATACCATCGGGTGCCTCCCTATCTCCGGAGCATAGTAGGGGCTTATCTGGAGGATAGATGCGTCATCTATCGGGGACGTGACGGTGCCGGTCGGCACCAAATGTCGTGCGGTGTTCCACAGGGATCGGTCTTGGGACCGCTCCTGTGGAACATCGGCTACGACTGGGTGCTGAGAGGCGAGTTTCCGTCGGGCGCCGACTTGACGTGTTATGCGGACGACACGCTTGTCACTGCCCGAGGGAGCTCGCACAGGGAAGCGACGTTGATAGCCACGGCTGCGGTGTCACAGGTGGTGACCCGCATCCGGCGCCTGGGCCTGGAGGTGGCCCACATGGCCCCCGGCGTGCGCCGGCGCCGGGATCACATATCGTGGTCAGTGGTGCCTGGATAGCTGTCGAGTCCACCATGAAGTATCTGGGATTGGTGCTCGACACCCGATGGGAATTCGGACCCCACTTCCGGCGGCTGGCGCCCAAGCTGATGGGTGCAGCAGGCGCGCTGTCAATGTTGCTTCCCAACATGGGGGGCCCGAGCGCCGCCTGTAGGCGGTTATACGTGGGAATCGTGCGGTCCATGGCCTAATAAGGGTATCATGATGTACGCAATCAAAGGCCTTGGACAAATCACAAAAAATACCAAGAGCATCTTGCGATTCCTCCCAGGCCCCAAATATGTTCTTTAGCAACGCCACGCCTGCATCTGTAGTTGAACGACCCTTTGTAAAATCAAATTGATTCACGTGCAATAAATTGTGTAAGTTTCAAAATTATTTTGTCAAAAATTTTGCTCAAAGTTGGTAATATCGATATTGGCCGAAAATTCGTGGGATCAGTTGTACTACCAGATTTGAACAGTGGAATTACTTTGCTTAGTTTCATCAAATCAGGAAATACACCAGATGTGACACAAGAATTAAAAACAATTGCTAAGAAAGGTGCGATAACATCTGTTATTGAAGCTACAGTGTGTACTGACAAACTCCAATGATCGGCAGTTTTTTTTTCCATCAAGATCCTTAAAAGATTCTATAATGTGTTTAGCAGTCACAAATGTAAATTCAAAGTGATTGTCACATTCTGGAACATATTCTTTTATTATGGCATAAACAGAAGTGGAGGAAGAAGACAAACTTTTTGTTGAGTCGAGGCCGCTTTCTTCCTCATGATGGCATGAAAGTCATCAAATTGCGCCAAAGCGAACATGCCCGATGCACTGCAGTACCTAGATAACCCCAACAGCACCCGAAAACCATTATTATAGCAGCGGGTCCACCCGCAGGTCCACCCGTCGGCATCCGCAGCGGGTCTGCGGGTGCAGACCCGCAGGGCGTCTAGAGCCTTCCGCGTACAGTTAACCCACAGACCGCCCGTGTAGAACGACTGACAAAAAGCTTTGAACAAATTATGTATACTCTCAGCTCTTCTGGATCTGAGTAGTCGGACTGCTCTTATTCAAGCACTATCTCATAGTGCCTTTGGAAGCATTATTGTTACGGTATTTTGTCGTTGGGTGCTTCCATCATTGGTTGCCTTTTAATTGCATCCAGCATTAGGCGTGTGTGTTTGGCCCTGGAGTCAATGCTCAGGTTCCTGATAGGTGGAGTCTGAAGGTAGCTAGGATCCGTTCCTCCATCACTATGTGGTGAAGGAGGGCAGTAACTACATTACCTGCAGGGCGGCTGTGGTCGTGGTTCTCTTGCAACTGGTAATTGTCACACACGCCAACCGCTGTAGTTTCTTGAGGACTTTTTGGGCTGTGCTCAGACTAGTTCATGGCCACCAGACTAGTGAGCCATATGTTATAATTAACCGGGTGACTGTGGTAAATGTGGCCAATCAGTGACCTCGGGTCTGATCCCCAGTTTTCACCGAGCAACTGCTTGCGTTGCCACAGGGATGTGCTGGCTTGGCCAAGAATAAAGCGCCCGGACCCGACGGAGTTCCTGGCCGAGCTCTCGTCCTGGCTCTGAAGGAGCTAGAGCCCCAGCTGAGGGGGCTCTTCACGGCATGCTTCGGCCAGGGTCAGTTTCCCAGTGTGTGGAAGGAGGGGAAGCTGTTCCTGCTCAGGAAGGAGGGGCGCCCCGCGGACTCGCCGTCCGCGTATCGGCCCATAGTGCTGCTCGACGAGGCGGGCAAACTTTTTGAGCGTATAATCGCCTCGTCGGCCACTTGTGCGGAGACGGGCCGAACCTGGACGACAACCAGTTCGGTTTTCGTCGGGGGCGCTCCACCATAGACGCAATCATGCGCGTGAGAGTCCTGGCGGAGGATACGGTATCCCGGGGTGGGGTGGTGTTGGCGGTGTCTTTAGACATTTCCAACCCCTTCAACACCCTACCCTGAAGCTGTATTATGGAGGCCCTGAAATACCATCGGGTGCCTCCCTATCTCCGCCGCATAGTAGGGGCTTATCTGGAGGATAAATGCGTCATCTATCGGGGACGTGACGGTGCCGGTCGGCACCAAATGTCGTGCGGTGTTCCACAGGGATCGGTCTTGGGACCGCTCCTGTGGAACATCGGCTACGACTGGGTACTGAGAGGCGAGCTTCCGTCGGGCGCCGACTTGACGTGTTATGCGGACGACACGCTTGTCACTGCCCGAGGGAGCTCGCACAGGGAAGCGACGTTGATAGCCACGGCTGCGGTGTCACAGGTGGTGACCCGCATCCGGCGCCTGGGCCTGGAGGTGGCCCTCATGGCCCCCGGCGTGCGCCGGCGCCGGGATCACATATCGTGGTCAGTGGTGCCCGGATAGCTGTCGAGTCCACCATGAAGTATCTGGGATTGGTGCTCGACAGCCGATGGGAATTAGGACCCCACTTCCGGCGGCTGGCGCCCAAGCTGATGGGTGCAGCAGGCGCGCTGTCAACGTTGCTTCCCAACATGGGGGGCCCGAGCGCCGCCTGTAGGCGGTTATACGTGGGAATCGTGCGGTCCATGGCCCTGTATGGGGCCCTTGTGTAGGCGATGGACCTGACGGCCGGAACACTCGCCATTCTGCGCAAGCCGCAGAGGGCGATGGCCATCAGGGTCGTCCGCGGGTATCGCACGATTTCCTACGAGGCGGCTTGCGTCCTGGCCGGATCCCCGCCCTGGGACCTAGAGGCGAAAGTACTCGCGTCATTGTACCGATGGCGCGAGGAAGAGCGAACACGGGGCTCCAGTCCAGCGGAGCGGCAGATCGAGCTGCGCCGAGGGGAGCTCCGTCAGGTCCTGGTGGCGGACTGGCGGCAGAGGCTTATGCGCCCTACCGCCGGCCTCGCTACCGTCGAGGCGATCCGGCCAGTACTCGACGACTGGCTCGGGAGAAGGCACGGCTCCCTGTCGTTCAGGGTGACGCAGGTGCTGTCGGGGCACGGCTGCTTCGGCAAGTACCCGTGTCGCCTAGGCAGGGAGCCGGACGCTCGGTGCCACCACTGCGTCCAATGCGGGGAGGACACGGCGCAGCACACGCTCTCCGAGTGTGTAGCTTGGGAGGAGCAGCGCCGTGTCCTCACAAATGAAGTAGGAGGCGACCTGACGCTGCCGGCAGTAGTGCGGAGGATGGCCGGCAGCGCAGAGTCATGGGACGCGGTGGTGTCCTTCTGCGAGGACGTGATGTCGCAGAAGGAAGCTGCGGAACGGGAGAGGGAGATCTCAACTCCCTTCCCGGGCCGCAGAAGACGTACCGGGCGCCGAAGAAGGGCGGATAACGCCCTCTTCCGCCCCCCATGAATGGGTCCAGGGGCGAGGGACATGGGGAAGTCTCCGCCCCCTATTCGATGGACCCCGAGGCGGAGGCGCGCGCGAGTGTCAGCGCGCGCCTCTGAGGCGATGCACGCGGTAGCTTAACACCCCACTACCCCGTGCCGGAGACGAGGCCCGGACAGACCGGGCCAGCACGAGAGTGTGGGGCTGCGGAAGAATTTAGACTCCCGTGGCCCCACGCGCGCTCGTGATAGAAGAGACACCGGGGTGGTTTTAGTCAGTAAAAGTCTGACAGACCCCATCGCCCACCCTAGGGCGGCGGACATCCTATGAGTTCCACCATCGGACGACCCGTCGTACGGCTGGTTTCCACCCTTACGTTGTTAACACCACTACGATCCGGAAGAAGCGTTTCGCCTCCTCCTTTATACCGCGTACATCGAGGGACTGGAACAATTTGCCAGCGGCGGTGTTTCCGTCGGACTACAATTTGAGTGTCTTCAAGGCTAGATTGAATCATCATCATCAGCCTTTACTCGTCCACTGCTGGACATAGGCCTCTTTCATGGCACGCCAACAAGCTCGCAGTTCTCTCAGTTCGCTGAGCAGTTCTCTGCCAGCCACTACCAGCCACCTTTTTGATGTCGTCGCTCCATCTCGCCCAAAGGCGTCCCACGCTACGTTTGCCGAGACGCGGTCTCCACTCAAGGACTCGTTTACCCCAACGGTTGTCGGTCCTGCGGCATATGTGACCAGCCCATTGCCACTTCAGCTTGCTAATCCTCTCAGCTATGTCGGTAACTCTGGTCCTCTGTCGGATCACCTCATTACTGATGCGGTCCTTCAGAGAGACGCCCAACATAGCCCGCTCCATAGCTCGCTGAGCGACTTTAAACTTATGGACTAGTCTGACCGTTAGTGTCCACGTCTCGGCTCCGTAAGTCATGACGGGTAGGACGCACTGGTTGAAGATTTTGGTCTTCAAACATTGGGGTATGGGCGACGAAAATACCCGACGAAGTTTACCAAATGCTGCCCATCCCAGCTGGATCCTTCTTTTTGCCTCTTTCTCGAAGTTGTTCCCTAATTGCAATGTAGTTGTAATGGTGTGAGCTTTCTCTTTTTTGTGAAGAGGATCAGCTCGGTTTTGGTTGGGTTCACAGATAGTTGGTGTATATTGCACCAATTTTCTACTATATTCAGATTCTGGTGCATTAGACCTGGTGCATTAGGCAGCACAGGGTATTTTCGTGTGTACCGTTTATTATTATTGTTATGTTATCGGCATAACACAGGGTATAGTGGCATTTATCATTTTATGTATTTATTAGGCTGTCAATTACCAGGTTCCATAGTACTGGCGAGAGAACGCCTTGTGGGCATCCCTTCGTCACGATGGGGCTTGTGGTATCCTTCACGGTCACTTGTACAGCTGTTTGACTGAGCATATTAGCGATCCAACCTCTCAGTGACGGGTCTGTCTTGTGCCTGTCTAAGGCTGTGCTAATGCTTGTGAATGTAGTCTTGTCAAAGGCGCCTTCGATGTCGATGAAGACGGCCAGTTCAAAGTATTTGTGGTCCACGGCGCATTCAATCTTGGATACTACGCTGTGCAGAGCGGATTCTGTTCATTTGCCTGTGGAGTACGCATGTTGTTGTTTATGAAGTGGTTTTGCCCGAAGAGGTCCATCGCAGATTCTCTCTAAGGCTTTTAGTAAGAACGATGATTTAGCTTATAAGTCGGTACGATTTGGGTAGTGTGTAGTCTGATTTGCCAGGCTTGGGTCTGAAGATAATCTTCACTTCCCGCCAGGCTAGGGGTATATGTCTGAACGCTATGCATGCCCGAAAGATGTTTACAAGGCATGGAGTGATGTGTTCTAACCCTAATAACTACAATGGGTAGTAAGGGTTTGGAGGTTCGCATTAGGAACAAGGAGGTCCTGAGAGCACTGTGTCGTCTGGACGTGAATAAGGCTAGTGGTCCAGATGGTATACCAGCGATTGTTCTTAAGGCATGTGCGCCCGAGTTGTCTCCTGTATTGACGCGCCTGTATCGCCTCTCATTTGGGACTGGTATAGTGCCCAAGTCCTGGAAGCTTGCCAACGTGCAGCCCGTGCCCAAAAAGGGTAGTCGTGCCGATCCTACCAACTATCGGCCGATTTCGGTAACCTCCATACTCTGCAAGATTATGGAGCGTGTATTGAATTCGCGCCTCTTTGCTTACCTGGAAGGTAACGATCTCCTCAGTGACCGACAGTACGGTTTTCGGCGCAATCGGTCAACTGGGGACCTACTAGTGTATGCCACTCACTTGTGGGGCGAGGCCCTCGAGAAAAATGGGGAAGCGATTGCCGTCTCCCTTGATGTCTCGAAGGCCTTCGACTGGGTATGGCACGCTGGCCTTTTGAGTAAGCTTCCAGCGTACGGCGTTTCCGCTGGCCTGACTGGCTGGGTTAAAGACTTCCTGACTGAACGGTTCCTCCGAGTTGTTGTCGACGGATGCTCATCGGAGCCCATGTCGACCAATGCCGGTGTTCCTCAGGGGTCTGTTCTCTCTGCAACTCTGTTCCTGCTGCATATTAATGATCTGCTGATGCCCGGTATCGATGGGTATGCAGATGACAGCACAGTTGTGGAGAGATATCTGCCGGAAGCTCGGGCTAGTAAGGAAGCAATCTGGTCCGAAAGAGAGGCTATGGTAGAGCGTATGAGTGCTGCACTACAGGCAGTCTCCGAATGGGGCAAAGCCAATCTTGTAGCATTCAATGCCGCCAAAACACAGGCGTGTCTTTTCACCGCCAAAAGGAGCCCGTTCTCCTTGGCTCCTACTTTTCAGAATGTATCCTTGGAGTGCACCAACCGCCTTCAGCTTTTGGGAGTAGAGATTTCCTTGAACCTTAACTTTGGGCGGTTCATTGAGTCCAAGGCCAGGGTGGCTGCTAGAAAACTTGGCGTTATCGCAAAGGTCCGGCGGTACTTCACACCGGGGCAGCTTCTAATGTTGCACAAAGCACAGGTCCGCTCGTGTGTGGAGTACTGCAGCCACATTTGGGCTGGTGCTGCGAAATGTCACCTGGCTACTTTTGATTCAGTGGAGAGGCGTGCGAAGAGGCTGATTGGCGACCCAGACTTAACTCGAAACGGTCTCCAAAGCCTGGAGCACAGGCGTAGAGTAGCCAGCCTTTCGGTCTTCTATAGGTTGCATTCTGGTGAGTGTGCAAGGGAATTGCATGATTTAATTCCCCCATCACTGTTCCACCATCGGACGACCCGTCGTACGGCGAGTTTCCACCCTTACGTTGTTGATACCACTGCGACCCGGACGAAGCGTTTCGCTTCCTCTTTTATATACCGCGTACATCGAGGGACTGGAACAATTTGCCAGCGACGGTGTTTCCGTCACATTACAATTTGAGTGTCTTCAAGGCTAGAGTGAATAGGTTCTTAATAAACTAGCGCGCTTTACCACCAATGATCGCATCACTGCTTACCATCAGGCGGGATTGCGGTCAAGCGCTTGTTTATAAATTATAAAAAAAAAAAAAAATCGTTGATAAACTTGACAGGGAGGGTCCGTGGTCTCCCATATATCACGAATTTAAGGCTAACAGGTCGGTCGACCTTGCATACGTTCAAAACATTAAAGTCAATGATAAGCATACCAGGGGCATAGAGGAAACCACAGAAGTACTAATACACTTATCCGTGATGATTCACCGGCTAACGATAGCGACTACCACCAACAGATTCGAGCGTGGGCTCCTGTGCCACCTGAATCACCAATGTCAGACGTACCATCTAAACAAATCATCAGGGGAAGATAAAATATCTAATAGGATGATTAAAGAAGCGTGTAAAACAGCGGGTGATGCCATCTTAACTGTATAATTATAACCGATGCATTGCTGAAGGCGTTTTTCCTCGTAAATGGCGACGCGGTTTCATACGAATAATACCAAAGTGTGGTGATAGACCACCGGATGATCCGAAGTCATATCGGCCTATCACGCTTCTACCATCTTTGGGGAAACTTCTTGAGCGCCTCATCGTTCCACGTTTACTACCGAACGGTCCAAAACTTTCATAGTAATCAATATGGCTTCACCATCGGTAAATCAACAGTCGACGCGGCGCTTTCTGTCAGAAGAACCGTTAACCAGTCGGAACACAAGTACGTGATTGGTATCTTTTTGGATGTTTCTGGGGCTTTTGATAACGCTTGGTGGCCTATGTTGTTGTTAAAATTAAAAAACCGCGGTTGCTATAGAAACATATATAATCTCGTTTACTCGTACTTTATAAACGGTTCCACGGTACTTAAGCTCGGTCATTTTTCTAGTACTAAAGCACTAACCATGGGATGTCCTCAGGGTTCAGTTGTCGGTCCTTATTTATGGAATTTGGGTTTTGATGATTTTCTCGCGATCCCGCTTCCTTGCGGCTGTTCACTTACTGGTTACGCGGACGACGGCCTACTGCTCATTCAGTCAAGTACCTGAGCCGGACTTGAGAACTTGGCCCATACTTGCCTAAATCTAATATCTCAGTGGGGTGATCGTAACCGCCTAGCGTTTGCGCCGCATAAAACCTATCAACTTCTACTAAAAGGTAATCTTAAATCATTGCCTACTATTAAATTTAATAACGTTCCCGTTAAAAACAGCAATCCGTATGCTACCTTGGTATGGTCTTAGAAAGGAATTTTTCATTTATCGAACATATAAAAATAGTTGGCGAAAAGCTAAAAGGAACTTTTATGCCCTAACTAGAATATCCAAAGCAACTTGGGGTCTATCATTCCTAACTTTAAAAACTATATATGGAGCTACCTACTTAGGATGTCTATGTGCTACGGTGCACCTGTTTGGGCCGATAGGGCCAGCATAGGGGCGGCGCGACGTAAACTGCTTCAAAGCCAACGTTTGGCATTGATATTTTTATGCAAGGCGTATAGAACAGTCAGTACTGAAGCCTTACCTGTTCTGGCAGGTGTACTTCCAGTCGATCTTGAAGTACAGCGACGTGCTTCAATGTACTACTCCGCGAGGGGGGAGGCCATGGACACTAACTTTGTTACACAACGCGACCTCAATAGAATTTCTAGATTATTTAAACCTCAGACTGACGTCTGGGAGGACCTCTTATCCGAATGGCAACGTAGGTGGGATAATTCCATCAAGGGCCGGCACCTCCATCTGTTCTTTCCATCCGTTGGCGATCGGCTGGCTAAGACATGGCTGGAGGTTGACCACTGCGTTGCCCAATTTCTCACAGGTCATGGCAACTTTAAAAGTAAACCGTATTCTTTTAAACTTGTTCCTTCGCCTTTGTGTCAGTGTTCTACATCGAACTGTGAATTTGAACAGTCCGCACATCACATCTTGTGGGAGTGTATTCTTTGGCAGAATGAACGCAATAGTATGTTGGATAGTGTACAAGTTACATCCGGAGTTGTTTATTATACGGACCTTGTTGAAACTAGAACTAATTTCCGTGCGTTCAGGCGCTTTTGCCATACCTATTATTTGAATCAATTGTAACAGCAAATACCTACTTAGGACCCATTAGCTTGATCAAATGTTATTCCGTGGTGCTTGGCAATCTGGGCTTCTCCCAGTTGCAATAATGTCCCTTTGTGCCGATTGGCCTAGTTCTGTTCTGTCTCCTGCTTATTATGGAGGGAAGTGGAAAAAATATCTTTTTTTCTTACTCCTCCGCTATTCTTTTCTGATTAATTTCGTTGCGGGACCCAAGACAGTTGAAACGTTTCTCCGGGACTCGTCGAGCTTCATTGCTCGGCGTTTTTCTGGCGGTCTCCACTGTTGATTCTGGCTTTCAGGAGTTGCAGTGGGTTGGGAACAGTGTGGCGGGTTTTGTCCCATTAAAAAAAAAAAAAAAAAAAAAAAAAACCCTTGCAGCGTCAATGTTGTTTTCTATGGACTCGCAGAATTATCGCCATGCTGACTTTCTGGCAGTCCTGATTTGCTTTTTGTGAGTGTATTGGGTTTCTTTGTATATTTCCCAGTCTAATGTGAGCCTACTGTTTTTGACTGTATTGAAGAGCTTCCGTAGTGTTTAGTGTAGCTTACCAAGCTGGGAGTTCCACCACGGGCTTCGCTTGATGTTGGCTCGTGGTGTCCTTAGCTTATAGCAGGCGTGGTAAGCTTCTATTAGGTATTCTGACAGCTTTGTTACATTGTGTTCTAACTGTACCGGTTCTTTTATATTTGTTTGTGACAAGTGTCTAGCAAGTAGTGCGGCTAGAAGGCGCTTGTACCCGGGCACATCGGTGCGCCTCGGGTTATGTTTCGGTACCGGTTTTCTTATGTTAGTAGTTAGTGTAAAGCATATCCTTCTACGGTCTGAGCAATAATATTGAGGTTAGTCGAGAGCAAATAGGTGGATAGCACCTTTCCTCCGGGGTTCAATTCAATGTCACGCTGCCCTAAAGTGGATGTGGGCATTCGAGTCGTTGCAGATGATCAGATCGATCCAGCGTTTTCATAGTGCTGTACTAGGTCGACCATCTCCCTTGACGGGCAGTTTATGTCCTCACCCAGCATGTACACCGAGGCTAGTATAACGTCAACTCTATCGCGTTTGAGAGCTTTTCGTGTGGGGTTACCCCCTCGCGTACTTGCCCCTGAGCTAGTGGTTCGCACCCAGCCGATTTTCGCACTAAGTTGCCCCTTCGCGTATTTGCGGCTGGTCGCTTGGTCCCACTTCCAGTCGCTTTTCGCACTGAGTTGTCCCTTCGCTTACATGCTGCCTCCCCACCTTTTCGGCGCCCGATCATGCTTCGCGCTGACTTATGCCTTCGCGGATATTGCGCTTTCGGTTGTCTACTTTCCTCCCCCGGCCTGAAGGTTTTCCGCGCTAATGTAGCAGGCGTACTCCATCTGCCGGGCGAGAGGTAGAGCCGCCATGTTCGCTTGTCTTTCCTGCGCCATCTGTAAATTGGTCAAGTCCGGGTTGGTGACGTTGCTCCTCAGGATACTCTGTTGCCAGAGGCTCGTGGAGGGCGTAGGAGTGGAGGGTGTTGTTGGATTACACGCGCCACGCGTGTATGGCTGCCAGGATGTTGTTCGTGGGCGTGTTGGTCGCTGCCTGTCTGACGGGCGCTAAAGCAACCGGCCGTGCTGGAGTGCACAGCAAACTAATGCAGTTATTAGCCTCCCCCCAGAATACGTTGGGGGCTGACCGCCGTGGCGGTGTGGGGTTCCTTGGCCAGGACCTACCTGGGTAGTGCTTTTCTCTTCCTGCATGTTTGTAGTTTGGTGGTGGCCTTTTTCAATCAAGGTTGCCCTTCCTCTGGCATCGACGGGATATGGGGATAGGATGGAGGGTATTTGGTAGCGGTATGGGTTCTCTTAGGGGTCACCCTAGGATTTATATTTAGAAAACTGACGGTATTTAATGGATAAGGACAGGTTTGGTTTTGTATGGATCTTTATTAGCATGGGATGAGGTAAGTGGGTTACCGTAAGCCTGGAGTTTGGTGTTCGGACACTTCTCTTGTCCGGGATGTCTTACGAGATGCTCCAGATGCAGGACCAGCCATCTGTGGCCGGTCCCGCAGCCGAAGTTGGGCTATCCGCATCCTGCCCACCCGCTTGGTTATATTAGAAGAAGTGCCCGGCTGTCCGGGTCGCTCCGCGACGGATATACGTATACATTCGCGGTCCAGCTGGCCCCGAGGGTGGACGACTAATGTGGCGATATAAGTCAACAGATTGGGATGAGATGCGTTACTTCTTTGCGTTTTACGCCTTGGACAGGTCTGCTTCTCTTCTGACAATCTGTCGAACTATGCGGACGCTATATCCGATGTGGTGCGTCAAGCTATGCCCGTATAGTGATGTGCCCGTCGGTGGATTAGCTCGCCCATTGTTCAACGCTGATTGTGTTCAAGCTGCATAGCGTAAGCACACGGCATTTCTCACCTGGGTTGACTCAGACCTGCCAAATCCTACAAAAAAGCGCTTAAAAAGGCTTGCTTCAACTGCATTACTCATATTAACAACAAGCTCTCTGCGCAGCCATCCGGTAGCAGATCTTTCTGATCCCTTGACAAATCGGTCAAAGCGAATTTCTGTCGGCCCACACTGCCTCCGCTGGTTAAGCCTGATTGAACACAGACGCATGCGGCGAGAGAGAAAGCATTTCTCTTTGCATCCCTCTTTGCCCACAATTCACTTCTCGATGATAGGAGTGCTACTCCACCGAATTTGCCTTACAATTCAATTCAATTCAATTATATTTATTTGCACAGAAAGTAGGTATACAAAATAGTGATGTTTACATAGTGTCAGACCCTTATACTATCTACCTTAAATTAGGCATGCAAATTTTGAATAGTTACATTAAATGAATCATTAAATTATTACATTGTCTATTATTTTTAACATTTTATATTTATTTGGGAAGAGAGGAGTCATTTAAAAAATCATTTACAGAGTAATAACATTTTTCTAATAAAAGAGCTGTAAGCTTCTTTTTAAATGTTATCATTGGGTAATTTTTAAATTCATTGGGAATCTTATTAAAAACAATTGGAGCCATGCCAAAAATACTTTTTTTAAACAATGCAGTATTACAACCGTCAATTCTTAACAAATTCTTATATTGGCTTCTTATAGATCCTTTTCTAGTTTCTGACACTGTTACAAACTCATGCTTGTTCAGTTTTACAAAAACAGCTAATTCCAAAATGTATAGTGATGGAAAAGTTAAAATTTTCAGAGACTTAAACTTAGGCACACAACTGTCTGTCATTTTAAGACTACACATAGCTCTTATGCAGCGTTTCTGAGCCTTAAATACCTGTTCTCTCATACAACAATTACCCCAGAATATAACTCCAAATCGTAAGATCGATGCTACTATACCATGATATGCCATAACTGTTGTTTTCATATTCACTTTTTTGGATATGTTGAACAAAATATATGCAGATGTACTTAATTTTTTACACACCTCTTCTGCATGAGGTTTCCATGTCAATTGGCTATCTATTAATATTCCTAAAAATTTTGCAACCGGTACTTGTTCCAGTTTTTGTCTATTATATTCTATGGTCAAATTTTGTACAGATAATCTTTGGTAGAAGTGCATTATATATGTCTTTGATAAATTAATTAATAAATTGTTCATGTCAAGCCATCGTATTATGTCTTTAAGGGTATCATTTATATTGTCTTCATAATTTGCTACGTCATCACGTTTTATTAAAGCTGTGCTGTCGTCAGCAAATAAAACCATTGGATGCTGAATATGACGGGGTAGGTCATTTATATATAGCAGAAATAGGAGTGGGCCCAGTACACTGCCCTGTGGTACACCATATCTAATAACCCTGGCCTGAGATAAATACTTCCTTTCGCATTCAGTTTTAATACAAATTCTACTGATTTCCGTGTATTGTATTCGATTACAGAGGTACGATTTTATGAGATTTAGGGCATTTCCTCTAATACCGTATGCGTCAAGCTTATAGATAAGTGTTTCATAATGGACACAATCGAATGCTTTAGTCATATCGGTGTAGATTGCACATATTGGATTTCTTATATCGACGTTCTCTATTACAGTTTTAAGTAACTTAAAAATAGCTGTATTTATGCCCTCATTTTTTCTGAATCCTTTCTGCTCATCACATAAAATGTTGTATTTCGTTAGAAACTTGTCAAATAATTCATAGATTATCTTTTCTATAACCTTGGAAAAGATTGGGATTAAGGCGATTGGTCTATAATTGCTTAATTCTTCCTTGGTACCTTTTTTGTAAAGTGGTTTAACAATAGTTGTCTTAAGAGCTGTTGGAAACACACCAGAACAGAAACATAAGTTGATTATGTGACTTAGGTGACCTGCAATATTGTTTGAAGCAAACTTTACCACTTTAGTAGCTATTTCATCATACCCGAAGCTATTTTTATTTTTTAATGATTTTATTGATTTTAAAACGTCTTGCGATACTACTGGAGATATAAAAATTGAATTAAAATTCTTGGTTAGATTAAAAGTTTTATTAATTCCTGTACTATTATCTTTGATCTGGTCTACAAAAACTATTGAAAGTATTCGCTATTTGGTTTGGGTCATTAATAATGCTGTCTCTGACTTTAATCTGTGATATGGGTTCGGAATAACGTAATTTGTTGTCAATAATCTGCCAAGAAGCTTTTGATTTGTTACTAGAGGAACTGATAAAATAATTATTTTGAGCCCTTTGTATTAACGTTACCACTTTTCGAAAACGTTGAGAGTAGTTTTTAAAAATTGCTTTATTTTCTTTTGTTCGGCTTTGTCTGTATTGCCATAATAATTGTCTTTGCCTTTTGCTGCATACTCGTATACCACGCGAAACCCATTTAATCTTCTTATTTGCTTTTAAAGTAATCATCTTATAGGGAAAACAAAGATCATATAGCAATCGGAATTGCTCGAGAAAATAATCATACGCTTTGTTGGCATCGTCTGTATCATATATGTCCGAAAATGAAATACATCGAAGGTAATTGTTAAATTTTTCTAAATTCTTACTTTCTTACTGCGACACTTCAATGCCAGAGTTTCACATTAGGAACAAGGACTCAGAATATTGTGTCGTCTGGACGTGAATAAGGCCCAGATGGAATACCAGCGAATGTACTGTCTTATCTTTATATATATAATTCTGCTGTACGTGTGTATGTCATTGAACTCCTCCTAAACGGCTTGACCGATTTTAATGAATTTTTCTGTATGCGTTTGAGTGGTGTCCTGGATGGTTTAGATTCACAAATCAGCCCGGCAGATGGCGCTGATCGCTTAAAGAAGCATGTGATCTCGGAAACGACCCTAACGATTTCGCTGAAATTTAATATGTGGGGGTTTTCGAGGACGAGAAATCGATCTAGCTCAGTCTTATGTCTGGGGAAGCGCATGTTTTCGAGTTTACTCTTTCGCAATATTACACGCATAATATGGGCGCCAATTTCACGTGGCTTGACATAGCGACTGTAGCGTAGTCGATATGGTCTACTCTCGATGGCTGGTGTTCCTCGGTTCAAACCCGGCCAATCACGAGTTTTTTTTTTTTTGTTTTTAGACAAATTTATAGTTATTTTTTTTAATTTTTGTAGTTACTTAAAAAGAAAATTGTACATAAGAACTAAAAGGGGAAAAAATAAAAAAAATATTTTCATTTTTTTAACCGACTTCAAAAAGGAGGAGGTTACTCAATTCGACCGTATATATGCTTTTTTTTTCGTTTTTTATGTTTGTTCGCGCATAACTTCGTCGTTTATGAACCGATTTTAATAATTCTTTTTCTGTTGGAAAGAAGACGTTCCCATGGTGGTCCCATGATAAGGATATCAGGGTTTGATGGTGGAAGACCAGAGAAAAAAGGGGAACTTTCAAAAATTGTAGGGGCGACTAGTGCATTTCTTAGGATTTTCATTAAGTATTTTAAAGCACTACAATTTAATAAAGGCCTGGAGTAGATCTGATGATGGAGCCGGGAGACAGTCGAAGGAACTCCTCAAAAATTCACAGCAGCTACCTTGTGTTTGGGCTCGATTAATTTGTATTGATAAGAACTTTACACCTAGATGGGTTGTGACTGTCATAAGAGCTCTGATGATGAAGACAAAGGCTAGTTTTGGGGAACTCCTCAACGGTTTACAGTAGCTACTTTGTGGTAGGACTTAATTCATTTAAATTGATGAGATCTTTGCACCCATTAGGTTAAAATAATGGTCTGCAGTAAATTTAATGATGAAGACCATAGGCAGTTGAGGGAATACATACGGGTAAAAATTAAAATAAATAAAATTACGTCCTTTTCGGATGCAACTGAATACATAGTACTTTTAACAACTAAAAAGTATAAAATAAAAACTTTTTTACAAAAAAACAACCGACTTCCAAAAACCACTACAAAGTGAAAAATAACTAATTTCGGAAGTCGGTGTCAAAAATGAATATACAAAACCAAAGACACCGACTTCCGAAATTAGTTATTTTTCACTTTGTAGTGGTTTTTGGAAGTCGGTTGTTTTTTTGTAAAAAAGTTTTTTTTATTAACCGACTTCAAAAAGGAGGAGGTATGCCGTATATATGCTTTTTTTTATGTTTGTTCGCGCGTAACTTCGTCGTTTATGAACCGATTTTGATAATTCTTTTTTTGTTGGAAAGAAGACATTCCCAAGGTGGTCCCATGATAAGGATATCAGGGTCTGATGATGAAAGACCAGAGAAATCAAGGGGAACTTTCAAAAATCGTAGGGGCGATTAGTGCATTTCTTAGTATTTTCATTAAGTATTTAAAGCACTACAATTTGATAAAGGTCTGGAGTAGATCTGATGATGGAGCCGGAAGACAGTCGAAGGAACTCCTCAACAATTCACAGCAGCTACCTTGTGTTTGGACTTGACTAATTTGTATTGATAAGAACTTTACACCTAGATGGGTTCTGACTGTCATAAGAGCTCTGATGATGAAGACAAAGGCCAGTTCCGGGAACTCCTCAACGGTTTGCAGTAGCTACTTTGTGTTTGGTTTTAATTCATTTATATTAATGAGAACTTTGCACCCATTGGGTTAAAATAATGGTCCGCAGTACCTAAATCTGATGATTAAGACCATAGGCAGTCGAGAGATTTCTTTCAATTACGGGTAAAAATTAAAGTAAACCAAATTACGTCATTTCCCAACTATATTTGCGTCAGCTTCCAGTCTGACCGGATGTAACTGAATACGTAGTACCTACTTTTCACAACTAAAAAGTGTAAAATAAAAACTTTTTTACAAAAAAACAACCGACTTCTAAAAACCAGTACAAAGTGAAAAATAACTAATTTCGGAAGTCGGTGTCAAAAACTAATACCTATACAAAAACCAAAGACACCGACTTCCGAAATTAGTTATTTTTCACTTTGTAGTGGTTTTTAGAAGTCGGTTGTTTTTTTGTAAAAAAGTTTTTTTTAACTAAAATTGTACTTATGAACTAAAAGAGAAAAACATAAATAAAAATAAATAAATATTTAAGACTTTTTATTTAATTTTGAGAGACTGAAACAAGGGCTCTAGGGGTAGAGAGAGGTATGATATCTTTGTTACAAATGTAGATGACAATGCTTTCCATGGGTATATTCCTAAATCTGCTGTACCTGTGTACGTCACTGAATTCCTCCTAAAGGGCTGGTCCGATTTGAATGAAGTCTATGTATATAAATGAAAGTCGTGTTAGTTACTCTAATTATAACTCAAGAACCGCTTAACCAGTATGGCTCAAAATTGTTAGGGAGGTAGATAAGAACTGGGAGAAGGACATATCACATAGGATACTTTTTATCCCGTTCCCGTTGTTCCCGTGTGACGTAACATGGAATAACAAAACAACTCAGTCAACATATAAGTTGGTGGTTCATTTGTTAAAAATGGTACAAACACACTGCTGCACTACTCAGCATATTAAAAAAAATCTTACCGGTTGAATGTTGATGCATTAATTTAAAGCAAGGAATATAAATACTCTCTGCCGGTTAATTTTTTTTAATAAAAGCCCCAAAGCAAAGAGTATAATGGCTATAAGAGTAGGGGAAGACCAAAGAAACGATGGATGGAATGTGTGAAGAATGATATGGCTAAGAAGGGGGTGACTGCCGAGATGGCTTCTGATAGGGATGTATGGAAGAAAAAGACATGTTGCGCCGACCCCAAATAGATTGGGATAAGGGCAGGAGAATGATGGAGAATGATGAAAAGCCCCAAAGCAAACTTCAACTTCAAAATTTCTAATATTGTATTGCTGTGCCATTTACCACTTCACTACATACTATAAAACAAAGTTACTTTCTCTTTCCCTATGTCCCTTTATATGATTAAATCTTTAAAACTACGAAACAGATTTTGATGAGGTTTCTTTTATTAGATAGAGTAATTAAAAAGTAACGTTTATATGTATAATAACATCCATTAAATTGTGTCCATATCCAATCCATAAAATCCCAGTACAGCGGACAGAGCTCCGGCGGGATCTCATGGGGACATGGAAAGTGTGATTGTTGCAATCCAGCACAGAGCACGCCACAATAGCGGCGGTAAGTCCTCTCTTTGAGGAGTAGCTAGAGAGGCGCCACGGCGTCCTCACCTTCCGACTGACGTAGGTCCTCACCGGACAGGGCTGTTTCGGGAGGTTCCTGTTCCGTATAAGGTGGGAGGAAACGCCAAAGCGACCACTGTGTGCATCGCCCTGAGGGCACGGTGGAGCATATGGTGGAGGTCTGCCCGGCTTGGGTAGAGCACAGCCGTGTCCTCGTGGCGGCGAACGGCGGCGATCTCTCGCGTCCGACCCTGGTCCGGGCCATAGTCTGGAGCAAGAGTGCATGATGGCAAGCTTTCACCTCCTTCTGTGAAGCAGTGATGCTGGCAAAGAAGGAGGCGTAGCGCGTGAGGGAGCGGAAATCCCACTACTCTCACGCCTCAAACCGCCGCTGGAAGCGCCCTGGTCGGGTGGCAACATCGGACTCCCGACCACCGTAGGCGCGGGCTTGCGTGTGGCGAGCGATAGGCAGCTCGCCTCCTGGTAAGAACCAGGCCCGAGTTGACGGCGCGTTGTGTTTCACACGCGCCTCAAAGAGATGTCAGCACACCTTGACGGGGTCCACGAGGACTGGTCCACAGGGTTGCGGGTTGGTTAAAAAAGAAACCATGGCACTGGCCGTTGCACAGGCAAATGAAGGAACACGGGTGGGTTTTAGTCTAGGTAAAAGTCTGACATGCCCTTCCGCTCCGCTCAGAGCGGGAGAGGTCATTTGATGATTTCCCATCCAAAACAAAAAAAAAAAACTGAAGAAGAGCAAGAAATTGCACTTGAAGAGCGCAGCCTTAGTATGGCTCGACTTCGTGCTTCTCACTCACCAGAGCAAAGGGAAGCAGCCCATGAAACGGCTCAGTTGGCAATGCGAAATCATCAAGCGAACCTCAGAGATCAAGCGCTAGATAATAATTTACGAAGCACAAGAATAAATTCATCAAATACTGAATCGGGCAGCGTTTCTATACGCATATAATATAGCGCAATGACGTTCGCATTGGGCCAATGGATGTTGTTTCCGAGTATTGTAGCACATTAAAGATTTCCGGAGAGCCGCCAGGATTGTGTGTCCCAAATAAAGAATCTTTGAATAATAATATTTATTTATTTAAAATTATCCCAATTTAAAAAGTAGTCATGTGATATTGCCTTTAAGGCGGAAAGAAGTTCGCCGGGTCAGCTAGTATATATATATATATATATACAAAAAGTGCTGTTCTCATGCCTAATTTGAATAAATGACTTTTGATTTTGTTCTCAAGGCTTGTGCGCCCAAATCGTCTCCTGTATTGACACACTTGTCATCATCATCATCTCAGCGTTAATCCCAATCGCATCCGAATCTTTTCAGCTTTGGAGTCTGGGGTCCGCTTTACCAGTCTAACTGCTGATTTTGGCTAAACTACGATATTTTCCATGAAGCGACTGCCGTCTGACCTCCACAAGCCGAAGGCGACCAGATCAATACAAATATTTATATTCATGCATACAAGTATTTGCACTGCGCGGGGATCGAACCCGCGCCTCCTTGCGCAGCGGCCGCGTTCGCTACCGCTACGCCACGGAGGCTGTCAATTAGGTTTATGTCATTTAGGCACTTTTTCAACTGGCCAGAAAAGTCAATATAGACTCGTTACTTGTTGCCTATCATGGTTTGGTGGCCTCACTCATACGGTACGGTATTATTTTCTGGGGTAATTCTCCGGATAAAGAATTAATATTCAAGGCACAAAAAAGGTGCATTAGAGCCATGTGTGGTCTGAAAACAGAAGACAGTTGCGCGCCGTACTTTAAGTCGCTAAAAGTTCTTACGGTGCCGGCGTTATACATATTAGAAATGAGTATTTTTGTCAAACTGAATCCTAACCTTTTCGAAAAAATGACAACGGCACGAAATGTTCCACTTCGTGGTCAGTACAAAAATTGTTTGTGTAATTATAAATGCAACACTGCACTAGTCAAAAAAAGTATCCTAGGTATGGCTCCACGTATTCATAACAAAATTCCAGACGCCATTAAAGAATTAAATTTTACACAATTTAAGAAAAAAATGAAATTGTTCTTAATTGATAAATGCTACTACACAATTGACGAATATTTGAATGACGAATTAATGTAGAATTGCAATTTATTTTCATTCATTTTTTTTTTCTAATTAATCTTGACATTTTATTTATTTATTTTTTCGACATTATCTGTATTTCGACTTAGATTTTTTTTGACTAAGATATTTTTTACATTTTAATAATTCCTCATTTAGTTATGACATCAGGATAATAAAAAATCTAGATTTGCATGTATATTTGTACGCCTACTGGCATAACATAGCACTCTACTCATCAAAAACAAGAACTGTATCTCTATTACCTATGTTAACAAATAAAAGTATTATTATTATTATTAGGTATTGACACACTTGTATCGGCTCTCATTTAGGACTGGTATAGTGCCCAAGTCCTGGAAACTTGCCAACATGCAGCCCGTATCCAAAAAGGGTAGTCGTGCAGATCCTACCAAATATCGGCCGATTTCAATAACCTCCATACTCTGCAAGATTATGGAGCGTGTATTGAACATTTTTCATTGAAAATTTAATTCAAATCCGTTCAGTTGTTCTTGCCTGAAATAGTAACCATCCATCCTCAAAATTTCCCATCTACATCTACACTAATATTATAAAGAGGAAAGATTTTATTTTTTTATGTAACGAAGAAACTCATAAATACGGACCGATTTTAATCATTCTTTTTTCATTAGAAAGCTACAATATATACGAGTAACATACGCTAATTTTTATTTTGGAGAAAAATAGGGTTCTGTAAGATATTTAGGTTTTTTGATCACAAGGTGTAAAAAATCTTCCAGAAAAGTTACTTATTTTGCGTACGTTGCCTAAATTATAAAAGATATAACCATAAAATGTTCTAATTCATTGTAGATCATATAAATATCCACAAAAAAGTCCGGCATACTATACCCATCTATGTCAAGTGAGGCACAACAATCGGGTTTTTATTTAAAATTCTTGATTTTTTTTTTTTGGACTACATTTAATCGCATTTATTTTACTCAAGCTATTAATCCTTATCAAAAGAATTTATAGTTTTATCACTTACTACAGTTTATGCAGATAATATTTCGTTTGTCAGTGATTAAAATTGGACGTTTAGTTATGAAGCTATGGCGAAATTAAAATATTACGATTTCTGCTGCGCAGCAGAAATCGTAGTTTAGTTCTATGACTACGCCCGCTGCTTCGAATCTCGCGGGCAGCGGGGCGGCGGCGGCGGCGGCGAGTGATCGGCAGGATGTTATGCGTAAAATTAAATGGTTCTCGAAAACAGCGGCGCGGGAGCGGGGCGGTGGCGGGCAGAGAGCGGTGTACTTCTCGCGCTCGAATCTTGCGGGCAGCGAGCGGTGATCGAGCGTTAGAAATAAATTTGAATCAAAAAGATGTTGCCGCCATTGTTCAGACGCGCGATCTGCCCGCTAGTTTCGAGAACGGGTCTTCGATGCCCACACGGCTCCCGCGCCGCCGCCGCCGCCACCCCGCTGCCCGCAAGATTCGAGGCAGCGGCCTAAGGTCTCCGGACCCCGCACTGCTCAAATGCGAGGTCGGCTTCCTAAGCAGCGGTCGTGCATGACCGAAGTGTCGAGCGTTCGCAACGCCTTGCCGAACAAAGACTGAGAACCTCACTGAGTTACGCGCTCAAGAATCGAGTCTGGAGCGTTCTCAACGTCTTCATGAACAAAATATACGGACCTCTCAGTTGCGTGAAAGAAAGTCGAGATAATTTTTTAATTCTCTGAACCCCGCTAGGCTTCCACCTCATGAACTGTCGTTAAAAGTTCGCACGCCGATTATGTTGCTCATAAATTTAAGCCTACCCAACATGTGTAATGGATTTCTTATAAAAGAGCTAAAAGATAATTTAATAGTAGCGAAAATTATCACCGGCCCTGTAGCTGGTGAATTAGCTTATATACCAAGAATACCCATGATTCTTATTGATTTGTCTATACCCCTCAAAAGGCTCCAATATTCAGTAAAAGTTTCTTTCGCACTAACGATAAACAAATCCCAGGGCCAAACATTCAAATTAATAGGAATTGATTTAGGAAAAGAATGTTTTACACATGGGCAACTTTACGTTGCCTCGTCACGGGTCGGGGCTCCCGATCATCAGTATATTTTGTTACCTGAAAGTAATTTAACGTCCATTGTAGTTTATAGAGAAGCTCTTTAATAATCGCTTTAATTATCTATCCTAAAACAACGGGTTGCACTCCGGGACTGGCAGAAGATAACTTAGTATTAATTACATTTAAATATTTTCATCATTAACAACTTTAACATCCTCATAAAGACAATCTATGCAGCCTGCGGATAATGACTGCATCGTCGATATTAGTGTCGGTGTTTGTGAATAAGGTATTTGACTTAAAAAAAAACTAAATAGTCCGTCAGTCAGATTTCCAAAAAATACTACACACGTATATTTTGTTTTATCAAATCAATAAAAATTGACAAATATAAAAGGCATCAAAGATCGGGAATGATGGCTGGTGACGTCACTGGCCGCTAAAAAGTGTAGCGTGCAGTGACGTCACACGACTTTTCAACGCGCTGTGTCGTCTTAATTTTTTGTATGAAAAAAGAAAAAATACGTGTCTAGTATTTTTTGGAAATCTTACTGACAGACTAATTAGTTTTTTTTAGTCAAATACCCTATTGACTTTAGAATCATTTTGCTGACCGTGTCTTTCCTGGGTAGGCGTTTTGCAGCGATAACCGATATCTACGCGAGCGGAGCTGCGGGTGACCGCTATGTAGTATAAAATAAAGTCGCTTTCTGTGTCCCTATATCCCTATGTATGCTTATATCTTTAAAACTACGCAACGGATTTTGATGCGATTTTTTTGAAATAGATAGAATGAATTAAGTGGAAGTTTTATATGTACTATCAGCTGTAGAAGTCCATTCCCACCGTAAAGACTACTGTCGCCTGCGCTAAACCGGCCACGCACACTAATGCATTATTTTTTTATCGCAGTCTTCGTCTTTCCTTAAAGTAATGCAAAATTTCGTTACTTCATTTGAAGTTAAGTTAGCGGCCGCACTTAACAATGGTCTATCATTAGCGAGCGATTGTGGGTTCGATCCTTAATAATGGCAGATCTTTTTGTTGTTTCATATAATTTAAAATTATGATAACTGGTACGGTATGGTATGGGTATGGTTATGGTAACTGGCTTATGGTATTTTAAAGTAAAAATGTTTGCAAACAATATTTAAGCGAATAGGAAAATTTACTGAATATTTATACTAAAATAGGTTTTTATTATATGTTTTAGTTTACTATAGATGTAATATAATAAAAAAATATCCTACTAATATTATAAAGGCGAAAGTTTGTAAGTATGGATGTATGGATGTTTGTTACTCTTTCACGTAAAAACTACTGAATGGATTTGGTTGAAATTTGGCACAGGGGTAGATAATAGTCTGAATAACACATAGGCTACTTTTTATCCCGGAAAAATATGCAGTTCCCGTGGGATACGAAAAATATTAGTCCACGCGGGCGGAGCCGCGGGCGAAAGCTAGTATAAAAATAAAACAATAAGCATATTATAATGCAATATATTATAAAGTTATATGTTATTCGGTATAGATATACTTATACTAATAAATGAAACAAACGTAGAAATGGCAGCATTGTAATATTTTATATAAAAGTAATCCTTGACAAACTTATGATATTATTATGGTAAAAAATATAAAAAAAACATTTTTGGTGTTTAAATATGAGAGTTATAGTATTATATGTTATCATTAAAGAGGTTATAGCTTAATTATTCATTTTCTTAAAGAAAAGAGGATTGAAGCTTAACCTGAATATTATTACAATCATAAAATAATCTATACTTAGAACACAAAACAGTGCTTATTACATTTCCAATTTTTTGCGTGTATAGCATGTTACTAGTGCTGCCATCCTGCAGTGCCTTTTTTCGGAGTATGAAGGCATGAGATTATAATCTTCTAGCGCTTTCTTAGTTCAAAAGTAAACGAATTTATTTCTTATCGAATTCCGAAATTATTGTTTTTATAATTTACCAAAAGTGATTTGTATTGAAATTGCAAAAGGCGACATCTGTTAGCCATTAAGCCAACCGAACATATTACTGTCACTTAGCTAAATTACTTTACGAGGTGGTTTAGAGTCCGTTATTAAGATATATAATGATATATATTTAAAACACTTTGTAGGACACTTCTGCACTGTGATTGTTATAAATTGTTTTTTTTTTTGTTTAGCTCGATAAGTCTCCACCAGTATCGCCAGTTTATTTTTAAACCACAAATGCAACCTCTCTTCTTCGCAAGATTCAAAGGTTTATTCAACGGTAAATATTGTTGTTTCGTTCCACTTGTCTCGACATATAAGCCACCTTCGTCCTCCAACCTCTTGACTTTGGCTTACAGTAGTTCTCTAAAACAATAACAAATTTATTACACACTTTCAACAAGAGATTGGTTTGCACCTTACCCAAATAATAATAAAAACAACTTACACAAAAGCCGGTTTCATATTATGATATTCGAGATATATTGCTGCATATGCCTGCATATTGATTAAAAAAGTAAAACTAATAACACGAACTCGTAACTATATGTTCACCAACCAACAACAGCTAAGTAATATTATTTGAGTTATTGTAGTTAATAATAGTTATTGTAGGTAGTGGAATATTTTTTGTTCAGTTTGTTTCAAATCTACCGTCATCTTTTTATAATGACTCTAATATAGAAAAAATCTTAAAATAAAGTATCATCGTTAAGTTGCGGATCGGTATTTTTACATATTTTTGTTGTCAGCATTCATAACTCACCAATAAACATTTCAAAAATATTTTGTAAGTTATTAGATTTGAACTCGAACCACCTTGAACGCCAATCAAGACGAGAACTGCTAGGCTATTTAAACACTTACTGTGAGCGTTGAAATTAGTAAGTAGTACCTAACAATCATAAGCGGGCAGCAAGTTGTCAAAGTGTATAAGTGTGTATCAAACTTTATTATAGAAGAAGGTCGTAACTACAACTAGTATTGCTTGGCCATAGTTTTGTGAGATTGTAACTCGACTTTTGGTCTTGACTGTACCCATAATACATGCACCCGTGCGAAGCCGGGGCGGGTTGCTAGTTTATAATATAGTTCAATTATAATTGCTTTATTTTATTTTTAATTGATATTAAAAGGAACAGTCACTAGTTACATTATGAAAACCATAAAAGTATTTGCACTTAGCCAATAACACACGACACTGTCCACGGATTATCATACTAATGTTTAAATAATAATAATAATCGCCAGGGGTTGCAAAAAGAAAATAATTAAAGAAGAGAACCATAACAAATGAAAAACATACAACTAGGAGCTAAAATAACACCAACCAATATCAAATACCAGTTATTGCCAAAATCATTGAAAGGGTAACTTTTATAATTACATCGAGGTAAACAACATATTTACCAACGAACAATTTGGATTCAGAAAAGGTAGACCTACTACATATGCCACACTATTAATTATATTAACACAATAATGACAAGGCTTAATAACAAACAACATTCAACCGCGGTTTTAATGGATACGATCAAAAACTTTGACTCCTTATGTAATTCATCAGATGATAAGCTAGAAAACATGTCTAGTACATCAACTACATATACTCGCATTTATTATTTGTACTCGCACGTATTTACATTCATTATACGAATAAATGACAAAGTTTAAACAGAAGGCCGCTTCCACTAAATCAAAGCGTTCAAATTCTAGTCGCAGCCTCATCTTGGCTATAAACAAATGTCAAATACTTGTCAAAATGTAAGAAAATTAGAAGAATGTTTTGACAGATTGAGGCTGAAATTAGACTGTGAACGTTCTTAAAATTAATAGAGTTACCTCAGATTTATAATATGTCAGATTTAAAAAAACCTGTATGGAGTGCGCCAAGAAAATATCCTAGGACTTATTTTGTTTAAAATTTATAATTGTATAAAGGACCTCCTAAAAGTCATAAATCATCGCATTATACTATTTTTACACATGATACCACAACTATTTTTATTATGCCACTGGTGACGTACCCAGGAAAACCTATAAAAGGCGTCCCTCGAATACCTGAAAAACCGTGCCGTCACTGTACAACGCCTCTACTGAGACAACTAATTCTCGAAGATCGTCATGTGATGTATCGAGAGATACAGGCTGTATTAGACGTCTCAGGGACAACCATTCAAAAGATTTTGCAGTGGTGGCGCTTGGTATGAAGTTAGTTTACTGTTGGATACCATATCTGCTTTCCGACGTTCCCAAGGCGGCCCGCGTCATATGGTGTAAGAAAACTTGGCAAAGGTTTAACCGAGGAAAATCAAATCACATCTACAACATCATGAGTGGTGACAAATCTTGGATCTATGCCTACGATCCTGATTCCAAACAACAATCTACAATCTGGGTCTTTCAAGACTCAGATTGTAGATTAGAGAGAGAGAGAGAGCCAAAGCCGACTAAAGATGTTGGCCACATACGTTGAAAAAACCGGCCGTGTTGCGACTATTGCAATTAAAGATCATAGAACGGTTAACGCAGAATGGTATGCCATAGTATGTTTACCATAAGTCATCGCCGAACTTCGAAAATCTAACCCAAAGCGACGCATCATCCTGCACCACATGAAACGATTGACTATTTGAAGCACAAAAAGTAAAAATTCTTTATCATCCTCCATATACATAGGCCTAACCTGAGCCCTAACGATTTCTTAACATTTACTAAAATTAAGAATAGTTTTCGTGGTCACAGGTTCCCGTCCGGCGAAGAAGCAGTCGACATTTTCAAGTCAGCGATTATGAATACCCCACTTAAGAGTGGAATAAACGTTATAATCCATACTAATATTGTAAATGCGAAAGTAACTCTGTTTGTCTGTCTATCTGTATGTCTGTCTGTCTGTCTGTCTGTTACGCTTTCCCGCTTAAACCTCTCAACCGATTTTGATGAAATTTGGCACATACAATCTTTAGACCCTGAGAAAGAACATAGGCTACCTTTTATCCCGGAAAAAATTGATGTTCCCGAGGGAAATCTAAAAAGCGTGATATAACCGAATTCCACGCGGGCCAAGCCGCGGGCGGAAAGCTAGTAACTACATATATTAGTTTGAGCGAATGGAAAAGCATATTAAAATACGTGGTGAAAACTTTGAGAAACAATAAAAAGTACTACTGGTATAAAGTTCTAGTTGTGTTTTTTTCTTCAAACGACAAAACTTAAAACGCATGTCTCGTAAAGCTTATACATAGAGACAAAACTTTTGAGGTTACATCAATGTCTGGCTATAGTACAATAGTACCGACACGACAAATACAAGTAACCCCGTCATCTATTCTCGAGGCATTTATATTTAGGGGCTAACATCGGAAGGCAACCGGGCGCTGACGCAGATGGAAGTGCAGCGGCAGCGCGCAGTGCTCGATTATAAACGAGCGCTAGGAGACGATGTCGCAACGCGTCGTCCGCGACCCTCGCGCTGCGCCACATCGGAACTGTGTCGGCGAAGTGCGCGACGAGGTTCTGTTCCAATTATCTATTTAGTAAAACATTGCACAAGTGCGGTGACCGCGCCACCTCGCCGCAGGTCACGCATTAGACACGCGACCCGCAACCCGCGACCACCATACCACTTACCAAAAAATTTAAAAATGTTCACATCTAATTTGTCATCATTTTATAAAGACGACTAAGATAAGATATTAGCTTAGCGTCAGTAATATGCTCACCTTACACAACCGACCTTCTGCTACCATGCAGGTGTACCTACATGCATCTGGAGTAGTGTGCTCAGAGTAGTAGCGTAGCTCTCAGATGTAGCAAATGTGATGGAAATGTACAAGTCATCCCTTTATGATCGTTGACAATGTTCCGGAGCCGGACATCCGGACACGGACAAACTGACATACAGACACTCACTGTCACGAGTCCATGACCGACGACACTGCGGTCACATAGATACTGCATCGTGTTCGTCTCGGAGGCGTCACAGTCGAGGCTGTGCTCAAGGAAGGTCCAGACAAGCCGCTCAACTAAGAACCGACGCAGGAAGGCAGAACAAGTGCAGTCTACTACGAACAGTATCGGTAGGTCAGCACAACTATCCAGCAACGGATTTGCATAATTTCTGAATTGGAGAAAGGACAGAGTGCGGAAGCGCCTACGTCCAGCTTGGGCGTAGGACTACTAGTTTTACTCGTATAAGGGAATGCTGAAACCGACGCGGCGTGTGCTGCGTGTGTGCTCGTAACGTATGCATTGGAGTCATGACCGCGCCGCGCACGCCACACTACTACAATACAGCTGCTGTACTCATCACCATATGTACTATGTACACGCATGCACTCTCTCAAACTTTGACCTTATTTTTATAAACTGAAAGCCGAGTAGTAAGTCGTTTCTTATCACAACAATACATTACTATCTAAGTATTCTTCTGTTATTAAAACGGTTTTAAGACGTGCTATGCAATTAATTAGTTTCAAATATAAACAAATTATTTAAGAGTGTTGAAAATAATTCGCGCTCATGTAGAGTAAGTGCCAGCGGCGCACCACACTGTTCACACGCGAGCCTCGACGTGCCAACATCAGTACAATATCATAACATCAGTATAATATAATCAGTGATCCACAATGATCCAGGTAGCGCTGCGCCTAGCGACTGGAATGTTTCTGCAACGCAGTAAAGAGTAGCTAGACACCTAGTACCGTCTAAGTGAGCAGTCAGTTAACTGTTGTAGCAAGTTGAAGCCTGCTTATCCCGTGAGCCACCCTGAGATAGCCGGAACACTATCGGTGCTGGCGAGGCCACCTCTCGCTGTGTGTCGCTCTCGGTGCGTATGTCAGTCAGTTAACTGTTGTAGCAAGTTGAAGCCTGCTTATCCCGTGAGCCACCCTGAGATAGCCGGAACACTATCGGTGCTGGCGAGGCCACCTCTCGCTGTGTGTCGCTCTCGGTGCGTATGCGGTCAAGTCGACCGCGCGGTTGCGACACGCCGCAGTGATGTTGTGACGGCGACGCCGGTAACCGCGAGGGCACACTTTTAAACGGTATGTTATGAATTATGTTACCTGTGGCGGCCACCACATGGCACATGTGCACAAATAAATACTTCTATTAATTATATTAATATTTACATTGAACTGTAAGCCAGGTCCGCGAAATTGCGCTGCTGGCGAGATTGAAGGTGTTTAAGTTCTTTAAAGACATTCGTTTTTTTTCTATGAAATGCAATAGTTAAATATTTATATTTAATCAGAATATTTATATCTATATGATTCGAGTTATTACACAAGCTCTGGTACGACCACACGAAGGTGTATGGGCTTAGTAACAATACGTAAGCAAGTGCGAGAGCCATTTAACTTGCACACGTGTACTGGTACTCCGTGGGCAAGCTTCTGTTGAACCTGGGAATATAAGTTAGTAAATTAAAAAGTAATTAATAGTGAAAATTGTTTCAAATCAATACTAGATCATTGTTGTATTCCACAATATATTTACCAATACCAACCAGTTCTGTGACGCAATTCGTGCCACAGGCGACAACGCGAGCGGCTACAGTCCACGCGCATCAGCTGCAGTGGACGTCGCAGGCGCGCTGCTACCGATCATTCTGTCAACTTCGTGCCACAGGCGACAACGCGAGCGGCTACAGTCCACGCGCATCAACTGCAGTGGACGTCGCATTCGCGATGCTACCGATCATACTGTCAACTTTCGCCCGACAGATGTTATTGGTTCTGTGTCGGTCAGGTATGACATTTAAAGATTTACACTAGCGCATCTTCGTTACGGCTTTTTGCGAGCAACGACGATTGCTCAACAGAGGCAGCGCCAGCCGGAGTGCATTCATGTTGGCCATTTTATTATTAACAAAAAAAACCGAAAGATATCTATTATCTGATATTAATTAGCCGTAAACTGAGAAAACTAAGCCAAGGCAGGGCTTGAAGCTAGCAAGAGGGGAGGGGGGCGGGGGGCAGAATCGGTGAAACTATGACAAACAATGACGATGTCAGTCACAAAATAAATGAGTGTATTATTATCTTCTCCGAGCAAAAACCTAGCTTGAAATGGGATGATATAGCGGTGTGCTAGTGACAGTGACAGGAGCCGGCGACGTAGTGACAGTGACAGGAGCCGGCCTGCAGGCTGCACAGCCCCGCGCTCACTATTGTTACTGATATTACTCAATAATAACGACTTTTCTCTCTACCTGTAACGACTTGCACTTGATAACAACACAATTGTGTAACATATGTGAGGGACAATTCTCGAAATTTTAAGAAAGCTCACGGTCTGATCTCACTCTCAATCTGACGAACATACCTACATACATATATCTACCCTACTCAAAATATTAGATGCTTTAAATAGCCGCAGCTGCAGTAACAGGGCTCATGTCGACGCGGCCACTGAACACATAAGAGGCAATTAAAGTCGCGGACATATTACCGTTAACTGACTTTACAAAAATGATAATTGAGGTGACATACATAATTATCACACCGGTTTAAAATGGCGCAGCCGGACCTTGGTCGCGACCCGCGGCCGACGACCAGGCCGCCGCGCGCCGCGTCGTGAGCGCTTGTTGCGTGCGCATGCGACCCGCGACCCGCGACCCGCGCCTCTTCTTTGCTTGACGCGTTCATTGTATTCACTAATTATTGCGCAGCCGCAGTAAATGATTTACGATGAGTTATCTTAGACAGGGTCGAATATACAAAGTTACAAAGGGTCATAAAATTACAATACTTTATTTAGCAATTTCGCACACGCAGTCGCGACCTACACACAACATACAATAGAACACAACGCGACTGGAGTTCGCGCTGCGCAGCCGGCGCGCGGCGTGCAACTGAATCATATCTGCCAAATGTAGTCGAAGTTCTGCCGCGCACCAAGTACACTGGTATAGCAATAACCACCCGACACTTCATCATCATCATTATCAACCTTTTTATCGTCCCACTGCTGGGCACAGGTCTCCTCTCATACAGAGAAGGATTGAGCGTAATCACCACGCTTGCTCAATGCGGGTTGGCGATTTCAGACTTAAGGTCCAAGTTTCCTCAAGATGTTTTCCTTCATCTTCAATCATTGGTGTCCAAGATATACTTAGAAAGTACATATAACTTGGAAAAGTTACATTGGTACTTACCTGACCTGGAATCGAACCCGCGCACTCATACTTGAGAGGCTGGTGTTTTAATCACAAGGCCACTTAGCATGCCCGACACTTAGAATGCGATAAATCCAGTTTTTCCGTTTTATCTAGATTATTAAACGAAGCTGTTCTACGTGAGTTTGGCACTCCAGGATCAAAAGTAGCAAATAACCTCGACCTGTCAAGGTCTGCCTATGTGCCAAATTCCATAAAAATCCGTTCAGCTGGTTAATCATGAAAGCGTAACAAACTTACTTTTGCATTTGTTGTATAATACTAGCTGCGCCCCGCGGTTTCACCAGTATAAGTTTCAATTCCGTGAGAATATCGGGAGAAATAGTATCTTATAATATGTTATTGCTGGTTATACAGCATCTGTGAGCCAAATTTCATCCAAAGTCGTTCAGTTATTTTTGCGTGAAAGAGTAACATCCATACATACCCTGACAAACTTTCGTACTTATAGTATAATGAGTAAGGATGATTAGGATTAGGATAATACTAAACAGAGGTCTAACATGATGTAACGATATACTAATAATACTAAACAGAGGTCTAACATGATGTAACGATATACTAATAATACTAAACAGAGGTCTAACATGATGTAACGATATACTAATAATACTAAACAGAGGTCTAACATGATGTAACGATATACTAATAATACTAAACAGAGGTCTAACATGATGTAACGATATACTAATAATACTAAACAGAGGTCTAACATGATGTAACGATATACTAATAATACTAAACAGAGGTCTAACATGATGTAACGATATACTAATAATACTAAACAGAGGTCTAACATGATGTAACGATATACTAATAATACTAAACAGAGGTCTAACATGATGTAACGATATACTAATAATACTAAACAGAGGTCTAACATGATGTAACGATATACTAATAATACTAAACAGAGGTCTAACATGATGTAACGATATACTAATAATACTAAACAGAGGTCTAACATGATGTAACGATATACTAATAATACCTACGTATACATATTACACTAGACGTTCAAAAAAAGGCTCCACTCTAAACAGACCTACTTACTGGGGTTACATCATAACAGCTGTATATGTGATGGCGTTCGGATCTGTGCATGTGTGCGTACATGTAAGTCAACAATCACATCGGAAGCATGTCGCGCCGGTTGATACGAACCTTATCAATCGATCTGCTAGTGACGGGCCATCGCACCCCACGGTCCACGGACACATGTTGTGGGCGCGACACACTTCAACGTCAACGTGCACCAACTTGACAATGTGTCGATGAACGAATACAATCTCCAAATAAACTGCCCAACGAAAAAAATTATAATTTTCTATCCTAATCATAGAAAGCCCTGTAAATATATTTTTTTCTTTTGTTTGCTTCAAGTATATTAGGAATAGTAAATGAATTGATATTGTTAGGCATAAGTATATTAGGAATAGTAAATGAATTGATATTGTTAGGCACAAGCATACATCTTTACTAATATTATAAATCGGAAAGTGAGTTTGTTTGTTCCACTTTCACGCCGTAACTACTGAATCGATTGCTTTCAAATTTTGCAGACGTAAAGTTAGAAGTCCGGATTAAATAAAAGAGTACTTTTTATCTCGGAAAAATTTGAAATTCCCGAGGGAAATCTTAAAAGCGCGATATAACCGAATTCCACGCCGACGAAGCCGCGGGCGAAAAGCTAGCAAGAATATAAATTGAAAGTCAAACATACAAAACATTAAAACTGAATTGCGAATATTTTTATACGCTTTCCTTCCCGACAGAATACAATTAAAGTGTCTTCAAGGCTAGAGTAAATATGTTCATAATAAACTACTGCGCTTTACCATCTACGATTGCATCACTGTTTACCATCAGGCGAGATCGCGGTCAAGCACTAGTTTATAATATCTAAACCAAAAGTAAAAACAAAACACAAACATAGAGACTGCCCTCGTTTCATACTACGCCTGTACTTATACGTGGATACTAAATCAAAATAGATGCGTTTGCACTGTACTCGGTCCTAAAGAAATGTATCCGTATCTTAGTAAATACATATATAATAAATATATAGCTGTAACCCCCTTTTGTATCTTATTTAGACTTATTTCTAATTCAGCCTTGTTCATATGTACAGATTACAATATGAAAGTATGTAGACATACTACCACGACACACGAGTACCAATGTCCCACTCGAAAATAAACTCCACAAGCCCTCTAGCAATGGCATAGAAATTTACAGTATGTTACCCGAATATACTATACGTACGTATAATATAATACATGTTTTAAAAATACCTACGTGTATAACTCGTGCTAGCTAACTGTACACCTCGGTCTGTGACGTCACTCGGACGTCATATTAACATAAAAAAAATTAACATGATTCTCATTTCTTCCAAAGAAATGAGAATCATGTTAATTTTTTTTTATGTTAATATAAGGTCGTTTTGATGATAAAGCGTCATACACGTCAGCGCACGTAACGCACGTAAGCGTCATGACGTTTTGCAATTAAATTGATACATATGTACTGCATTCCAGCGAGGTGCACAGTTGAGTTGCGCGAGTAGTACCAACAAACGGTCCTTGAAGCACTTAAGCATGTAATAAGAAAACGTTGTGTTTTAGTATAAGGATTATAATCCCTAAACTAAAACACAACGACATACCCTATAGGATATGTTATTGATACATCCTCTTCTCGTACACTGCGGATTGCAATAAAGAATTGAGTATTGTCATAAAGTCAGTTTTTAGTAAAAAGATTATTCAATGTCTCCTGAGATATTCAGTGATATTCGTACAACCGGCATAATAAACGACTGCATGGAGTTCTTTATTCAGAAGACACACCACATTGACCTGTATATATACCTAAATACATTCCTTCTGTTTTTCTGGTGGCGGAACCAGGGTTATTATCTGGACTGATGTCCCAATGAATGTAGATATTTTATATTAGTGTATACAATAGCTATATTAGAAACAAGTGTCTCTAAATACTATACAATATGTAAAGAAAACCCTGTCCGACCCATAAGTATAATAAAGATTAGGCAATCACATGACCAAATAAAATTTGAAATTTTGCATAATCATCATAGTAACAATACTAATCAATTTTGAAACTATCTTTTTTTTTCCCGCGAATTTACGCTAACTTCCCCAAAATTTGGTATTTTAAAAAAAATGACAACACCATTTTAGGCGGTAAATGACAACCCCATTTTAGGCGGTAAATAATTGTCGGCTTTACCTTTTATTGTTTAGTTAGATTCTTTATTTCTTTGGCGGCGTCGCGCGTGAGTTTTGTAGGCGACGTCACAATAAGAAATAATTAGTGATGCACAAATTTTATTAATATTTTATAATAATCGTAATAACGTTTTTTTATCGCTATTAATCGAAACTTGTATCCGGTTGAATGATTTGTTAAAAACACAGATTACCAATTAATTACTAATAACATTATTATAACACAAGTATTAGTAAACAGAAACGAGAAGGACATATGAAACACAATTTTAGTAAAGTTTTACAAATATTTTAACGATCAATATCATCGATATTGAGACAGAAACTGAAATTAAAACTTTGGCATGATTTTCATTTACAGCAGTGTACAATCAAGCTGTAGAAGTCCATTTCCACCTTAAAGTCTACTGTCGCCTGCGCTAAACCGGCCACGCACACTAACGCATTATTTTTATTATCGCAGTCTTCATCTTTCTTTAAAGTAATGCCAAATTTCGTTACTTCATTTGAAGTTAAGTTAGCGGCCGCACTTAACAATGGTCTATCATAAGCGAGCGGTTGTAGGTTCGATCCTTAATAATGGCAAATCTTTTTGTTGTTTCATATAATTTAAAATTTGGTAACTGATTTGTATTTTAAAGTAAAAATGTTTGCAAATAATATTTAAACGAATAGGAAAATTTACTGAATATTTATACCAAAATAGGTTTTTATTTTATGTTTTAGTTTACTATAGATGTAATATAATAAAAAATATATAAAAATAAAACAATAAGCATATTATAATGCAATATATTATAAAGTTATATATTATTCGGTATAGATATACTTATACTAATAAATGAAACAAACGTTGAAATGGCAGCATTGTAATATTATATATAAAAGTAATCCTTGACAAACTTATGATATTATTATGGTAAAAAATATACAAAAACATTTTTGGTTTTTCGATATGAAAGTTATAGTATTACATGTTATCATTAAAGAGGTCATAGCTTAATTAATCATTTTCTTAAAGAAAAGAGGATTGAAGCTTAACCTGAATATTATTACAATCATAAAATAATCTATACTTAGAACACAACACAGTGCTTATTACATTTACAATTTTTTTGCGTGTATAGCATGGTACTAGTGCTGCCATCCTGCAGTGCCTTTTTTCAGAGTTTGAAGGCATGAGATTATAATCTTCAAGCGCTTTCTTAGTTCAAAAGTAAACGAACTTATTTCTTATCGAATTCCGAAATTATTGTTTTTATAATTTACCAAAAGTAATTTGTTAGCCATTAAGTCAACCGAACATATTACTGTCACTTAGCTAAATTACTTTACGAGTTGGTTTGGAGTCCGTTATTAGGATATATAATTTTATTTAAAACACTCTGTAGGACACTTCTGCACTGTGATTGTTATAAATTGTTTTTTGTTTAGCTCGATAAGGTCCACCAGTCTCGCCAGTTTATTTTTAAACCACAAATGCAACCTCCCTTCTTCGCATGATTTAAAAGTTTATTCAACGGTAAATATTGTTGTATCGTTCCACTTGTCTCGACACATAAGCCACCTTCGTCTTCCAACCTCTTTACTTTGGCTTACAGTATTTCTCTAAAACAATAACAATTTTATTACACAAGCGATTGGTTTGCACCTTGCCCAAATAATAATAAAAACAACTTACACAAAAGCCGGTTTCACATATGATATTTGAGATATATTGCTGCATATGCCTGCATTTTGATTAAAAAAGTAAAACTAATAACACGAACTCGTAACTACATATATGTTCACCAACCAACAATAGCTAAGTAATATTATTTGAGTTATTGTAGTTAATAATAGTTATTGTAGGTAGTGGAATATTTTTTGTTCAGTTTGTTTGAAATCTACCGTCAACTTTTTATAATGACTCTAATATAGAAAAAATCTTAAAATAAAGTATCATCGTTAAGTTGCGGATCGGTATTTTTACATATTTTTGTTGTCAGCATTCATAATTCACCAATAAACATTTCAAAAATATTTGGTAAGTTATTAGATTTGAACTCGAACCACCTTGAATGCCTATCAAGGCGAGGACCACTAGGCTATTGGAACACTTACTGTGAAGGTTGAAATTAGTAAGTAGTACCTAACAATCATAAGCGGGCAGTAAGTTGTCAATGTGTATCAAACTTTATTATAGAAGAAGGTCGTTACTACAACTAGTATTGCTTGGGCATAGTTTTGTGAGATTGTAACTCGACTTTTGGTCTTGACTGTACCTAACTATTTTGAGTTTTGTATCAGTTCTAAACAATTCCATGAGATGTTGAATCGAGAATGAGAATGAGAAACTACAATACTAAATCGATAACAAAAATAGACATCGAAAATCAATATTTTGATTACTTACACATCCCTATTTACTCAAAGGATGCCGCGAGGCCAGCCGCGTAGGTACATTTTATAAAATAAAAAACATTTTTACTTTAAATTATCAGTTGCACGTAAACATTGCGTCCGTGTACACTATTCGTGTATTGTGTGATCATGTCGTGTTTTAATGTAGAGTAATATAACATGCTGAGTTGTAATCAGGTGATTGAGGTCAATGTGGTTCCAGCATGACGGTGCGTCACAATATTTTTGCTGACCTGTACGTGAGTACCTCCATTATCAGTTTGGCGAGCAGTGGATTGGTAAGGGTGGACCAACTGTGGCCAGCGCGGATTTGACACCACTTGATTTTTGTTTGTGTGCATGTCCGTGCTAACATCGTGCGACGGTGCCAGCTGGGCCTGTATCATTCTTAGTGAACGAAATATGGAACAACATCTTCGCCACAGCCATTATGCTCATCGAATGAAATGATACATTCGGAGAGTCAGACGACCTTCCTACTTAAAAAAAAAGTTCTTTTCACGAGCTGCCTAAGTATCATTGTTTCTTTCGAGACTCGATAAACGTGATTTTAAGTTATTTATTTTTTAGGGGGAATTTTTTTTAAGTTTACCCAGGTTTTGTAGGCATTAGTAGAATCAGTTATCGATACCTAACAATACCTTCACGGGTCGGACAGGGTTTTCTTAACATATTGTATATATGACGGGGGGAAAACCGTCAGGAAGGCGAGGCCGAATACCGGATAATTAAAGTGTCTTCCCATCCCATGATTCTCATCCATCGTGGGCGGTATTTCGATAAAGCGTTAAAAAATAACTATACTGTGATGTTCGATTCTTATTATTTTAACTGTACAGACACCTGGATCACTTTAATATTAAGGAATTACAATATTATTATTGTAACTAACCTATAACCTATTAGCTCTTATCTGTTTTAATCTGAGATTATCTCAGATTAAAACAGATAAGAGCTAATAGGTTAGAGCGCGTGCTTTTCCGTCAGTAGCTGTCAATGATATGACAGTCGCCACCCCTTCAAATCACGCCTACTACTCTATTCGGGGTTACCCGCTCATAATAAAAATCATAATTTATCCGAATACCGACCGATTAATCGACTTCAAAAAACTAGTAGAGTAATATTTACGGTCAATTGATACTGATCCGATAAAACAGATCACAATATCCAAAATTAACCAGTCACGCGCCGCCACAGCCGTCCTGCGTTATCACACGTCCTCGTGTGTGTGGGTTTCATCTGCAATTCAAAGACTAGAGATAGAGTCTTTTATAATAATACACTCCGTTCGGTCTCCCTGACTCCTAAAGTCACTTACTTCGTTCACGCTATACAACAACTGATAATGATTACAAATTTTAAGTTCAAGTACAAAGAAAACAATAATAACGAAATGTTTTGCAAAAGGAACACATAACAGAGTCCTACAAAACATGTCACAAACGTCAGTCAAAGTCACACATTCTATTGCCACACAGGCTAGTCGTTGCCACACAGGCTAGTCGTTGCCACACAGGCTAGTCTTTGCCACACAGGCTAGTCGTTGCCACACAGGCTAGTCTTTGCCACACAAGCAAGTCTTTGCCACACAGGCTAGTCATTGCCATACAGGCTAGTGCCACACAGGCTATTGCCACATAGGCTATTGCCACACATACTACTGCCACAAAGGCTAGTGCCACACAGGCTATTGCCACACAGGCTATTGCCACACAGGCTAGTGCCACACAGGCCGTTGCCACACAGGCTATTGTTAAACAGTTAGTAATTTATTACTCACCTCCAGTTTAGCCGTTATCGGCACATTCTGACTCTATTGTGGGTGGTTCCAAGCACACATTAGAATCAGAATCACGTAAGGTTTAATTACAATGACTATTAGAAAACTATTTTCACAACTCAAACACAAAAGGTTCCTCCAAGTCTCATAATTATCAAATTGAAATCATAATCATCAAAAAGAAAACAGACCATCGCCTGGCTACCACAGTAGCTAGTGGCAACTCGTTAGTGACCTGACCATATCGTCATCACGTCATGTGATACGACCAACTCTAGAGTCCGCGATTCGGTCAATACATGACTGTACAACTAATATTCTCCTTTGGGATCCTGGTCCCCATCACACCACCATCTGCCCATCGCACCCTGAACAACTCCTCACTGAGTTTCAGTTACGACGACAGAATAGTGCATGCAGTGCGACCATATCTACTCGAGTCCCCGCTACACCACTGGCTGCCCATCGCGCCCTGCACAACCCCTCACTGGGTTGCAGTCACGACATTACAGACTAGTGCGTGCAGTGCGACCAAATAGCTATGGTATGTGTTCCATTTGCTGGCGGAGGCACCCTCCTCCCCATCTTCTACTTTATGAAAATCTAACTCAGCAAGTACCTTGGTGAAATCTTTGGTACGCGATCGTGGGGGTCGTGTTACCAGACGAAAGATTTGAATAAGTAACAATCGGCATCAAGTAATTAAACGTTTAATAGTCCCTTGTATTTCAGGTCTTATTTCGTCAGATTTCTCTTTTCATTCTCAATTAACACTAAAACTGATATTAAACTTCATTACTTTAGATTTATTTCTATCAAATCTAGTTTTTTCGTAAATAGCACTCTTTTCTTTGTTCATTACCGCTCATTATCTCTTGTCACGTCAAAAGTTAGAAGATTGCATAGTCTAGCCACACATTCTATCAGAAGCTCAAGTGAGCTCGTAACTACAGGCCACAGAGAACTTTAGTTTTGAAATATTCAGAGACAAATCAAACATCATAATTGTAAAACCCTGTTTTAAAATTTCGCAATCGTATCCATGCTAATATTATAAATGCGAAAGCATCTCTGTCTGTCTGTCCGGCCTTCAAGCCAAAACCACCGAACCGATTACAATGTAATTTGGTACACAGATAGTCTAGTGTCCGAGAAAGGACACAGGCCACACACGAAAACGGGAAAAAACGCGGACGCGCATATCGCTCCCAATATTTCAACAGGCGCCTACTCAATATCAACTGAGCAATAATTCAAAATGTTGCCAGCGGCCGGGGTGGTTTGTTCTTTTTGGATTCTCCAGGAGGTACACGCAAAACCTATATTTTAAGCTAAAGGAGTTGCTGTTGCAATTGCTTCTTCGGGAATAGCTGCTACATTACTTAGTGGGCGACGAATAGCGCACTCAGTTCTAAAGTTACCATTGAACTTAACTCATGAAGAAATGCCGGGTATGCAATATTAGTAAAAGCAGCGAGCGCGAAAAAATATTACTCCAGTGTAATTTGATGTGATTACTAGGGGTTAAATTGCTCGTAGAACCGATGGCCGATGGGGCAGTAAGGTTCTGGAGTGGCGGTCACGTACTGAAAGATGCAGCGTAGAGAGGCCCCCAACAAGGTGGACCGATGACCTGGTGAATGTCGCGGGAAGCCGATGGATGCGGGCAGCGCAAGACCGGTCGGCGTGGAAAGCCTTGAGGGAGGCCTTTGTCCAGTAGTGGACATCTATAAGCTGAAGAAGAAGACTAGGGGTAGGCCGGCAGATGAAACAAATGCCTGTTTGAAAGCATCTGCATTATGGGTTCACGTAAAAAAAGTATTGTCTCACAACGAATATGCGAGTACAACCCCACCACGACTCTCAAGCCGGGCAATATGCAGCCACTCTTCCAAAACCCAGAGAAGATCGCATGTTAACCGAAAGGAACGGCATGATTACACTGAGTCATGAGCTCGATTCCAGGTCAGGCAAGTACCGATGTAACTTTTTTAAAGTTATATGAAAAACTTCTATGGCTAGTCATAAGTTATCGATATTCTTAACTGTAGGCAGAAGTTGTTGTGATACTTTAAAGCTCTATCTGTAGGGGACGCAGATGGGGAAAACCGCGTTCTGTCGCGGAAAACTTACAGCGATGTCCGGTGAGAGGAGGCGGGCCGCGGCGGGCGGCGGGCGGCGGTGGGGGGCGCGGGCTGGCGCGGCGCATGCGCAAGACGTCGTGCCACTCGGTCGCGCGCGCCCGCTCCGAACACTCGTGTCCCCGGACCTCCCGCGCCAGCAGCTCCGTTCCCGTACGTGTCGCCGCCTCGCCGTCGCTCGGTAACGTACCCGCACACACACACAACACTTACACTCCGCACAGCACGCGCGCTTGCATAAGCGCTATGTTTCCGCCTCAACACCCGTTATAAAACCGAAAGTGAGCCAGCGACCGCTACTCCGGCAGCCGGCCACCGGGCCGTGCCAGGCGACGGGGAGCGCCGGGACCTGGTAGATCTGCCGCTGATTCGTTCGTCGTTAAACTAAATGTAGTGCAATTGAAGTGCGTTGCCTCACCGGCGCGGCGCAACCTCGTCGCCCGACATTGGGCGCGTTTCGACACACAATATCGATCTATCGCACGATTGAAAGTGATTTCGATAACATTGAGCCAAACCGTTATTGCCCTCTATTTTGTCGCTTATTTAATTTAATATGAACAAAAGCGTTGTGATTGTGTCGCTTTGTTACCGCGTTCAGGATAGCCTGATAGTGAAATGTAAACAAACATGGCGCTGGTCATGTGTGACGTCACTCACGTGGTGGTCGCACCGCACAGACAGTCAGGCAGTCACGACGCGATAGGTTTCCTTGCACACAAGTGGGTCGCTTGACTATTATGTAACGGACGGTCGAGCGTTCCATGGTTTTGTGTCATTTAATCTAACATTCTATATTTTGCTTTGAAAATGAGATATTAAGACTTGAATGAAAAGTGATATGACCACCTTGGCCAAGTCGCGACACAACTAAATGACCCATCCCAGCCCCGCCGCACTTCACCCCTTACGGACAAAGCAGACCTTCAACTGTGAAACAAGAGAGCGGAGACTCTTATTTTACTAATCCAATTAGGACTTACTGTTTGTTGATAGTAATATCCAGTTATACATAAGTCATTGCTTGGTGGATTATATCGTTTGCTTGTGCATGTTTACATTAAGCAACGTCATCAGCCTCTCGGCGCGATGGTTCTCGAAGTCACCCCTTCTGTGCCGCGCAGCATGCAGTGTAACTGTTGATACAGAATATGCTTAGTTTATGTTAATGCGGTATTGATACACTTGACTACCAAACGTTCTCAAATATTATATTTGTTTTACAGTTCTATAATTGTTGAAAGTTTGATGTATTTATAATGTTATTAATTGGGGCCTTTCTCGCGCCGGAGAGGCTCCCTTACATTCGCTCCCAGCACAGTGTAACAGTTTAGTTACTCTTCCGATTAGACTGAACACGGTGAGATGGCTCAGAGTTGGGCAGAGTGGGCCCCGCGTGGGTGTGGTGGTGTCGTCAGTAGGGAGCAGTGCAGCAACAACTACATGCACTATATATCTGTGTTCAACAGAAACAGACGCATCTGACGGTCAAGTTGCAAGATCCACTGCTCTCCAATGCCAACTCTATTTTTTATGTTTTTCTTAGCTTACTGATACTATATTTACTTTAAAATCAAGATATCATTTCGATATAAGATATGATGGTAACAAGTCACATACCGCGTCGTGTATTCAAACCACCGCTAGTGACGTACAAGTTAACCCCAACCGTGCCGCCACGTCGCTATAGAACTACTCACGCGCTCCGCTCGTACTCGCCCTCTGAACTAAATTGCACAATAGCACACGCCTTCAATAGTTACAGTCCTAAGTAGTCTGGTTATGCCAGTTATTAAATAGAGAGTGCCATGTACTATTGTACATGTACTATTGTACATGGCACTCTCTGTTTAATAACTGCCATTATTGACATTATGGTATTCACTATGCAGTAATCTATGAATGCTTAAGATTAACCTCATTTACAACAATTGAGTACTTATACAGATGTTACATGTAGTACTTTTAGAGCCATCGCCATAGACCTACAACCGTCGCCGACAGACCAAACGTATGTGTGAGCCACTGAGACCGGTACGACGCGGGGCTGCGGTACTAAAGACACAAACGCACTCGAGCGCACTAATAGGATACCTTTTATGTGTCCGAAATGTTTATTGAAGACATAAATAAACTATAAAATGTTAGTTATATCGGTATAACATCGCAACATTTTGAGATAAGTGTGTCCATGTAACCTTACTAGTTTACTGGAATAGTATCTCACGAGGCGTATGACTATGTATAGCGATGACATGTTACATAACGCGGGCAACACTAAACATTGATACGCGTTTGTGACAGTGACAGTGACGGACGGAAGTTGCGTGAATGGTGTCTGTATGTAGAACACCTCGCAATGGGTGCTCATTACGAAACACAAGGAAGCGCCATCAAACTATAAGATGTCGATGAACGTGACGCCGTCCGACGGTGTGTCGAGGTCACTTGGGGTCAACGCAAATGTTCTTGTTTCGGGGGCAGTTGTCATTGCCAAAGTTTATTAATCATATAATAAACGAAGTGAAACGAGAACAAGGATATCGAGCGCCGCCCGCCGAGCCACCAGCCGCGACTCTCGGCGCAGAGGTTGCAGCCATGTCACTACTAGCAATCGTTATTCTCTGCACTCTTATCATAAGAGAGTATTAAACTCTCTTATCTACATAGATATCATCTCATTTAGTTGATGGCTGAACTTTCAGTAGTAAGCACACGCCACATCCACCATCATCATGGCGTTTACAGCCACTTGATCACACGTGGACTGAAACCTACTTGTTTTTGTAGAGGATCGCTAAAGTGCAGAACCGTGTGATTACTTTAAGTTCGTGTAGTCATCGTTTGTGGACAGAACGGAATTACAAGGGATTGCTTACGTCACCATATAACATTGTAAACGTGCAGTTCTGAAAGACGGAAGTATTTATAATAATAATAATAATTTATTTGCATAGATAGTAGGTACAATGAGATGTTCAATAAATACAATGATCCTTTACTATCTACCTTAAACTAGGCGTGCAATTTGCAATTTGGCTATACTAAATACCAAATTAATAACAACCATACTAAATTAATAACAACATTTGAAATTAATCTGTTGAGCAGATGTCGCGTAGAAGCAGTTAAAAGCCTGCTTGCTTTGCGCAGTGAATTTAATTTTGATGAGTATGGAGTTAGTAAAAATAAGCAAAAAAGTTAGTTGAGTATTTTATTTCAATACTTAGATATGAATATGATAATCATAACGCACACAGCACGGCATGCACAGGGCTCTGTGTCATTATGATGTGTTGGCATCAATCAGCATGCAACATACACACCTACATATCTGAGTTTTATATGAACCGGCTACCTGCTGGTACTGAAACCACAGAGTGGCAATTGCAGCAAAATTAATTACCGCTAACAGACAGTATTACAATCACAACAGAACATTCTTCTTAAACAACTCCAATTATTGCGAGTCATTTAAGTGTTTCATAGAGAAACCATCATATTGTGTCGGCACTACACGCACATGATATTCTGTATACATGCAACTATTTGTGTATTGTATCATATGTATAATGTAGCGCCCGTCAGAGTACCAGCCCCAAGATGCACAGAAAAAACCCAGCGGTGAAGCAACAGTTGTTGTTGATGTCGAACATGTCGCCTGTGAGCGACCACGAGCGACGTTAGAACATGTCACGTCTCTGAAAATAAACCAAATGGATCTAAAGACAGATCTTATGCAGTTATCTGAAATCAACGAACGAGGGCAACGGCGATTCACTAGAAGATTGTGAAGAGTTGATTTATTAATCGATTGCCACACATGAATTATATAAGTCACACCTGTTGTGTTAGCTCTGAAGCTATGATATTAATACTATGCTTGTCATATTCACCCTTCATTGTGATATATCCTTAAATAATATTGGCAGACAAAGACAACGCCCACCCGTCAAGCATTTGAGAATCTGACAAACACTCAAGGGTCGTGAGTTCGTGACCCACGACCTCGTCATTGTGCACCGTTATATTCGACGCGGTGCGCACATGTGGTCGCGCTCACGACCGCGTCGGAGTGACCTTGTAGTGAGATGCGATGCGCACGCGGGAACCAACCAACCGGTTGCGAAACGTACTACTTTGTACGAAGCAGAAGAAAACTTTTAAAAACATACAGGAAGTGAAAGACTTCGATAAAGCGCCTGCAAGTACCCGGCACCGCTCGGGTGGATGTTGTGTGCCGCAGTTCTGTAAGTCTTATCGCATGTAGAGCCTTCTGAACGCTGCCACCGCGTGTGCGCATGCGCGACGACCCCACGCCGCCCTTGAACTTGCACATCTCGTGGTATTGTCGCGTACCTTACGACATCTCCCCTGCCCGCCGCACCGCTGCACCGCACTCTGCACTAATACACATACATACTGCGATAAACACTTGGGAGAATATCGCAGACTACGTAGTTTGTTTTTAATTTAACATTAGTAACTATGGCCAAGACAAAGATGCTGGATTCAAGGAGCCTCAGTAGATAGCCAGTTTTGGTTAGTACTTTAATAAACAGCATCGACAATAACGTCGCAAGTTTGTTGGCCAATGAAGGCAAATCAATCGATCAATCAATCTTGTGAATGTCGTACAGAGGCATGTTCAATGTGTCACGCTGCGTCTGTTGATGTTGTTTGAGAATTGCGTTTGTGTAGTGTGACGCAACGCGCGGCGCACGTGTTGCGCAACACGCCGTGGGACCGAAATTTAAGCTCAACTTGTCTTAGTAATCCGGGTTGAAGGTTTGTAAGACAATTAGCGCGTGTAATGGTTGATGACCCGAGCTCCGCACCCGGCTGGCCCTCTGGCACGCGGGTACGGTTGCGATTTCGACACTTCACAAGTAGTCTGGATAAACATACATATTATGTCTCAAGTAGTAGTCGTGGTGGCCTAGTGGTTAAAACACCAGCCTCTCAAGTATGAGTGCGCGGGTTCGATTCCAGGTCAGGCAAGTACCAATGTAACTTTTCTAAAGTTATATGTACTTTCCAAGTATATCTTGGACACCAATGACTGAAGGTGAAGGAAAACATCTTGAGGAAACCTGGACTTTAAGTCTAAAATCGCCAACCCGCATTGAGCAAGCGTGGTGATTACGCTCACTCCTTCTCTGTATGAGAGGACCTGTGCCCAGCAGTGGGACGATAAAAAGGTTGATGATGATGATGATGATGTCTCAAGGGTTAAAGGTCGTGTGATGGTCGTGAAAGCAACGAGCAGCCACACAAATACAGGAAAACCACGAACATTGCTGGTTCATGCACTAAGTAGAGAGAGGTATAATAATAGTAATAGCATTATTAAGTTGAATCAACGACTTGCTCAAGAGAAGAGATGATATTGTGATTGCATCAGTTCATCTTGTCATTAGCTCCTGCTGAAATGCCAGTCAACCAGTACTGAGCACTCGCGTCGTCAGAACACATGCACGATGAGCAGGGCAGGGGACACAGCCCGCGTTGCACCTTCCCGGCGACGCAGCCACATCAGCTGTTACATAAAGTAACGCGATATGTAATCAATAGTGCGCTCTCGATGGAGTGAGTGCGAGAGGAACCACATGCAGGGACCAGCCAGCAGAGATTTTAACAGTGACGTCATCGCTTTATTGCACGCGCTGCATAGTTAGTGTCGAGAGCCGTTGTGGCAGGTCAGCGCCGCGGCGCCGGCAGCAGCGTGCGCTCGCCGGTCGCAGACCACATTTCTCACAACTAACCCTGCCGCAGCTGGCAGGCGGTGTCGCATGCATTGTGACGTATTCACTGTTTACTTTCACGCTCTGCTAACTACTTAGTATTCGCGCGGAGTAAACACAGCGATCGTCTGCGACATGCCAAGTGCCTGCGCACATAGCGCGACGCCACGCGCACGTATGTACTTACGTAGCTACAAATCCTATACTCTTTAAATCAGACAAAACTGCTCTTTGAACTTTATAATGCGGAACAAACGTGAACACTAAATGCTGAGCGTGATGCTGTAATAAAACATAAAATGTAATTAATGCGAAACCTGCTGATATTCTAGAAACTGTGATGACTTCCTCGTCGTAATGTAAGTGTCGGCACATTTCTCGGCTACTCTGTCCGTGTGGAGTGTGCAGGGTGCACATTAGTATTGCCTGCCGCGATCCGGAACGACAGCGCCATTCATTGCAACTCTCCTATTGCGAATATCACGAATGAATAAGTAATAATATTTGTAACAGAACACTGACCAATTTACAATAACTGAGAGACAATGGCGCTAATTTGGTTCAAGGCTATCAATTAATTTTTTGCACTGGTTTTCCATTTGTTGCACAAACTTAAAATTTACGAAGAAATATTTTTTGTTTCGATAGTAATGGACACGGGTAGCATCGCCACTCATGCGCACTGCGCATCACATCTTCTCACAACAATACATACCATATTGTAGTTACTTGTTGTTGAAAGAAGGGTCAACCGTAGAGTCAAGGTGCATGAAAGGAAAACATCGAATACAGTCATGATGACAGCTCTCGAGCTTCACCACAGGCGCCACTTTCGACACAGATACTGTACTAGTGACATCAACCTGACACAGGTGACATTGAGAGCACGCTCCCCGACCTGTCAGCGCGTGAGTGTCTGGACCGGATCTAAGCACAAAATGAAATGATATTATCTGAGCTAGCCGCGAGTGCCTGCTGTCCACAAGCCGCTGTCGACCAGTCACCCAATAAAAACGACCATTTGTTATATCACCAGCCACCGCCGCTCCGTCGTTGTTTTGTTCCCTATTATTCAACCAGCTAAACACTCATACAAACTACTTTTAAATCTTTCACTAAATCGAAATTCAATTGCGGAAGCCCAAGCCGTCTCTCATTACTTTTACAAACAAATTATGTCAATAAGCGAAGCCTTACATAATGCTAATTAATAGCTGATGACGTGGTTATTGTAAAACCAACCGCACTACAAGCAAAACTGTAATAAATATGTGTTCCAAACTCAAACTCATAATAATGAACCGGCTGGAATCAGAGCACGAAGCTCGCAGGCTGTATGCAACGCATGATCACGTGCCACAGCCTGGCCGACACAGTGGACACAGTGCGACAATTGGAACTGATTTGTTGTGCCACCACGTGCCCAGTGGGCAGTGATCAGTGACCAGTTACATTCATAAGTAAAGCTGGTCATCGTGACACAGATAAATAATTAATGAGGATCTTTACCTCGGAGGCCGCGACTTCATAGCGCGTTACGCAATTTGGATGTTACGTGTTTTTTGCTATTTAGATTAAAATGTGAAAATCATTTCCTTCATGATCAATTAATTGGGCACTTGTTCATTTCCTGCCACGGTGACTCTCATCACCTGCACCATCATGGACCATCATCTACGTCTGTGAAATATTCTAACTCAGGGGACACCTTCAGACCGGTTTGGATGTATGAAAGTGAATCTTAGAGTAGTAGTGGTCTGTGTGTTGAGCAACTGTATGTGTGTAGTCTGTGGCTGCGCGTGCGCCACTTTCGCCGGCGGAAGGAGGTCGCGCGCGCTGCGGCGAAAGGAAACCCACACAGACGCGCCGCACACCGACACAGTGTGCGCGGCAACACACACACACATCAGTTACATATATTAAATAGCCGCATTAAGTTTGCAAACACATCTCATAATACGTGCAATCGCCTCCACTAGGTAAGTGTGTGTATGTCATCGTATTCGCTGGCGGTCAACGTGCTACATCAACTTACGGACCTTTCGAAACTATTAGGTAACTCTGTTGTGAGTGTGTCCTGCAGTTCGAAACGAAACCGGATCACTGAGATTTAGTAATAATAATAATATTTAGTAGGCTAAAGTTCGCACATCGGATTAAACTCATTGGTTACGATATTGCGTTTGCGCAAAATGAAGTGTGGCAAGTGATCGTTTAATCAGAATCATTTATCAGCATACCCACAACATAGTATATGTATTTAGTGGATTTAACAATCTACAAAGTGTTGTGATCGGTGTTCGCAGCAGGCACCGCTGTGCTGTGGGGCAAGCGATGTTTCCTTGGATAACAACACGCATTCCACTACACTTAGCTAATTGTTAATGATCCCACCTGGCAGGATCCTGACTGTTACAGATGAGTGAGCATGCTGTATTGTTAGCTATGTAGAGGCTCCATCGTGCCCAATAATAATAAAAAATAAATACCGCGATAACTAAATCGTGTATTCGGAGAGGATCCGAAATCCATTGACAGCCTCCGTGGCGTAGCGGTAGCGGACGCGGCCGCTGCGTAAGGCGGCGCGGGTTCGATCCCCGCACGGTGCAAGTATTTGTCATCATCATCTCAGCGTTAATCCCAGTCGCATCCGAGGCTTTTTCAGCTTAGGAGTCTGGGGTTTTGGCGAAACTTCGATATTTTTCCGTGAAGCGACTGCCATCTGACCTCCACAACCCGAAGGCGATATCGAAGCATTTCAGTTAGACCAATTGTTGGACTCATGAGGGCTCCAACAACCCTTAATGACTGCCATTAGATGTTCGTAGGACAACCGACACCAACGGCTTAACGTGCTTTCCGAGGCACGACCAGACCAGTGCAAATATTCACATTCATGCATACAAATATTTGCACTGCGCGGGGATCGAACCCGCGCCTCCTTACGCAGCGGTCGCATTCGCTACCGCTACGCCACGGAGGCTGTCAACGGTGCAAGTATTTGTATGCATGAATATGAATATTTGCACTGGTCTGGTCGTGCCTCGGAAAGCACGTCAAGCCGTTGGTCCCGGTCGCCATACGAACATCTAATGGCAGTCGTTACGGGTTGTTGGAGCCCTCAAAAGTCCAACAAATGGTCTAACTGCAACGCTTCGACGTCGCCTTCGGGTTGTGGAGGTCAGACGGCAGTCGCTTCACGGAATATGTCGAAGTTTAGCCATATCAGCAGTTGGACTGGTAAAGCGGACCCCAGACTCCAAAGCTGAAAAGGCTTCGGATGTGACTGGGATTAACGCTGTGATGAATGATGATGGAGAGGATCCGAAATCAAAAGTCAATTAAGTACATACGTATTAATAATCAGCATTCCATTAAACTAAAGTAATTGTCAGGTGTTACATGCCCTTAGAGCTCTCGAGAACGTTCAAGTCAAAGATATCGTATCGTCAACCGTTATGATTTAATGCAACTGCGGCCATTGCGACCTTAGCAAGCGAGCCTGCGACCCGCTTTCAACAACTAATTGAACGGACCCTGCTGCTGCTGCCCGCTTCAATATATAAATGCCTCCGCCCTACTGCTATGTACTACAGCTAAAATATGTCTGTCATATATCACGCTGGCTGCAAGCGTATTATGTACGCGATCACAATAAAACTTCTTTGTGTTTAGTAAATTCTACACACACACACTATAACGCGTTGAGCCCTGTACGCGACTCGACGTGCTGTGTTGTGTGCAGTAGGAGTTGTGTTGCGCTCGCTCTGCCCAGCTGTGTGACGCAGCACAACGAGCGGCGCGTGCGCAGGTCAAGGTCGCGGTCACCACTCAACAATTACTTGCGCTTTCACACAGACCAGTCTGTCATTGTCTGCGCAAAGTGGAGTTGACCTGTTACCAACCTGCCAGAGGGCAATAATATAGCCCTTGTTGATCTTATCAATAATATTATTGATGACGTTAATGAGTGTAAATGTATTATTTATATATATATGATAACTCATGAATATCCGCTTTCCAACCATCAGATTATAACATCGATTGATCGCAGTGACGAGCACTGTATTGCAGTCTCAGTACTCCCAGAAATACTGATGTCAGTTAGACATTATGATCAAGTGTGGGACACTGCAGCTTAATTTATACTTAAATTATATTATCCTTGACTTTATTCATTTAGGTTCACTTTCAATGCGATCAACTTGTTGCCTTGCACCTCAACTCAAAGTGTGTTTCTTAATAGTTGACTCAAGTAATAATGTCTGAAGTGAATGAGATCAGCTAAAGGCAAAATAAAACGGTCTCCAAACCCTAAAGCACAGGCGAAGAGTAGCCAACCTGTTGGTGTTCTATACGATGCATTTTAGAGAGTGTGCGGAGAGCTTTACCATCAACGATTGCATCACTGCTTACCATCAGGCGGGATTGCGGACAAGCACTAGTATATAATTAACAAAAATAAAACTCTCACAAACTGTACAAGCGAAGATAACTCGTAGCAAAATGCTACGCCGCTACGACTTCTGCGTGCGTTGATGTCTTTTACACGGGGAGTTAGCTCTGATTTATTACTTCGTAGCAATCCAGTTTTTGTTCCAATTTGTTTTGTAGTGAGTGAGTAGGCAAAACGTGTGTATTCCTGTAATTTATACGGTTGCATACTCAGTATACCTATGATTATGACATTAATGAGAATTAATGTGGCGAGCTGCTTCATGGTTTTGTTTTATTAGACAATGTCCGGCGGGTCATTGTTGATGTTCCCTCGAGAATGTTTATGTAGCTCGACTATACATGCTCGTATTTGCCACATATAATTATTATAAGACAAACTTAATAGTGATTTAATTGAAATCCGGTCACTTCCATTGATATCTATGTTTCGTAGTTCATGTCCACTGCAGAATAAAACAAGCTATTTTACCTGCAAGCTTAATTAACAAAAAAAAAACATTGTCAGAATAGAACTTGTCCTCGGGAACATTGTTTGTACGTACTTGTGTAAGGTTTATTTGTGAGAGTGCGGCGGCTGAAAGAGGTGTGCAGTGGGAGCACTTCTTGTTGCTGCACTCGGCGCATGCGCATTGTACATGTCTTGCTCAATGTTCACGTTTTTCCTTAGTTCGGCACTGTGTGAGAACGCACGCGGCTAGCCCTCGGGCAGCCGACAGTCAGGGGAACCAGAGCGACTCCAACATAATACAATTGACTTTGACAAGTGTACGATTCGTATATATTAATACCTAGTTCTATCGATAAAACATTCAAAAAGGTCAATCATGCCTGGTATTGGTATCCACATTCACTTTCCATCTAAAGTAAAACTAATGGAAATTGGTTGCAGTATACCAGATGTCGGATACGTATGTACATGCAACACGCGGACGCAGCTCACGTGACGCAATACGGAGATAGATAGCGCTGCGAGTGGAGCCGGGAGTGTGGACACGAACACGTAACAGATGAACTTTACGTGATGTTACACAACACAGCCGCGCACGATGAGGTTGCAGTAACGTGTCACAGCAACGTGCCAATGCCCCTCGCTTGTTGCGAGAGTTGCCAATGCGAACCAGTGCAACTTTTACCGGCGACCTCGGCGCGCCACTCTCCGTATAAATTCACCTTTTTGGAAATATGCCTAAATAACATGCGCATTAAAATGTAATAGTGTAGACATGAGCGAATGTCAAGGGCCGCCGCGAATGGACATGATGCGTGCTCCAGGGAGACGCTGTCTGGTGGACATAGTAAAGGCTGGTGTTGTCGATGTGAACAAACATTACCGTCACATTCCCGGCGCGTCCGGCGCTTGCGCAACAGTCGGCGGTACACTCGCGCACTTCGTTGCCCACTTATCTATACTAATAAACTCATATGCAAAAAAAACGGGCACCTAAGCAATGAACCATTTCAAATGTTAATGTTGCTTTGTTTGATAATATTTAGTTTTATCCTTACAATTTGGTAAATGAATACGAAAATAATCGTTTTCATCAGTAATTCATAAAATTTTGATACAATTTATGGGAAATAACGCTAAACCTCGCTAATAGTGTATTTTCGCTGGTAGTGTATATTATGTTCATGAAGTTAAAATTTTAAAAGTTTTTTGTTTGTTTTTCTTTAATAAAGTAAAAATAGATAAATTTTTAGTATCGAGTGTGCCCCTCTAGCTGAAATTACACCTTGAATTCATCTGTGCATGCTAGCGAGTATATCCCGGACACATGCTTGCGGAATACGTTCCCACTCCGCAGTAATCACATTCTTCAGCTATCTGATTGTCTGCGGAGCCGGTTGAACTGATCTCACACGCCGTTTCAGAATGACCCAGACATGCTCAATGGGATTAAGGTCGGGACTTCGAGCTGGCCAATCTAAACGACGAATGTCGACCTCTTGCACATACGGTTCAGCATCGCAAGATTGGTGGGCGCGAGCATTGTCATCCATAAAAATCGAGTCTTCACCTAGAGCGGCCAATGCGGGTTGTGCATTAGGAATTAAAATTTCCGTTATGTATGTGTGTGTCGTTATGTGTTATGTGTCCCAGTCAGTGAGCCGTTTTCAATGAAGACCTAGTCTCCTAGCCACGAAGCATTATCCTCCCTATCCCTCTCCAAGCAGCGTGATGATTTTGGTGGGTTTTACCACTTTATCTACCATGTTTGATACAGTCACACAGCAATTAATAAAACTTTTACAGTCAAGGATATGAAATTAATCGATAAAAATTGAATGAAAGTTATGAAAGTCGATGTTAACTTCTGGAACTTCGAAAAAATGAAAATTTGAACTTAGAACGTACTTTTTTTTAATTACCACGGCATTTTTGAAACCGGCCAGTAACGTATACAAATGATTGAATCCTTTTTTGTATTGAATCTTTCTAAAGATGAATGAAAATCAAAACCGCCCGTATTTTTTTTTTTTCAATGATTTGAAAAATTCATTTTGCGATGGATAGCCCTATAATCCAGGAAGGCTTTAGGCTATATAGTATCACGCTGCGGTCAATAGGAGCGGGTGAAATCGCGGAGCGCAGCTAATTAATAATATTTATGATACCGTTAACACCTCCACCAGTTATTCACGTACCTCAAAAAGGATTTAATGATTTCGTTAAGAATAAAAACCATTATTCCTCTCGCTACGACTACTTACGTGACGTGTGTCTAGACATGATCCGTTTGAAGCTCCTCTTGTGCGTTGTTTGCACCACCGTCGATACTCTCAACTAAGATTAGGTTACTTATGCAGGAGCGGCAACCGTGCTTGTTGTCCCCACGTGACCGCGTCGTGCAGTTGGGACACGTCATTCAGATCGGGACGCGTCGGTTGCGTCACAACGCTCGCCGATAAACCGCGGTTCTGTTTAGAAAGTACTGAAACTATACATACTTAAATTTGTATGTAATCATATCTACCAAGCGTTGCATCACAATCTTATCAGAAACATCGCCGACGCCGGTAAAAGTTTACCAATACGAGTAGCTTTCATAGAAGCTTCCTTTAATATCTCCCCGCTGTTCCCCTCGACCCGACCGAGGAGGTCGTCACCCCGACACACGACCAAACCATGTGCCATGGAGATACAAAACTCATCGTCATTCCATACACAAACTGAATTATGTTATAATCTCCTCAATGACATCGTAGATCTTTCATTCCGTCTCCTTCTTCATTTGATCAAGAACGTTTTGAGTTCGATAGTTGCGAGACAAGTCGATACATCGGTCTCGAACTCATTGCTGACGTCATAAGGCTAGTGTTTGCTCCATAGAGTGGTGCAGTGGGCGACGTCGAAGGGCGCCGAGGACGTTAACATTCTCCAAAATTTGGGTTTTTTCCTTTATGAGTCACCCACCACCACCTTCACCACGCGGTGAAAGGGTGTTGTGCAAAGTACCGCAGCTGTGAGCCGTCCCCCCCCTCCCTCCCCCCACTGAACCGTACTACCACACCCTCTGGCCTGACAACGCACAATAATTATAAAGTTGCGACCTGCGATGTAATATGAGAGCTTTACAACGCCGCGCCGATATTACAGACATATTTAAATACATCTTTTAAAACGACGCCAAACAACGAACGAAAATGTACGACAAGTTATCAAATACAATAATAGAGATATACACTCAGCGCATCTGTATGTATTTCTTTATTCTAGAAATAAATAATTGACACAGTCTCTCTCGCTCTCTCTCTCTCTCACATCAAGTAACTGTTAAACAACACGGCTCGGTTGGCGTAGTGGTTAAATGTTTGACTGCTGCGCTGCGTGTCGCGGAATCGATTCCCGCACCGAACAAATATTTGTATGACCTATAAGTAGTTCTGTGTCGGGGTGTTTGTGCATGTGAGTTTTTATGTTTGTAAACGCACCCGACGCAACGTTTTTTTTTTTCATAAAAAATAAAATACTGGTTGGTGCGACACGCAATACTCGTAGATGCAGAGATTTAATTGCGATAAAAACTTAAGCCTAATGCGAATATAATGCGACGGAATCGAGGACTAATAGTAAACGCCCCTCGATAACAGCCGAGTGCGAAACTGGACATATTTGAGTCGCCCGCGCCGAGCTTGCTAAAGCTGTCGCAACGAGGTTTCGCAAGCATAGTTCCTGCTAATACAGTGAGCAGAGCGCTTGCGCGGACACATGTCACATCGTACAACAGCATCGTGTAACAGTTCATAGTTCTTGCTAATACAGTGAGCAGAGCGCTTGCGCGGACACATGTCACATCGTACAACAGCGTCGTGTAACAGTTCATAGTTCCTGCAATACAGTGAGCAGAGCGCTTGCGCGGACACATGTCACATCGTACAACAGCGTCGTAGCAGTTCATAGTTCCTGCTAATACAGTGAGCAGAGCTTGCGCGGACACATGTCACATCGTACAACAGCGTCGTAGCAGTTCATAGTTCCTGCTAATACAGTGAGCAGAGCTTGCGCGGACACATTCACATCGTAACAGCGTCGTGTAGCAGTTCATAGTTCCTGCAATACAGTGAGCAGAGCGCTTGCGCGGACACATGTCACATCGTACAACAGCGTCGTGTAGCAGTTCATAGTTCCTGCTAATACAGTGAGCAGAGCGCTTGCGCGGACACATTCACATCGTACAACAGCGTCGTGTAGCAGTTCATAGTTCCTGCTAATACAGTGAGCAGAGCGCTTGCGCGGACACATGTCACATCGTACAACAGCGTCGTGTAGCAGTTCATAGTTCCTGCTAATACAGTGAGCAGAGCGCTTGCGCGGACACATGTCACATCGTACACAGCGTCGTGTAACAGTTCATAAATGTTCGATATGATCGCCGTTACTGAGTGCAAGTAGTGAAACTCACGATATGTGCGTTTCAAAGTGCTGCTCGCACATACGAAGGTGAAACAATATTCATAATTTGAGGCCGTTTTTAAAAATATATTTCCCGCTTGTTCCACATTCACTACCATAAGGAAGTATCGTGAGCAATTTTTTAAAATATATTTTCGGTCAAAACACAATACGTAGTAGTAAACATTGAACTGCGACCATGTGTTGCCTCCGCGACCTCCGCGGCCTCACCATTCGTACCTTACATGTACTGAACTACTTACTGACTTTCATTCATTTCAAAGCTTCCGTGTAGTCGTAGGCACCAACAGCATACAATAACTGCAACATATTTTTACATTTCGAATTCATTATTGTATATTTCTATAATCATTATTATATAATATATTCCCTTCAGACGCGTCACAGTGGATACTATCCAACTGGCATACACCTAGCTTGCATGAGCACGCAAATGAGCCCTGCTCCACTGTCCACATACACACACCACACAAATCATAATAATATGGTAGAAATCACATTCCACATGTCAACAATATCATGTGCCAAGTCAAGTTAATTTGTTTCTCTTTCTCGGCTTTCACGAGATCCCCGTCATGTGGAATGGTAACATCGACAATCATTGCGAGGCGCGCTAATCGATCTATCACTACTATATCAGGCTTATTTGCGACAATAGTCCTGTCAGTAATGAAAATGATACACCGATCCCAGTATAACGTGACATGGTCATTTTCAAGAACTGGGCCGGGCACATGCTTATAATACAAGATAGATCCATACCAATACGGCAGAGGTGCCCTAGACGCTAAAGCTAAAGCTGAAACTGGGACAAATTAGTGTGAACATTATAAGCTGAAACACTTTGCGGCTTTATTGTACAATCCAAAGTTTACAATCCACCACAAATAGAACCATGTAAAACAGGACCATTTGTAAAAGAAACATCATTGGAATTATAAAAATTACAGCCATTACTATCAAAAACAACTAAGAGACCTTTCTCTACTGCTTTTTTAACCGACAGTAAATTACAATCTAGATCAGGAACATGTACTACATTAGAAATCTTCTTGTAATTGGTATTTGTGTCAATCGCAACGTCTCCTAAGCCCACAGCCGGCAAACTTTTACCATTTGCGACAGTTATCTTCCCATCATGGGGTTGATAACTATTAAACCATTCAGCATGTGGAGTCATGTGAGTAGTCGCACCAGAGTCGATAATCCATTTCTCAGATATCTGAACATTAGGTGCAGACAAAGCCAGTTCCGTGACACCATCCAAAACCAATTTCGTGTCATTTCCTGAACTTGAAACAACTAATCCCTTATCCTTAGAACAACTCTCTGTAGAGCAACTCGCCTTTGCCTTTTTCTCCTTCTTTTTGAGAGGGCAATTAGGGCTCTTGTGCCCAGGCTTCTTACACCTAAAGCAAATAACTTGTTTTGTTTGCAACGCAGTCACATCATCTTTAGTCTCCTTCGTCATTTCGCTCAACAACTTAGTCCTCACCAAATCTGTTGTGACTTCGACGCTCCCATTCTCAAGCGCCATGATCATGGGCTCGAAACGAGACGTCAGACCTCCCAATATAATTGCTGCCAGAGAACTATCTTCTATGGTCTAGTGCTGTTGTAGTTATTGCGGTTACTACTTTAGAATCCACAAGCTTATGTTTCAAAGCAAGTTGCTAGTGAATAATCCTATCTCCTAGCCTATGCAAATTCTCGCTGTTAGCCAGACGAGAGCATACAATATGTCTGATGGACTCACCCGGATGGGGACATGACCGACACACGTCAATCGTCCCGTCCTTCATAATATATTTCCGGTAGCCAATCAAGCGTCCGGGCCACCAAAGTTGCCTAAAAATTTTCCAGTTAAGCGTTCAGGCAACCATGGTGGCCACACCGACATGTACACTTTAAACGAGTTTTGCTTCAAATCAAAGAGCTTCATAAAATTCTCACTAGACGATTCTGTATTTAACAACGATTATCGGATGGCTAAAACAGTGCCCCACCTGACAGATAACATCGGAAAAAAAGTTTGGTTATAAACGGTGAGTGCAGTTTTGTACAGTGGCAGTGAGTTCTGCGATTAAAATAAGAGTAATAAATTATGTATTTTTATTAGTGTTACATATTAAAATAATTATCGAGATTTGTTCTTTCTGATTAAGTATAAATACTTTGTATCCAATGTCTGATAAGTTGACTTTACGAGTGTTATAGTGGACGATGAAATTATTGCTCATTGCTCATTGTGTGCCGGATTTTCGTCAAGTTTTTGTTTGATATAATATCTTAAAATATGACAAAATAATCTCGGAAGAAAAAATTGTTCATATTAAGTTATTAAATAGACTTCTGCTAAAAAATGAGAAGTAAATAACGAGGATTTTACGAGCGCTCGGCGCGGCTTGATACTGATCGCACGCTCGGACGTACAACGCATTCATAGCTGTCACATCGGGACGTTCAAGTGGGTAGTTATTAGTCAAGATAACTTCAAGGCAAAATTATTAAGAATTATTGTGGCATATACCAACATCCCAGTGCACGTGGCGGGTGTGCATGGTTTGACAGTCACACAGCTACATGTGACGACCTACTCGCTGCATGGTTTGACAGTCACACAGCTACATATGACGACCTACTCGCTGCATGGTTTGACAGTCACACAGCTACATGTGATGACCTACTCGCTGCATGGTTTGACAGTCACACAGCTACATGTGATGACCTACTCGCTGCATGGTTTGACAGTCACACAGCTACATGTGATGACCTACTCGCTGCATGGTTTGACAGTCATACAGCTACATGTGACGACCTACTCGCTGCATGGTTTGACAGTCGCACAGCTACATGTGATGACCTACTCGCTGCATGGTTTGACAGTCGCACAGCTACATGTGACGACCTACTGGCTGCATGGTTTGACAGTCACACAGCTACATGTGATGACCTACTCGCTGCGTGGTTTGACAGTCGCACAGCTACATGTGACGACCTACTCGCTGCATGGTTTGACAGTCGCACAGCTACATGTGATGACCTACTCGCTGCATGGTTTGACAGTCACACAGCTACATGTGACGACCTACTCGCTGCATGGTTTGACAGTCGCACAGCTACATGTGATGACCTACTCGCTGCATGGTTTGACAGTCACACAGCTACACGTGACGACCTACTCGCTGCATGGTTCGACAATTTGAACATGTTGATATGCCGTTCTTGTGAGATTAATACTAATTTTTATTTTATTTGTATTATATTAATTTTAAAAAGACTTAAAGCGAATTCCGCGAATTTAGCGAGACTACTCGAATGTAATCTAGCTAACTACAAGTTTCCACTTAAAATTGACAAAACGGTAATGCTAAGTATTTACGTTTCAGTAATTTTATTCCTGCCACAAAATCTCCTTGCTACTATGCTAATATTTAAATTCGACCATTGAGTTTATTATCATTCAAGAGTAGATTTTCTATCATTTTATGAATTCAAATTTATGACACAGTAGGCACTGATATGCGACACAGCACGCATTAGCGAGTTGATTGTCTCCCAAAGGCATAAATAAACCCGTGCCGTGTTTGTGCACTCAAATTCCTACTAGAACATCGTTTGTTAAAACGATCGGCATCGTGCAGCGCTGTGCGCGCGCCACGTTCAGTGTGCACGGTGCGGCTGCGTTGCATCACGCGGCGCGTAGGCTCTACCGGGCTACTAGTACATATGCTATACCTCAACAACAATATTACGAAAAAAACACACCAAGCTATCAGATTGTCGCAACTCCACTGGCACACACAGGTGCCGTAATAACCTTAACAGCTAAGGAAACGTTTCGACTGACAACATAATTTATTTGCTTATATTTAAAAAAAATGCTATAAAAACAGCACATAGTCTAGACTAGATGATGTACGTAGCAAATTAGGCCCAGCATCAGCAAATCTATGGCAAATCAATTCGCTGAAGCGTTATGATTAGTTACTATTTGACAATCAGGGAACCGCGAACCTTTGCCGAGGTGTGCAAGGTGTGCGAGGTCATGACCTCCACCGTCGCCGATGTTCCCGTCGCTGCGCGACCTACTTAGCGAACTGACCAAGTCTAGTGTCTGATAGGGCAAGTAAACCGAAACGTACTTTTCACAAATACATCATGACAGTTGCCATGTGTTCTCGGTGGTAGGCCATAACATCGGCTGCCGGCAGAAGTTGCGATTCGTCGTGTTCCAGCTTGATGGCGGCTTGTGGTGAAGCCGTTCGGAGGACTAGTCTGAGTAGTTGTGTTGGGAAGTGTGCCGGGTACGATGCGCCAAATATTGTTGTGTCTTCCTCTGGCACAGCATCGTTGGTGTTGTTGGGTTTAACATTGCATCACCTCGCTCAACTGCCGTCTTCCTTCCTATTCACTCAGTTTTTTTGAGTGAATAGGTTCTTAATAAACTGGCGCGCTTTACCATCAACGATTATAGCACTGCTTACCATCAGACGGGATTGCAATCAAGCTCTAGTTAATAATTATATGAAAAAAACGTGCCAAGGGTTGTGTCGCGTGGGCGATGTGATGGCGTGTGCGCAGTGGTTCCCCGATGCCCGCGCGCCGGCACAGCATCACTACCCGAGTACCCGCACATGTGACAGCGGCCCACACAACACGCACACATACACGGCTACACGAAGGACACTACCACGTTACTATCGTACTATACATTCTTTATGATTGCAATTGTGAACAGTTCTCATGATGCTATCTATTGTGAAGCGTCACAGATAGCAGACTATCTCTTATGTAATGTGTCATTACCACCGAACCGGTTATGGAACAATGTAAGTTGGGTGCAGATGGCCACAGTGGGCCGACGAGGAAGTACGATAACTATCGTTTGTCGTGAAGACGTGCACACAGCACGCCGGTGTTGCGCCACGTCGGTCGAGCGCCCAATTCGTCAGCGCGCGCAGAACAATCGTCACTTTCGCAAACATTACGTGCGGGACGCGGAACTAGCGGCGATTGTGCACAATGCCAGCATTCTCCACAATCAAAGTAATTGTAATCATTACACATTATTAGTGTTGTCGTCGCATCGCTGATGTGCGGAGATCCACCCTCACAGGTACCCAGAGCGCGCAAGTCCAGGGACATAAAACTGCGAAAGTGTCGAAGAATGTGGGGCTGATCAGTGTCTCTACAAGTCGTCTGGGGAACAAGCTCCACTTGAAGGGAGTTTGTCTGTGTACATGCTAACGACAGTGCGGTCCCCTTGTTACATAACGATCGAATGATGAAGACATCATGTACAGTATAATAACTGGTTCCACTAGTTATTGCGTTGTTAAGTAATCTCACAAGAGAAAATAATACTCAAACTGTATTGCTTATTATTATGCAGGAAAACGAATATTTATTACGGCGTTACTTAACTACAAAAGAAATCCTAGCTCGAAGTTTGCCAGCAAGCCATAGACTGTAGTATCCAAGGGGGTTACAATATGTGTACCGTATCAGGACCCCAATATTGCGTGTTTCCAGAAAGCCAGATAACAGGATGACATGAGGCATGGCACGTGATAAATGAGCCAAAAGAAGCTCAGCCAAAAAATGCACGTCGCCGCCGCGCGGTAAACCTACTACACATTCACACAGCCTCATTACAATGTAATTCAATACACGGTGAGATCCTTGTTTATACTATCTTAATATATTACTTATAGTCCGCTGCTGGCAAATAGGCTTCAGCTCTGTGAGAGGGAGTAGGCTGTGATCCAACATGAAGGCCCAGTGCGGATAGCGTTTGTGAGCTGTGATCCAACATGAAGGCCCAGTGCGGGTAGCGTTGGTGGGCTATATTCCAACATGAAGGCCCAGTGCGGGTAGCGTTGGTGGGCTGTGATCCAACATGAAGGCCCAGTGCGGGTAGCGTTAGTGGGCTGTGATCCAACATGAAGGCCCAGTGCGGATAGCGTTTGTGAGCTGTGATCCAACATGAAGGCCCAGTGCGGGTAGCGTTGGTGGGCTATATTCCAACATGAAGGCCCAGTGCGGGTAGCGTTGGTGGGCTGTGATCCAACATGAAGGCCCAGTGCGGGTAGCGTTAGTGGGCTGTGATCCAACATGAAGGCCCAGTACGGGTAGCGTTAGCAGGGGTCATGTCATCATGACGCCGCTCATTTGTCACGAAACATGAAGCTCGTCTAAGAGTTACGGTCGCGTCTCTTCGTGCACTCTTGTAATACTTCGTTCCCATATACACTCGGTATATCTCAAACATGATCGTAGCTCCAGCTTCTGTAACAACAGCAAAAGCCAAAATGGTTACGGTGGCACTTCTTCTTCAGCCTATAGATGTCCACTGGTGGACAAAGGCCTCCCCCAAGGCTTTCCACGCTGACCGGTCTTGGGTTGCCCGCATCCATCGGCTTCCCGCGACCTTCACCAGGTCATCGGTCCACCTTGTTGGGGGCCTCCCTACGCTGCGTCTTCCAGTACGTGGCCGCCACTCCAGAACCTTACTGCCCCATCGGCCATCGGTTCTACGAGCAATATGCCCACTGCCACTTAAATATAACGACTGGAAGAGTTATGTCGGTGACTTTGGTTCTTCTGCGGATCTCCTCATTTCTGATTCGATCACGCAGAGAAACTCCTAGCATAGCTCTTTACATTGCCCTTTGTGTGACTCTGAGCTTTCGTATGAGGCCCATTGTGAGCGACCACGTTTCAGTTCCGTAAGTCATCACTGGCAACACACACTGGTTAGCACTGGCGCAAGACTTTAGTCTTGAGACACTGTGGTACCTTGGACGACGAGAAGATGTTGCGTAGCTTTCCGAACACTGCCCAGCCGAGCTGGATTCGACGAGACACCTCTTTCTCGAAGTTGGACCTACCTAGTTGGACGGTGGCACTAAGCAACAACAAATTATTTTTGCACTTATTCTACAATAGGTTTTTGCTCCTAGTTATGAGCAAAAGTTAAGCTCCGAATGTACCTAAGTATATTTTTAATCCTACTGTTCACAATCACAATGTATCTCCGCTATGTAGCAGTCTATTCATCATTAGTAATGGAAACTATTCACTGACAAGTACTTATTTGATCAGGACTGAGATTTGTTGTATGTAGGAATAAATAAGATCACCGCCATTATAATTATAGAACATAGTAGAATAGTGTAGTATCTAGATATTATAATGCAACTACACGCAGTTTAAGTATGGTAGTTAGTCATTAATTTGGATACAACTCAGTAGCAATCGACAGATATTTATTACCTTTAATTGAGGATCGCGGCTTTAAATAGATTTAATATAATGAGCACCGGTACGAGCCGCAGTTGCGATACCGATGCCTGGTGGTTGCGCGCGGTTGGTGCAACGATACTGTGGCGCGTTGCGACACTCCTTGTGGAGACAATACTCTGATGTTCAACTGATGCTCATAACGTGCCGATGACTGCGGAGAGTGTAGACATAATGCGCGAGTTAGGTGTGGTAGCCGCTCGCCGGTCGACGGTCGCCGGCCGGTTCGACGACACTCGCTGAGTGAGGTGGCTTGCCCAACGCTAGACAATTCCGTCGATATATAGATATATGTTCATATAACCACCGGCCACCACACACTGCACGCCACCCACGCGTCAGAGCGACCTGATACAGGACTTAGGTATTTGACATCACGCTTCATCATCTAAATTGTATAAACCTCTAATGTCCACCGTCGAAAATAGCTCGTAGCATATGACGTAGCTACCGGCTACCAGACTATGTGCTACGAGGCTACGGGGCTACGCCGTCCGAGTGCTACGAGTACGCGCACGCAACTACACACATTATGTAAATGAGCTTAATTCGGTGTTGTGCAAAACTGTCAGCTTTAGTATGTTTATTTGTCAATGGAATTAATTATGTGCTGTTTCTTAACAAATTCTTCCAAAATTAAATATTAGATAGTAAAATAAATTAATTTCAATCTTTTCGTAATGTAAATAATAATGTAAAACCTTGTCTTTAATCGAATATAACATCAGCTCACTGGGGGCCTGCTACCGGACTCGTAAGTGTGCGGAGATTGTCGCGCGCTCGACACGTCACGCGTCAGCCTGCTCCGGGCGCCGCTGCACGTGTTTACTATATAATTGCCACGTATTGTTCTTTATCTACTTTTATTAATTTACGGTTAAATTGCTCTTATTAGCTGTGTTATTAAAAAAATAATCATTTCACATTACTTGAGTAATAAAAAAAAAAGTTGAGCTAGACCGGTGTCAGTGAGCATTGTATGTAGACTCGGACGACCAAAGACAATCGATTTATTACCGCTCGATATAATTGCTCTCCGTCTGTTAGTAAACAAACAATGAGCACGTGTCGCCGACGCCGCTCACACACACACACACACATGCGCTCCGATATCAGTCTCACGAACATCATCACAAAACAATCGTCAGGAGCGACCGCGTCAATCTACCTACAATATTTATGTTTATATTTTTATACAGTATGACATTTTAATCGTTTTACAAAAACGTTTCACTGACTGTATCCGACCTTCTATACGCCTAGCCGCGATTATTTGTTTTCTACCTTTAATTAAGATAATAGGTACAACGAAAAATAAATAATACATTAGAAATACGAAACATCCTGTTAATAATGTTTACATATCAAACGGACACAATACCCACTCCGCGCAAAATTCTATTGGTCAATCCCATCTCATTCATCATTTTTTGCAAGGAACGCAGCGCGCGCGCGACACTAAAAAACTAGCTGGGTTCAGTTGGGTTCTAACCCCGTGTCAGTGTGTAAAATTAGAGGTTGCCCGGGTTTTACTCCCTGACAAAAAAAGAGAAAAGTAGAGGTTCGGCTAATCGGGTGTGAAAATAAAAAAAATGATAGTTTGTTGGACTACTATGTTTTAATTACAAGCTTTTATATGTAACAACAGGAAACTATCTTTAACTCTTATTAAATGTAAATAAACAATATAGCTTTATTGTTAACCTCAATAAGGTTGGGTCAATCCTAGCGGCTCCAAGAGTGGTCTGTTGGAGCGTCCAGGTTTCACGCGCAACAGTAGCCTAGCAGATTGCCCACTAACTCTAGCTCAGCTTACTCAGGCTGTGGATTTCATCCACTATGACTACAGAATTATACAAATCCAAAAATGGGGAAAATTATATATCAGAAAAGGTCACAAAAGGTCACCACCGGTAATATAATAGTAAATGAGTTTTCTACGGGTACAAGAATGTTATTTAATTTGAGATAAGAGGGTACTTGCGACACATCCTTGGAAGTTCCTGGCCTTCTTTGTCCTTGAAACCATGTGTCCTGCGTCTCCAAACCAACGGGGTTGAAGGTAGAAGAATATGACAAAAATAAAAAAAGACACGCCCCGGTGGCGCTCCAATAGAAAAATTCTCCGCCTGGGAGACCCAGCCACATGCACAGGATTGCTTGGGCCTAGTGCTGCTTGCTGGCTGGTCCACACGGCCGCGATTGTCCCAAAATCAGCACACCGTGTCAGAAGCCTTTATTTTCTTTAAGCCCGTCCAGGCCGTCTGCCCGACGCCCTGCCGGTCAGATCTATCGACATCGAAAAGCCTTTTTTCCGATCGCTACGTGACTCCACAGGTATTTTCGCCTCCTTCTTCTTTTGCTGTCCAGAATCTCTCTCGGTGCCAAACACCCGAAACCAAATTACCCCTTTGAACGGTGGGAGATTTCCCCGCTTACAAGATTCCAATCTGCAGAAATCCAATGAAAATATAACTTGGTCTACAAAAATCCCTTAATGAAAAAATACGACAATTCATTTTCACAATGAAAGCAGCGACCATTACGTTGTTGATATACAAAAAAAAACCATGCAATGCAAACATTACAAAACAATACTCCTCACAAACTTGGGAATTTGACAAAAAAACTGTCACACTGAAACGTCAAAACGACAATAAATGTCACAGATAAAGCAAAACAAATAGTAATAGACAATTAGTATCAATAACCATAGACCACAAAAAGGTGCGTTTCCCTATGCTTAGTAAAGGCAAAAAATAATAAATAAAATAAGAAATAATCACAACGTTACAATACCTCCCCTCCTAGGAAAAGGTTCGACCAAGGAGAACCGCTCGCTGCCCTCAGCGAACTAAATAAACGAAGTTAATGGGTAATTAATGATAAGTATTGGTCATAACAATGAGTAGTCCAACCAAAAAAAAAAACAAAACAGAACAAAACAAAACCCTGAGCTTGTTTGATCAAGGAAGAAACCATAAAAAAAAAAAACACTAAACCCAACACCAAGCTTCCTTCCTCGGCCCATATCCCTCGATCGCCTCTTACGATCTGCACGGAAAGAGATGCAGCTGACACATTCTAAGATTTTCTTTTGTCCCCAGGCCAGCATGGGGAAACAATTTCTCATTAGGGCAATAATCCCATGAGGAAAACTAAAAAAAATTTTTAGTACAAATTAAAAAAAAAAATCGGCAAAGCGAAACAAAAAAACGTCGCATATACTCTCTCGAATACGCGTGCATGTGTTTCGAGCAGCACGACCTCCACCTGGTTTCAAGGACAATCCGGAAATTCAAAATGTGGTAAGGGAAAAAAAAACGTTGACGGAACCAAAATTAAAAAAAAATCGAACGCGTTCTTTCGATCCACTGATACAGTGATAACAACAATTCAGTAATACTGAAAATACAATATATCTTGATCCTACGTAAAACCCCAAATAAATAAAACAACCCGGATCCGGTAATAAAAAAAAACGTAGGAAACAAGACTGGTTCCTCAACAACCATACTCATGATATGTTAGACAGACAGCCATACGTTCCACGCGAATCCTCTCTTTTATTAACATTCATATATCCTTATATCCTTCGTCTTTATTAACACTAAGCGCTTAGTGAATTTACCTTTCATTCCTTCATTCTTCCTTCATCATTCATACAGAGTAATGAGTCGGAATAAAACCATTCAATACACCTACCAAAATGGCGTTTAAATGTCAACCATTTAAACTCCACAACGTATGCAGTCATCTCCGTGAACAACCGGCGGTTCGTAAACCGTGGCGGCACGACGAGCTCGCGAGATAACGGCGGGTCGTGCGTCCACGGAATACAGACACACAGCTGTATCACTTCGACACTACAATGCGGCTGCTGTCAGATCATCAAAACGCTGAAAAAAAACTAGTGACTCTTCAAGTCTTTAATATGCCATGACCCAATGGGATGGGCATCTAATCTTTCCAATTCGTAAACTAAGGGCGACAAAACGGCCTTTACCCTGCACTTCCCGTACTTGGGTGCTAACTTAGCCATTTTAAACTTAGCTGCATCACTTTGCGTATAGCAGCGCTTCCAAACAATATCCCCTGTGTACGAGATCTAATTTCCCCAAGCAACCTATAATCATGGTCCACTGGGCCAAACTCCTCCAATAAAATCTCCTTAAGCTGAGACCAACAAAAAACTTGATCCCTGATACCCCTGTACCAAAGCAAAGCTTGCTCCGTAAATAATTGAGCAGCAGAATTAAACAACTTAATATCCGAGACACCATAGGACCGTTGCAACTCATCGACCCGTTCCAAGAAAGACCGTGGGTCAGTAATGCCGTTGAACTTTAAGTTCCACTTCGAAACATTTTTATCACCGGAGCATTCTACAGATATTTCCTTAGGAGCAAAGAAAGGGTTGACTTCATGAGGAGCAGGAGTACTAGCTACCTCCACCTTACCCAGGAGCACCTCCAGCTTGTCGCTAAGCTCTGTCTTTATAGTCAGGATAGCGGGATCATCAGACTGAATTCTGATGATCCTATGGTACAAGTGGCTGCCCAAAGCTCGGCTTCGGTTCTGCGAGTACCTGTCATTCAACCTAGTGTACCTGTCAACAGCCACACCAAGTTCCTTCAGCTTTTCCTGAATAATTCTAAGTTCTGATTCCGGTGTAAATTCAGTTTCCAAAACTGCCTCTGCAGGACATTCTAACAATAAGCCACGAAGTTGTTTGCGCAGGGCTTCCACAGTACTAGCAGGAGTCTCAGAACGAATAGAAACCTCATATATAAGCTCATCCTTCAAGAGGGAGTGAAATTGTATATTGCGGTCCATGTTGATGTGAAAAGTTACTATTTGTAGCTAAAAATGTGTAAAAAGGAAATCAAACAGACTCTAAAACGCGAATTAACAGTGGAGACTTACAGTTATTTACTTAAATTTGCTTAAATTTACTTAAATTCTTGAATGAAGTTATGAAATTGACACAATGTAAGGTATTGCTAAAAAAAAAAATTAAAAATGTAAAATCTCCAAAATTTCTACAAAATTATGCTTAGGCACACGCAGGCACAGTATTTATATCAATTACAATCACTAAAAAGTGGTACTCAGTACAGCAATACACCAAAATAATTCAAAATAAGTTTTCACAGTGTGATCCCGCAGATAAAATTTGTCAAAGTTAAATTTCACTAAAATTCCATAAAATATTTGGAAAAACCACAATAAATTGGCACAGTCACATGTAAAATATTATAATCCTGCTTAAGGATGCAAAATAAATACAAATAAACACTAAAAATTTAAAAGCATGATGCAACATACCATCAAACTGACATGTGATTGTTCAACTTTCACTAAGTAAAATTATGTGAAATTTGAAAAATAATTACAACAATGTTTTTTGGGAAGAAAAGGAATGCACTTATCACTGATTAATACTGATATAAGGCTAATTCACACTTATTAAATTAAAGTAATACTTCAAAATTTAAAGTTACAAGTTTTTTAGAAGAAAAAAAAAATATCTCCAGTGGTGACCTTTACCCAATCAGCCAAATTCCCCATGAAAATAAATATAAATTGGGCGCCATTTGTCAGTGTGTAAAATTAGAGGTTGCCCGGGTTTTACTCCCTGACAAAAAAAGAAGAAAAGTAGAGGTTCGGCTAATCGGGTGTGAAAATAAAAAAATGATAGTTTGTTGGACTACTATGTTTTAATTACAAGCTTTTATATGTAACAACAGGAAACTATCTTTAACTCTTATTAAATGTAAATAAACAATATAGCTTTATTGTTAACCTCAATAAGGTTGGGTCAATCCTATCGGCTCCAAGAGTGGTCTGTTGGAGCGTCCAGGTTTCACGCGCAACAGTAGCCTAGCAGATTGCCCACTAACTCTAGCTCAGCTTACTCAGGCTGTGGATTTCATCCACTATGACTACAGAATTATACAAATCCAAAAATGGGGAAAATTATATATCAGAAAAGGTCACAAAAGGTCACTAAAGGTCACAAAAGGTCACCACCGGTAATATAATAGTAAATGAGTTTTCTACGGGTACAAGAATGTTATTTAAATTGAGATAAGAGGGTACTTGCGACACATCCTTGGAAGTTCCTGGCCTTCTTTGTCCTTGAAACCATGTGTCCTGCCTCTCCAAACCAACGGGGTTGAAGGTAGAAGAATATGACAAAAATAAAAAAAGACACGCCCCGGTGGCGCTCCAATAGAAAAATTCTCCGCCTGGGAGACCCAGCCACATGCACAGGATTGCTTGGGCCTAGTGCTGCTTGCTGGCTGGTCCACACGGCCGCGATTGTCCCAAAATCAGCACACCGTGTCAGAAGCCTTTATTTTCTTTAAGCCCGTCCAGGCCGTCTGCCCGACGCCCTGCCGGTCAGATCTATCGACATCGAAAAGCCTTTTTTCCGATCGCTACGTGACTCCACAGGTATTTTCGCCTCCTTCTTCTTTTGCTGTCCAGAATCTCTCTCGGTGCCAAACACCCGAAACCAAATTACCCCTTTGGACGGTGGGAGATTTCCCCGCTTACAAGATTCCAATCTGCAGAAATCCAATGAAAATATAACTTGGTCTACAAAAATCCCTTAATGAAAAAAATACGACAATTCATTTTCACAATGAAAGCAGCGACCATTACGTTGTTGATATACAAAAGAAAACCATCCAATGCAAACATTACAAAACAATACTCCTCACAAACTTGGGAATTTGACAAAAAAAAAAAAACTGTCACACTGAAACGTCAAAACGACAATAAATGTCACAGATAAAGCAAAACAAATAGTAATAGACAATTAGTATCAATAACCATAGACCACAAAAAGGTGCGTTTCCCTATGCTTAGTAAAGGCAAAAAAATAATAAATAAAATAAGAAATAATCACAACGTTACACCCGGAAGCCAAACGTTGTGCGCGGGCGACTAGGTATCACACGTCGATCGTTAGTACGAGTGTAGAGTACCTAGTGCACAAGGATTAATTAGGTTGTCTGCCTACTTCATGATGAGTGATAGAAACTATCAGTACTTACTCGAATATCGAGTGGCCCCTCAGCGGTGGAACTTACGTAGATATGATACAGAACGCAATTCCCGAATTAATGGAAGATGTACCTGTCAGCTGTTTGTGTGGTCTGAAGTAAAGGGACTAGTGATGGAGTTCAAAGGAGCACGCAGTGTTTAAAATCGCACGCAATTAAAATAGCAAATAGTTCTACTTTTGATACAGTGAAACAAGACAGAGTGACTTTAAATAAATTAAAAGACAGTATTCAAAAGCGTGCATAGCAGTTGCGGATACAGGTAAAGGCTATTTATCTACATAATTTGTAAAGACAAAATTAGTAATTAGTGTAAATAATTCAGTTTATTCCCATTCTTTAAATATGCCAGAAACACAGGTGCGCGGCAATGTAGAAAAAATGTTCGCACTCGTAAATAGGTACATGTTAGTTGTGGACTCGCGCCGACCTGTAGTGTAGGTACGGACCGTGTAGGTACGGACGACAGTAGGTCAAGCTACCCGAAACTGCCAAATATTCCCAATCAACCTTGAGCCTTAGTGTTTTAAAGATAAAGTTGAAAATCTAATAAAGAAATCTGACAGATTGTAGTAGCTTGATGTACTATCATCTGTACACATTTTTTGATTGTGAACAAAAATGTGCGTAAACAATTTTGGTGGAATTTTGCCTAAATTACAACGACAATTTAGCAAATTGATAAGTTATTGAAATCGGCCGTATGTTTCTTGGGAAGAAACGTAAGTACTTAGGTAACTATGGTCAATCAAATTCGCATTTCGGGCGCGAGAACAAGTACAAACAGGTCGCGACTGCGGTCGAGAGGCCGGCCCGCGCCCGCGCCTTTCAACTATCATTCGCTTGATAGTTTGCAAACAAATTTTCACTTGCGCGTCATAGTAAATAAATAATCAATCGTTGATGGTAAAGCGCACAAGTTTATTAAGCCTATTCACTTAAAAATCTGAGTGAGTAGGAAGGAAGACGGCAGTTGAGCGAGGTGATGCAATGTTAAACCCAATAACACGACCAACGCTGCTGCATCAGAGGGAGATTAATCTGGAGACCCTCCACGATCAGACTACCGACACAATAACATTTGGTGCATCGTACCCGATCTGATCAGTGATTGTTGACATAGGTAATGCCTTTACGTAAAAGATCCCTAATTTGGGCGTAAGTACACTCGGCATTCATACCGAGTACGAATATCAAAAACCCCACCGAGTACCGAGTATCAACCGAGTACTCAGTCCATCACTTTGATTCGATTTTAACACGAAAAAGTTTTTGACGGTCCTAAGCCCGTAAAAGTATGAAGGGAGAATTGGAATTAAGTTGATTTTAATTCACAAACTGACTTACGCACTGATAGTAAGAAACCTACCTTGCGCTGGTTGAATGAACTCGCCACGCCCCGCCCCTCGACCGCGAGCCGCTACATTGATACCTGCGCGCTCGCGACAGGGTGTTTTTATTGTTTTTAACCGCGTGATAATAATGAACAATATTTTTATTTTTAAATTAATGAAATCTCATAAATACCTATTTTTATTTTATGAACGTTAACTAATCATTGGATACATGGTGTGGGCTGCCGTTGTAAGACGGTTAAAAAATCATGGTGTATATGAATAATTAAGCATCTAATTACAGTTTGATTTAATCATGATCTGAAATTAATTTCTAAAACTCTTAACAAACAAACAACAATTAATAGACCTTGAGCTCGTGAAGACGATTCATTCCAATCAGCTATTGAGATAGGCCACAATTTTTTTTTAAATTATACTTTGGTCATACATTTGATAGGAAAGCCATCACATGCATGAAACCAAAGACTCTTAGGAAACCATAGATCGTTCGACTTACATTAAATTTGATTACAGAGCTATATCAAAGGAAACTGTTGGTACATCATACTTCTTCATCAAGATGTGGTGGCGACGCGAGATGGTATCTCATGTAGACGTTGTCGGTCGCTTGTGTTGATATCGTGTCCGCTACATCACGGATAATTAGTTACCGTCACTTGTTTCGGCACCTCTTCCCCCTGTCCCCTGCCCGCTGCCCGCTGCCCCCTGCCCGCAGCCCGCTACCCGAGCGACCTGCGCAAGCGTTTGCTTCACTAGCACATAATTTCATTAAACTCGTTGAATGTACTCACCGTTTGAAATGCATCGCTTTACAACACTCACTGCAACATTAAACAAACACTAACGACGGGCTCGCGGAGCCGAGACCGGCAGCTGCTAGTACTAGAGTTTACCTTCTGTTCAATGTGGATGTTGCAGTCAGTACTATTTTGCGAAGAGAGAAAATAGAGTCCCTATTGGGCGATGTGTTGTTCAAAGTTGCGAGGTGGTGTGGACACAGCCCCTCACGTGACACACCTGATCCACTTTTGGTAATTCCGCCGTTTTCCGCAAGGTTGCTGTTAACTCCGACACAAACTGGAATGGAAACTGATTTGCATAATGTACAGTGTTGATATTGAGCAAGTTTGACCGCGCTTATGAAATATAATATCATATATTTAAAATTCAAATGTTACCTTACATAGACGTGACCGAATATTCCAAATTACCTTCCAGTTGATAGTGTTAACTGTGAGACTTATGCGCGTGCGCGTTTATTGCAGCATGCGTTTTATCGTGCTGGTTGCATTAGTTGTTTGTGTGTATCTAAATGAGTCAAGAATAGTCTTACTGGTCGATCATTATCAGTTGATGTGAAGGCACTAAGTGTTAGAAAATTCCACTTAAAGAAGTGAAAGGTTTCACAAAGTGCGTGTGACTAAACCTCTGTGCATAAATCCTTTCTGCAATACTTGAAGGTCAACCATCATATTTCCTTGAGCAGGTGTTATTGACTCGCTTGCCATTCGTTGGCGTACAGTCTTCGCCTTATTAGTAAAGCGATCAATGCTAAATGACCAACTACTTGCACAACATGAATCCAAATATCCGTTTTCCTCGCGTGAGCCGTACCCGCCGTGTGAATGTGTCGGGGCTCATTTGCGACTATACCAAGTGAGTTCCGCCACCGCAGCAACTCCAGACGCACAAGTTTGCTGCCTGCCTAGTGCCTGGAAACCTAGCTATAACTAGCAATGTTTGTAAATTTAATACTAGATACTTCCCAGAGCCAGGATTTTATAATTACAATTATGGTAAATAAGGGTAAATAAGGGATAAGGGCAGGAGAATGATGAATACAACACAACAATACAATACAACCGACGACCACAAAGTTTAGGATAAATGGACAGATACGTGTAATTATAATGATACGTTCACAAAGTGCTCGTTACACGTAATTGTTTCATCATTTCATAGCATTTTTACAAAATAATTGCATACTTAAGATTAGCTAGTTTGAAACTCGTTACAAGTTACAACGTTTCTAACATTACGATATTTACAGTCATTAGTCGAGGCACCGGCTATTTACAATAACGGCGGCCACACAAGCGTCCGGTGAGGCGCAAAGTTGTGTGTGCCGCCAGCCTTATGGTCGACCTCGCCTCTTGACGCTCGCCCTTTCATGATCCATTGGCCCCAGACATGCGCGTAACATTTGTAAAAGGAACATTTCGCCTTAACCTCGACAACTTAATTTAAAGCGGTCGTTGTTGGTGGCCACCTCAGCAAATGTTGCAACAATTAATTAATGTCGGCTGTAATATAATGCTCTATGAGTTTAGTATCGCTAAAAGCGCGCCCTTGCGGCGTCCGCATACTACACGCGTACTTCCTATGTCGAAATTAGGACGTACCAAGAATAAATTTTAAAAATTTCAAGCATTCTTGAACCTAATCATAAACATGACCATTAAAATCCTGCAGAATTTAATTACATTTTAAAGAATTTTTCTATTGATGAGTGCGCCGGAGTGCCAACAATCCACATTATGGGCACTTAGCGATGGAACCTGTCGCGTCACACTCGTTTTCCAACTCAAAATATATTCGATGTCAACAAACTAGACTAGGTACTAATAATGTCTGTTCATATAAGAATATCCTCCTTAGATAAATTTAATTTTCTAATGAGTATATTCTAGAATATTAGAATAAAAACCGAAGTGAAAATGTGAAAAAATTAATAACATCACTTTATTTTTAATAACTTTTTTTAAAACTAATTGAAGAGTAGGTAAGAGTGTCCTATCGAACACTTATAATATTGTTGTAGCAGACCGTAGCCGTAAGACACCACGCGCCGCCGCCGCGATCGGTTGCTATTCTCACAGAATCAATTGCCTAACAATTCTCTCACGAGGTTTTTCTATTCGTAAAGCAAGTGATAATAAGAATTTATTAACGATTATTCACATAACATGAATGTTTGTATAACTTTGTACTGAATGACTGAGTAAGGTATTAGTTGTCGGGTCGCGGGCAGAGTGGAGGTCGCGGTGCGCCGGCGCAACCCAACGCGGCCTGCATACACAAGTAGCACACACACACACACACACCATCGTGCGGGTCCACCGAGCTGCGACTGTGGCTTGTTCTATTTCATGATATAAATACTATAATTATGTTGGGTCCCATAGTGCCAGCTTGTTCTCGTTCTACAAACACGAAAAGCACTAAACCTTGTATACATATAGTTGATTTGATTTTGATAGCTTCTCAGTTAGTTGGACGAACAGCGACGCAAGGGCCGCCCCGGTGGAACTATCAACTAACCGGCTGTATGTCCCGCAGGTCCCAACAGACAGATTGCAACGGTGAGAACGAAAAGGAAGTGTGGTGCTAGTCTAGTAGAAGAACGTAAACACAAGCATGAGGACGTCCATGTACATAGTAGCGCTGTGCGCGCTAGTAGCCGCGCGTGCGGCGCCGGCTCCCGAACCAGCGCCTGAGGCCGCGCCGGCGCCCGCCGCGCTGCCCGACCCCAGCGCCGATGATAAACCTGAAATCATCGAGATCATCGCCCCCGCTGCCAGCGCACAGGTACCTAACTAAAATTTCCAAACAAAGACCAGAGAGCCGCGTCTCATTGCAAGGCAAACATACGTCCTCAATGCGCGCCGCAATAAGAAACGTTCGCCTATACCACATACAGTTCATTCAGCACATACAGTTCGCCTATACATATACAGCCCGGAGTATTAACAACACAATTAAATTTTAACTCAGTGTAATGCGAGAGACGGGTGAGGGGTGAGGGGTGAGGAGACGGGTCAGCGCCTCGCGTGACCCTAATCACTTCGATCCATCAATAATATAATTACGTAATTGCATCGCTTTGTTTATGACAATACCACTAACATTAATAATAATGAACGATTCGTCTACCTCTGGCCACACCGAGGCTGCGACTTTTCGACACCGATTAGAAGGCCACGGCGACGCACAAAGGCACGCTATTCTTGTGCAACTATAAACGTCCTCCTAACACAAACTTAATTGGTCTTCCTAGACATATAAACAAAATGTTTCTAATGTAACAATGATTCGTGTTTCAGGAAACGCTGGCGACTTTGAACCTGGGAGCGCCCGGCTCCGAGCTCAGCGAGAGGAACAAGAGGACCATCGGCATCCTGCGCCAACTGTTCCCTTCTCTCACGCAGGTATGACACGCAGGCTCTGGTGCGCGCCTTCCGAACCGGACCAACTAACAACCAGTAGTTAGAACCCCTGCACTAACACAGGAATCTATCTAGCCCTTCGGAGCCATTCCGAACCAGTCGAGCAGGTCACCACTCGGTGGACGGCGCGTGTGCCGCGCTCCGCGAACTGTCGTGTATTGTATGTGGTCGCTGCCGGCGACGCTAAGGGCGGTGTATGTTCTAGATAATCGAACAGAAGGTACAGCAACTTACGAGCATGGTGCTGTCCACGTTCGGCCCCGTGGTGCTGCGCCTGTTCCTGGGCGGACGAAACAACGGCGGCAACACCGGCGGCGGCACCGTCGAGCTCGACGACGACGACGACGACGACGATGATGACGTTGACGAGCCCAGCAGTACCAGCAGTACCAGCAGTACCACCGCCGCGCCGCGCCCGTCGAGCACGCCCGCCGCCAAGTTGCGGCGCAGGCGCGCGCTTTACATCCTGCCGGTATGACGTCACGGACTATGCGCACTCTCAGCCTGCCCGGAATCGGCAGAGCAGGCGCGCGCAGACCGCGCGCCTTCATCGTCATCGTCATCGTCACTCACGCATGGCCACGTCACGTCACACTAACCATCACCTCCATTTCACCACTGCCACCTCTCACGTGTCAATCTCTTGCAGAACGCCATCGTGGAGGAGAACCAGCTGCTATCAGGAGCTGAGTCGCAACAGGCGGAGGTGCGCGTCGCGTTCGGGGAAAACCAACCCGGCGACCAGCAAGCGGCCGCCAGTGACGACCAGCAGACGGCCGCGCAGACCAACGCCGCCAGCATCGACGAAATCACGCTCGACGACGCTGACAACAGTGAAGAAAACAGAAATAAGAGGTGAGTGAGCAAGCAGCAACATCGCAAACATCTTGAGCAAACCTGGACTTAAGTCTGAAATCGCCAACCCGCATTGAGCAAGCGTGGTGATTACGCTCAATCCTTCTCTGTATGAGAGGAGACCTGTGCCCAGCAGTGGGACGATAAACAGGTTGATGATGAGCAAGCAGCACAGAAGCGAATATTATGAAATCCGTTAGTACTAAGCTAACTCACCGACATGTAACATAACCCAAGGTTAAATGATTTCAGAATAATTCGATTCAAAGTGTGAAGTTCTGAAATCTGACAATGACTGACAATATGAATAAATGACCGGGAAAATCGATTAATATTATTTAGCGCTTTACTTAATGCAGTTGTGGTAGTGTTGGGCCGCAGATTGCGTTACTTCGAACAATACTCGGCAGTGAGAGCTGCTATTGTAGGTTTTTGCGATCGTGTTCGCACGTTTCAATTTAGTTTCGCGGCGAGGCGTGTGATCATGTAACTGTTACAAGCGGCTCACATGAGCGCGCCGCGGCGATGCTAACGAACCAAATGTTTCAGATTCCTGAGCTTCGGCGGCGGCGCCAGCGGCGGCTCGGGCGGCGGCTCGGGCAACTTCCTCTTTGACATCGTCAGGGTAAGACACGCGTGTCTCGTCTCACCGCGTCATCATTGTACTTCATAACTTTACTTCCATTACATTCCTGTTCACACATATAAACAAAGTTAGCACTCGACTCGAGTAGGTAAGGTCGAGGTAAAATCATATTCTTCATGGACAACCGCACTACAATGCACGAAAAGTGCACGTGAAGATTGCGCAATAGTTACACGACGGTTGCGAGGTAGTTGCGCGTCAGTGGCGAGTGAGAAGGTTTGTTTTGCAGGGCGCTCCGGAGGCGATGGCTCGCGCGGCCGGCACGGCGTTCCGACTGTTCGCGGGCACGGACTCGCTAAACGTGGGCCTGACCGCCTCGCACACAGCCACCTTGGACCCTAACGACCCTCAAGTATACAGACACAACAATTTACGCCTCTACATAGACACACACGCCAGACCGTAGAAATATCGCACTACGAAAGACTAACCGGGGGTCTGCTTACACCCTAGTGATGAAGCGCATTAACTAGCAGTTGTTCCGCTTCGTCCCTGGGGGCCTCACTAAGCCCCGGACTGGACTATCGTAACGCGACCGACACAGCTCGTAGAACATAGCCAGACGATCATGCGTTGACATAGAACACACTAGTGACCGTAGTTACCGTTGATTCACGCACTCCCATACTCCCCACCTCCGTGCTAGCCATCCCTCATGCTTCCTTCCCAGTGGCAGTAAGTTGGTGTGCACATTCCAGAACAACTAACATGTAGGTAGCGCATAAGACAAGTGTCATCACGTGACGTGGCCGCGTGTCGTCGGCCTCCCATCGCATCCTTGTTGTAGTTAGCTTTGTAGATTAACATTGTTGTCGGCTCGAAGACAAATATTGCGAAGGTTGATGCATTGTCACTTGCTTTTAGAGGTTATTGCAGAACGTGCAGGTCGGCTAGTTGACTACAAGCCACATGCTGATCAGTTCATTGCTGACATAAAGCTGATATTACTTCGACATAAAGCTTATCATATCGTCAACAAAGGTCACTGTGGATAGGTACTGCGATGCAACATCAGGGGTTAAATAACTGTGAGAGGAGAGTGGATATGTTGCAGCCAATCCGTTGGCTGTTATTTTTACTAAACAGCGCCGTTGGACTAGCGGCCTGAATGATGATAACTTTTTAACTAGTTGACGCCACGGTTGGTGCAGTGGCCAAGCGATCGACTGCTGAGCCGTGTGTCGCGGGTTCGATTCCCGCACGAAACAAGTATTTGCATGGCGTACAGGTAGTTTCGGGTCTGGCTGTTTGTGTATGTGAGTTTAAGTGCTTGTAAAAGCTCCCACGATACAGGAGCCATACTCCCACGATACAGGAACCATACTCCCACGATACAGGAACCATACTCCCACGATACAGGAACCATACTCCCACGATACAGGAGCCATACTCCCACGATACAGGAACCATACTCCCACGATACAGGAACCATACTCCCACGATACAGGAACCATACTCCCACGATACAGGAACCATACTCCCACGATACAGGAGCCATACTCCCACGATACAGGAACCATACTCCCACGATACAGGAACCATACTCCCACGATACAGGAACCATACTCCCACGATACAGGAACCATACTTCGTGGGGTAACGTTTTTATTTTCTAAACAAAGATTTGATAGAAATCGTGCAGCTCAAATGAAAACTAAAGGAACAAAAATGATTACACAAACAACGTCTACCAAAGAAAGAACATTAACATTAGGGTGGGTCACATAATTGACTCAAACTGCCAAACTAATACGGGCCACAATAGTCGTCACGTACTCACAATGTGAATATTGATTGCCGTACGAAAAGAAAATATTTCAGCGGATATATCTACTAATACTTTAACATCCAATTGTGAGTAAGGATGATAATATCATTGAGTGAGCTCTTTTCAAGCGAATTTTAGCCAACTGAAAGACCTCGAAGGTCATCTGGATGAATTAATCTGTGGCAGCCGCAAGGATGATCGCAGTACTAACGAGTCGTATTATAATGTTTCAGCTGGTAGCCGGCTCCTCGTCGGGCTCGTCCAGCGGAGACGCCGGTGCGGCTGATGGTGACGACGCCGGAGCCGCCAAGGGTGACAATCTCACTGAAGGTGTGCCCGGCCCCATCACGAGGCTGTTCATCATCGCCAACCGTGGTATCGCCAATCTCATCCAGGACCTCATTCTGCGCATCGCGCAGACCTCCGAGAGAATAGTCAATTTCAAGGCGCGACTGATCACCTCCATCATTTAATGCGCCAGCATGTAGAACAATATCCTAGTGTAGGTAGTAGTGTAGAGGTCAGCGGCGCGGGCCCCGAGCGGCAGACCCGCGCCGCGTGTGCGCACGAGACGCCGCACGTGACGTCACGGCACGTCGCGCCGGGCGGGGCGCGCACGGGGCGGCGGCGTGGCGCGGCCCGCGGACCGCCCGGCGCCGCCGCCGTTCCTGCTCAAGCTTTTTTATACCGCGATATTCTCGATTCGTTTTTACGTTTGTAAATATGTATTATAGCGGAATTTGTATAAAATAAATAAATAGTTAAATTATTATCATCTTTTACTTTTACTCGCAATCCCTATTAAAATGAACCCTCGCCTACCGAGTTCGCACTTTACTGTGCAGTGAATGAAATTGCTATGCCAACTAAGAAAATAAGCTGAAACGCGGACCATGAATGACGTGTGCAGTGTCTGCAACGAGACGAGGTACCGTGAAGAACAGAATCTATAGTTAAGTAGGTACCTATATACAATAGGTATGTAAAGAAAACCCTGTCCGACCCATAAGGATAATAAAGGTTAGGTAAACACATGACCAAATATGACATAAAATTTTACGTAATCATCATAGTAACAATACTAATGAATTTTAAAATAAGCCTTTTTTCCCGCGAATTAATTCCAACTTCCCCGAAATTTGGTAATTTTAAAAAAAGTGACAACACCGTTTTGACGGTACGCTTTTGCGATTCGACCAAGCGTCGCGTACCCTGCCCCCCGTCGCCCGCGGAAGGGTGTACTACCGCACATGTATTAAGTTACCTCTTTTTGCAAAATAATATTCATTTTTTTAGGGTGATTTTTTTAACTTTAGTCCGGCTTTGTCGGCATTAGTAGAATCAGTTATCCATTCCTAACAATACCTTCACGGATCGGACAGGGTTTTCTTTACACATTGTATTAGGCAGCATGTGCAACTCCATAGAATTTGAGATGTTCAAAGGGGTTCAACTTATTTTATTATATTTAGTATTCATTTATATTATAGGCGTTCCTGCCTACATATGTATTATGATTTAAGATGTCCAAGCGGTTCCTACACGTGTGCCAGCATACCTACGATTGGTAACTCATATATTTTGGTACTAGCTGTAGGTACATACCTACCTACACCTCAAACCAAGGTCGTAAGTAATCAAGCAACTTAACGTCTCAACCACCACATGGAATCCCGCTGTGCCTGCGATACTACCCGCAAACTGCTTAAGGTATCAATTTGTGTACGAGAAAGAACAGCAAGAAAAAGCATTCTTATAATTATTTATAACAAAATTTCGTTAGGTATAAAATAACATAACAAGTTAGCGCTTCTTTTTGGTTATTAGCCATATAAAAAAGTTATGAGTAGCTGTTAAAGAACGAGTCGAGCAATTTAGCTATGCATCCAACGAAAACGGGCCGGCGCACATGCTCGGTGGTGGAGCGGGGCAGCCGCGGTAGGTCGCGGGCATGCCGTGTGTCCGACGCGGCTATCAAGCATGGCTGCCGCGCTCGCAGCGTCATCGGATGCCGCACACGCCTGTCCAATATGTGCTGAACCGTCCCTCTAAACTGGACATCATGAGTGAAGTCACTGTAATTTGAACTTAATGATAAATGCTACTTTCTGATATTAGATTATACATAAAATTTGTGTATACCTATGAACAGAAATTAATGAAAACACTACCGCCAAGCGCCACCTGATATTCTTTGTACAAGGTAAATACTCATACGTGGTAGTAAAATATAAATCACCAAAAAAAAGCTATAAAAAAATTACTTTTGATAGATCAAATGAAGCATTGTCTTAATATGGCACATCAATTCATGTTTTCAAAGCTTATATTATTATCAAAGAGTATAACAAAATAAATTGTAATACTCCTTGTGCTAGCCATCAAAACTGTTGAACATAATAGTCACAGAGCAACAGTGTTGCCAGTAGGGTCATGTCAGAAATTACCTAAAATATAAAAAAAGTAACCTTTTTGTGCAAAAAATAACCTTTTATATTTTTTTTTACTGAAAGGTACCTATTATAAGTTGATAAAATCCATACTAATATTATAAATGCGAAAGTAACTCTGTCTGTCTGTCTGTTACGCTTTCCCGCTTAAACCTTTCAACCGATTTTGATGAAATTTGACACAGACAATCTTTAGACCCTGAGAAAGAACATAGGCTACCTTTTATCCCGGAATATTTTGATGTTCCCGAGGGAAATCTAAAAAGCGCGATATAACCGAACACCACGCGGGCGAAGCCGCGGGCGGAAAGCTAGTAATTGATAATAATAATAATTCACCAGCAACTTGCTCTTAAATACAAACTTGTGGAATCGGAGGTGCCGTACTACAGGTATATGCCCGACCCAGTTCTCGAAAATGGCCATATCACATTGTACTGGGATCAATCCATCATCACTGACAGGACTATTGTTGCCAATAAGCCTGATATAGTGCTGGTGGATCGATCAGAGCGGCGTGCAATGATTGTTGACATAACCATCCTACATGATGAGAACCTCGTGAAAGCTGAGAAAGATAAACAAATCAAGTAACTTGATTTGGCTCACGAGGTTGTCGACATGTGGGAAGTGGATTCAGCAATCATTGTGCCGATAGTCGTGACGATCAATGGCTTAATAGCCAAGAGCCTCGACCAACACCTCAGGAGGCTCTCGTTAGGCAGCTGGATCAAGGGCTTGATTCAGAAAGCGGTACTGCTGGACAGAGCTCGCATCGTCAGGAAGTTCCTCTCTCTGGAGCCCTGACCGCGGCGTAGCTTGGACCCTGTTCCCGATACTGGTGGGCTACTATTTTTTATATTTTTAAATGTTTTTTTTTATGCATTTATATAAATATTTAAAAATGTAGAACAATATGTACATATAGAAGAATAAAGGAATAATAATAATCGTTTATTTGGAACAAGTTTTAGGACATAAGTTTACAAAGAGAAACGAAGATAGCTACAAAGGTTAAAACTGTGGCGCAGCTATAGACGCCTAGCTAAACAATACGATACATTAGTTCCAGACTAGTAATGAAGAAAGTTAATAATCAAACTACATTATCATTATCAACATCACTACTTTCATGTGCTCTCTCCTTCCTCTTCTCCGCTGTTTTCTTCTCACTTTCCTTATGTATTACGGCTCGCACAATGTTAGGTTTCAAACTTCCAAGGAAACAACACAATCTTTTTGGCAATTCGGCGAACTATCCATATCACTTCCGCTTTCATCTTCTGCACTCTCCATTGTTAATTAAATAATTGTTTATGTAGTGACACTAATCGCGAAACCTATAAACACAGTAGCGGGCTATTAAACCAACCGTCAGTTACGGCTACGCGACAGTTAATTCTACAAATTTCGAAAAATCACCTAAAAGTAACCTTTTCATTAGTGTAACCTAAAAGTAACCAATGTAGTTCAAAAATCACCTAAAAGGTTACAAAAGTAACCTTCTGGCAAGACTGCAGAGCAAGTAATCACTACGTTTTAATAATAGTCAAAAACAACTGTAAAAACCAAAAAAAAAAAATTATTAGTCGATTTTGAGGTTAAAATCGCCTAATGTTATAACTTTCATGACATAAAATTGCACTACTCTATGTTTATGACAGTCAAAACAGCTGATATATAAGACATTGACATTATGATTTTGTTGTGACAATCAGGATTAGTGATGTACCAACTCGGAAAAAATAAAACTCGTAATAACCCGAGTTAAAATCCATGTAACTCGGATTGAACTCGAATTACGTAACTCGAGTTAACTGGATGGACAAGTAAATGTTTCTTTGAGTTTTTTTCCAAATTATTCCCTCAGCTTGGCATAAATACTTAAAAAATTGGAACAGACAAATAATATTTTATCTGTTTCAATTCTTTATTTTTTTATGTTATTTATTTATAATGTATTGGGAATGGAAAGGTTAGTTATACCTACTAACTAAAGAAACAAAAAAAGTTGTTGTTTGAAATCGAAACATTTACTTAAGTATTTTAATATTTTTATTCCTCGATGGCAACAGTGGTAGGATGCTTCTTTATAATGTGGTTTAATAATTTGGTCGTAGTTCCACTATATGTATTTGAATGAATCTGAACACTGTTTACACCTAATGAACTAACACGTCCACTCACTGATGACTATTCGAATACATCCCACACTAGAGATTTTCTTTTAGGACCCGTCATTTTTCAAAAACGTAACAATGCATAACACGAAAAAACTAAAATAATAACCGGCACTTTAAAGATAACCTCAAATCTACAAGTAATGAACTAATGACATTTGTTTGTTTGTTATGAATGAATGAATATCATTGAACGAAATGAATATAATCTCACCTAAATGATCGACAAACAAACTTCGCTCCATGTCGGTTCCATTTGGTTTTCAATTAGAGTTAGAGAGAACCACAAAGTAATAAGAGAGAACTCAACTCGAGTGGATTAGAGTTACGCGTAACTCGAGTTGACTCGAGTTAGGTACTCGAGTTAACCATCACTAATCACGATTCACATTTCACTATGACAGATGACAGCAAAGTTTATTGGACTGAATCACACACAGACCGAAATAAATGGAGAACAGAATTACAAAATAAATAAAAGAATATGGCGCTGTACGAAGGAATAGCATTAATACAAGAGAAGCAGGCCGTTGTGTTGGACCTAGGCACAGAGTACACCAAGTTAGTTAATTCACTTTTAGGTCAGTATTACAGAACGTTACTCAAAACTCAAGCTCAACTTAGGTCTCGTTTCAAGCCATTTGATTGGTTGAAACTAGTTTTAATTAATGCATAAGCAGAGATCAATGCTTGAGTTTCCTTCTGGAATACGCACCTTACACTTTAATGTTCGTATCCTTACAATTATTCACCTTTAAAAATCTAATTTGTATTTTCTGTGAGCTGTAAACAAATACTTCGCTTTGTTTTTGGAGGTACCTACTTAATAAAGCCGAGTGGTTCAGATTACGCTGCCACATTGTTTAAATCTTTTTGGGTAACATGTAGACATGTTTACTAGTATTTCCACTTATTTTGTACATGTTTGATGTGATATGTGGGGAACGCGAATCGGTAAACGTAAAATGGGACGCCCTCAGGCTAGGTGGAGCGACGATCTTAATGACAAAACCATAATGGCATGAAAATAGAGAGGCTTATGTCCAGCAGTGGACTGCTCCAGTGCTGATGATGATGATGTGCCTCATACTCATTAATAATAAACATGTTTAACTTTGAACATTGAAACATTCTTCATTGATTATTATTTACCAAAAACTCACTTTGATATAGGTAACAAGTGATGATTTATTTTTTATATTGTTCCTTTATATACATATACAAATTAACACTTTCCTTGGGACCTATTTATTATACATATATATGTTTCAGGCATCCATGCCTATTTAAACATAAACAATACTATCCATACTAATATTATAAATGCGAAAGTATCTCTGTGAGTCTGTCTATCTGCCCAGCTTTCACGCCAAAACTACTAAACCGATTGTAATGAAATTTGGCACACAAGTAGTCTAGAGCCTGAGAAAGGAAATAGGCTATATAACATTCCGCTATGACCAACAGGAGCAGAGCAGTAACAAAAAATGTTGCGAAAACAGGGGCAAACGCAGACGTACATATTGCTCCCAATATTTTCACAGGAGCTTATTTGATATCAACACGCAAACGGAGTCACGGGCAGCAACTAGTATTAACATAAAGACTTAAAATCCACAACTCAAGTTTATTTATGTATGCAGACAACTTAAAACTCGAATTACAGTGGAATCTGGATAGGCTGATAAATTGATATGATACCAATATATGTATGTTATCACATAAAATTTATGAGAAATCACAACTTAAGTAATTGAACAAGATTATTATATTAATGGCATCAAATTTTTAGTAATCTTGGTGTTATAGGAATTATTCCGCATGTAGACAATATTATAAAACAATCCTCTAAAATGCTGGGTTTTGTTATTAGAAATACCAAACATTTTATGTGTTGTAAGACTAAAAGGATGTTGTATAACGGCCTAATTGGAAGCGTGTTGGAGTACTGTAGCATAATTTGGCGTCCACACTATGCTTCACATTTGTTGCGGCTAGAACGTGTTCAAAAGTGTTTTCTATGGCATTTGCGTTTTCCAGCAGCTTGGCAAAAAAGACTACAACAAAATCTCCCTGGAGAAAAGCTGATGGCTAAATGATGCCCCCAGATGTTGAACACTTTTAATTTCCGTGCCCCCTCAAGAAATCCTTGCAATCCAGTAACACCACTGTGGCCACCACAAAGAAGAATGGTTTTAAGTGCCGATTCCCCATATGCTACATTTTGCAAGGTGGTGACCAATAGTAGCAAAATTGATCTGCTCTTTGACTCTTTTGGCAAACTGAAAGCCATAATTTACAAATACCTTCCGGATTTAAATTAACACTCAGTTTCTGGCAATAAATGAAACATGTCTTTTCCAATAACTTAGTTTTTTAAGTTGAATTCTTGTACAGCTCCATTTTTGTATGCATGTGGAGTTCACCTATTAGTGATTGTTGCACTAGTCTGTCACCTTTTAAAGTTACACATTGCCTTATGTAGAACACCCAGTGTAAACAGTTGTTGGTGGAACAAAATAAATAACTACAACTAATGAACACGAACTGTCATATATTATGTCTACAAAACTGACGAGACCTTATAGGCCCGTAATAAGCAATGTTCCTAAGCTTGCAAGGTATAGCAAAGTCTATTTAGCTATGTCTGTATGGATATAATCTAATAAATTGCCTGGTGACTTTAAGTTGGTAAATACAAAATAATGTTTTAAGCTGAAATTAAGTGCATGGTATGCAATAAGGGTGGTCGTACACATGGCTAAACCAACATAACTTTTAAAGTCTGAAACAATTTTTTGACACGAAATGTTAAACTGGACTTTTTGTTCTTATTTTCTATTTAAATAATTGCGTGCTGAGTGTAAGCCCGGCAAAACATGTTTCTAGTATTAATAGATATCTGTAAGACCTGTTATACCATATTTTGAGCAAATAAATTGTATTATTAATGCTTAAGTTTCAAGAGGAGTGTTTCTAATCAACGCAATCAAATGCTTTGGTTAAGTACTATAAATAACGGTCTATGATAAAAATGATAAATAGGCAAAAGATGCCTATTGCATTTTGTATATCTTCCCATGCGTTAAAGTTGTGTTTTAATAAGATGATACCGCCGTGGGCTAATACAACGCCTTTTGGTGAAACCATACTGCTGATCGTCGACAGGTTGTTAATACAACGCCTTTTGGTGAAACCATACTGCTGATCGTCGACAGGTTGTTAATACAACGCCTTTTGGTAAAACCATACTGCTGATCGTCGACAGGTTGTTAATACAACGCCTTTTGGTGAAACCATACTGCTGATCGTCGAAAGGTTGTTAATACAACGCCTTTTGGTGAAACCATACTGCTGATCGTCGACAGGTTGTTAATACAACGCCTTTTGGTAAAACCATACTGCTGATCGTCGACAGGTTGTTAATACAACGCCTTTTGGTGAAACCATACTGCTGATCGTCGAAAGGTTGTTAATACAACGCCTTTTGGTGAAACCATACTGCTGATCGTCGAAAGGTTGTTAATACAACGCCTTTTGGTGAAACCATACTGCTGATCGTCGATAGGTTGTTATTATACTTAAACTAATGGATTATAATTATTAGTGTCTTTGCTGTTCTCAAATTCGAAAAGTGGAATTATTTTACTGTACCTACATTCTTACGTTAGATACTCGATCATTAAATCCGATAATATCCCCTTGATGTACATACAAATACAAATTCAATATTAATCCTTACTAATATTATAAATGGGAAAGTGAGTTGGTTTGTTTGTTCCGCTTTCACGCCATAACTACTGAACCGATTGCTTTGAAATTTTGCAGACGTAAAGTTAGAGGTCCGGATTAAATAATAGGGATTTTATCCCGGAAGAATTTGTTATTCCGGAGGGTAATCTATAAAGCGCGATATAACCGAACTCCACGCGGGCGAAGCCGCGGACGGAAAGCTAGTGCTACATAAGGTGCAATTGGCTGGGTAAAGACTTGCGATAATTTTAATATTACATAAGTTCAGGAGTAAGTAATGTGTGTAATGTGTCAGGTTCGGGTTCACGGGCGAGGCGGCGCCGCGCTGCATCGTGCGCTCGCAGTTCTGGTGCGCGGCGACGCGGCGCTACCGGCGCGTGCACGACTACACTTCGCCTGACGAACTCTACGACAACCTCGTGCACATGCTGCATCTGCTCTACTTTCGGTAAGCACCGTAGATATTAGTAGAACAGATTTGTTTTGAGTTCGAACAGTGAAGTCGCAATGATTGTGATGAGTAAATGTTTGCAGGCACGTACTGGTGAACCCGAAGGAGCGCAAGGTGGTGGTGGTGGAGTCGCTGCTCACGCCCACTCTGTTCCGCGAGACGCTCGCCAAGGTGCTATTTACGCACTATGAGGTATACAATTTGCTACAATCACAATTACAATAGTAAGCACACATAATGAATATGGCTTTCGGACAGGAATATCCACAGAAGATGTCATCTCTGATTTCACTAATACCCTAATTGATAGATTAGATAGTCGCCTTAAATGCTGCGGTGTCTTCTTGGATCTGACTAAGGCCTTTGATACGGTGTCTATCCCCAGGCTGTTGTCTAAGATGGAGCATATGGGAGTGCGAGGTGTAGCTCTAGAATTCTATACTAATATATAAGGCTGAAGAGTTTGTTTGAACGCGCTAACCTCAGGAACTACGGATCCGACTTGAAAATATCTTTTTGCGTTGGATAACCTATTAATCCAGAAACGCTTAAGGCTATAAAACATCACGCTGCGACTAATAGGAGCAGAGCTTTCCACGCGAACGAGGTCGCTGGCGGCCGCTAGTATAAAATATAAATGATTATAATTGCATAAGTTGATAAAAAATGCTATGCGATAACTTTACCGCGGTCCCCGAGTGCTACACGTTTTTTTTTTTTTTTTTTAATAGACACAACTTCTGCAATAATGCGCTAAAACTATATTTATTACTTTAAGGTGCATATAAATGTTTTTTCTCTTACTCCTTCTGTCTATTGTTAGTTAAAAGTCTTAGCATATACCTAGTATGCAAACATTGTCTGTGTACATATCGGTTCAATAACCGTATTATTATTGTTAATATGAAAGGTGTCGGGCGTAATCTGGGCGGACAGCGGGCGCCTGTGTGCGTTGACGCTGGGCACGCCCGTCACACTCGTCGTGAACATCGGAGCCAAGGAGGCCGAAGTGTGCGCAGGTACTACACTCGCACAAGTAGTAAGTAGTCGGAGCCAAGGTGGCCGAAGTGTGCGCAGGTACTACACTCGCACAAGTAGTAAGTAGTCGGAGCCAAGGTGGCCGAAGTGTGCGCAGGTACTACACTCGCACAAGTAGTAAGTAGTCGGAGCCAAGGTGGCCGAAGCGTGCGCAGGTACTACACTCGCACAAGTAGTAAGTAGTCGGAGCCAAGGTGAAGTGTGCGCAGGTACTACACTCGCACAAGTAGTAAGTAGTCGGAGCCAAGGTGGCCGAAGTGTGCGCAGGTACTACACTCGCACAAGTAGTAGTCGGAGCGGCGGAAGTTGCGCAGGTACTACACTCGCACAAGTAGTAAGTAGTCGGAGCCAAGGTGGCCGAAGTGTGCGCAGGTACTACACTCGCACAAGTAGTAAGTAGTCGGAGCCAAGGTGGCCGAAGTGTGCGCAGGTAGGTACTACACTCGCACAAGTAGTAAGTAGTCGGAGCCAAGGAGGCCGAAATGTGCGCAGCTACTACACTCGCACAAGTAGTAAGTAGTCGGAGCCAAGGTGGCCGAAGTGTGCGCAGGTACTACACTCGCACAAGTAGTAAGTAGTCGGAGCCAAGGTGGCGGAAGTGTGCGCAGGTACTACACTCGCACAAGTAGTAAGTAGTCGGAGCCAAGGTGGCCGAAGTGTGCGCAGGTACTACACTCGCACAAGTAGTAAGTAGTCGGAGCCAAGGTGGCCGAAGTGTGCGCAGGTACTACACTCGCACAAGTAGTAAGTAGTCGGAGCCAAGGAGGCCGAAATGTGCGCAGCTACTACACTCGCACAAGTAGTAAGTTGTCGGAGCCAAGGGGGCCGCAGTGTGTAGTACAGTGGTGCTGCACGCGCTGCAGACGGTGCCGCTGACGTGTGTGACATGTACAACGTGATGTGTGTATGTACAGTGGTGCACGCGTGCGTGGTGCTGCACGCGCAGCAGACGGTGCCGCCGACGTGTGTGACGTGTGTATGTACAGTGGTGCACGCGTGCGTGGTGCTGCACACGCTGCAGACGGTGCCGCTGACGTGTGTTACGTGTGTAACGTGATGTGTGTGTGTACAGTGGTGCACGCGTGCGTGGTGCTGCACGCGCTGCAGACGGTGCCGCTGACGTGTGTGACGTGTGTAACGTGATGTGTGTATGTACAGTGGTGCACGCGTGCGTGGTGCTGCACACGCTGCAGACGGTGCCGCTGACGTGTGTGACGTGTGTAACGTGGTGTGTGTGTACAGTGGTGCACGCGTGCGTGGTGCTGCACGCGCTGCAGACGGTGCCGCTGGGGGCGCACGCGGTGCACGCGGAGCTGGCGCGTCTGCTGGACGAGCACCACGGCGCGCCGCTCGACCTGCCGGACCACGTGCTCGAAGACATTAAAGGTACAACAACTAAATTCTGTCAAAACCTTAACTCATTTATTAAATTATGCTGAAAATCAGCACTTTTAACATCAAAATTACCAAAGACAGTCTCCAAAAGCAAAACGCTATTCACCAAAGAAAATGTTTTGACTTTGAACTTACCTACTCTCAATACTTCATACTCAATACTACTCGACTGAATACCGAGTCTCACGTATCCCTGTGTGATACTGTCCTGGTCTGAGCTTGATTTATTGAGATTTAGCCCAGTCATATTAGGTAAAAAAGGGGTCAACCTCGAAATGAGAGATAATAAGCTGTAAATTGGTATAAACCATTGTTTTGTCGTTCTAAATGTTGTCCCAAAAGTCACAAATGATATCGTGTCCGCGTCTTAAGATATTGAAGGTCATAAAAATTGGTTTTACGCGAAACTATTGTTTTATATTATTAGTATAAAATTCTCTACGACTTTTGTTTTATGTTTTTTAACGTTATACATGTAGTAGTACTAATGCTTGACCACAATCCCGCCTGATGGTAAGCAGTGATGCAATCGTTGATGGAAAAGCGGGTTAGTTTAATAAGAGCCTATTCACTCAAAAACACTGAGTGAATAGGAAGGAAGACGGCAGTTGAGCGAGGTGATGCAATGTTAAACCCAACAACACGACCAATAATGCTACGCCAGAGGGAGATTGATATGGGGACCCTCCACGACTAAACTCCCGACGGTAAATAAATAATTTAAAGTAAAAGTGATGATTATGCAACGAGATGTTTCATATTGGGCCGCCACTATGTACGCTATATAGATAAAAAGGAAAAAAATAATAGATTTCCATAAAAATATTACTAAATTAATTTGAATAAAAATACAAGTATATATAATTAATTATTTGAAAGGTTTTTTAGTGCGAACACCCTTTTTTAAGGTAGCCATGACAGTGGTTATGACGTTTGATTGATGACTAATGACTTTAACAGTTCTATTTTCCCGTTGTGTTCCTGGCGAGTGTTGATTTCAGGTTATTGTGTAACGAAGCTTTTAGTGATTCTTTTTGTTTTGTGTGCCATATGTTCGGAATAAATGCTTTGTCTTTGTTTTGCAGTCATCTGGTAGATAATATGGATACAATAGCCTTAAATACATGACACGTCAATCAAATGTCACTGTCAAAATCTTATTTCGCCTATTGCTGACCACCATGTTTATCAGTAGTTGTGTTGCACTCCTTGGTCGAGTTAAATTGAATTTGTATAAGAACTAAGCCAAAGCAGGGCCGCGCCGCCCCTGTGTGCGAAGTGTGCGGTGCACACAGGCGCCAAGATAATAGGGGCGCCTCGCCGCCTTTGCCACTTAAATTATTTTTGTTTCCTAAATTATTGTTTTTTGTAGTGGAGTATTGATAAGTAAGTAGGTACAATAGGCGCAACATAGGTCTTGTAAACAAAAAGACATACTTATATTACGGTTATTGAACAAGTCTCTGAATGTTTATAATTATATTTATTAATATTTACGTTTATGGTTTCATTTCACGCTTAGGGTTTTAGTTTACATTACATACGATCTCAACTTTAAAAGGGCGGCAGTTCCTTTGAGCCTCAAACACAGTATTAGTTAATTTTAACCGTAGGCGTCGAGCCGATTCTCCGATTTTGATGAACGAAAAAAACAACAATTAAAATATAACAATTGATTAGACAATCATTTGAATTTTGATTGAAAGTGTGTGTAAGGTGAGCATTGAATTTTTATAATAAAATAAGTTTGTGTGTTACTTATTGTTTTAACGTGTTTTCACGATGAGTGATAGTAATCATGATAAAATAAATAAATTATCCGGTCACCGGAATCAGAATCAGTACCTTTTATGGGATTTTCTATACAAATAAAATATAACTTCTGTTTTTTTTTTTCAATTTTGAATAGAAAAATTGACTTTTTTCCGACCGGTTTAGAGCTTAGGCTAAGACGCAAGAAACAGACATACAAAAATTGTTCACGTACGAATGATACCGATTCCAAAAATATGCCGACTTACCTTGGAGATAAAATTCAAAATTGAAATGATTTGCATACTCGGTAACCAAAATCAACATTTTATTTTAAATTTATGTCGAATTAATAAATATTTTTCAATAATACTAGATTGTACTCCTGACATTTCACACGTAGAATAAATTAGTATAAGATTTGTCAATTTTAACACAGAAACTAGAAAGTTAGAAACAAGAGAGCATTTCCTAGCTTTCTGTCCAATTGTCGATACAACTGGCGCTGGATTAACGTCATTTATTATTAAAAAAAACTTTTTTTACAAAAAAGAAAAATTAGCCCTCTTCCACAAGAAAAAAAAAACACTACAAAGTGAAAAATAACTAATTTCGGAAGTCGGTGGCAAAAATGAATATACAAAAACCAAAAACAACACCACCGACTTTCGAAATTAGTTATTTTTCACTTTGTAGTGTTTTTTTTTTTCTTGTGGAAGTCGGATTTTTTTTTTTAGTAAAAAAGGTTTTTATTTTACACTTTTTAGTTGTGATAAATATAGTTTAAAAAACTAAAAAACATGCTATTAAAAATATCAAACTAAAAAGTTAAAAATAATTTTAAAATAAAGCGTGAGGCGCTTTGTGCCATAATTTTTGTGTACTAAGCGCCTCACGCTTATTTAAAAATTATTTTTAACTTTTTAGTTTGATATTTTTTAAAGGCATGTTTTTTTTAGTTTTTTAAACTATATTTATTTTCAACTTCTTAGTTCGATATTCTTTTAAAAAAAAACGGACGAACTAACGTATTGAAAACACAACACACACACAGTAATGAGCCTCTCACTCGTAGTCCAAAGAGTTAGAGACGGACAAACAAGCAAACAAGCAAGCAAGCAAACATACAAGTGAATTTAATAAAAAGCATGTAAAAAGTACTGTTCAGCTGCATCCGATTACATTGGATGCTGACACGATGAGTAAACGACGTAATGTTGTTTACTTTAATTTTTACCCGTAATTTTAGTTTAAAAATGGAGCCATTGAACCGATTTCTATAAAATTCCTATGAAACCAACATGAAAATATGAACAATGCTAGACAGGACGCGATTACGAAACTTAAATTTAGTCTCTTGATTATAATTGATTGTTGCATAAGCGTAACGAGTAGGTAGTGGGTGTCCTGTGTTAAACTTCAATGCTGTAAATTTTTGAGGATCTGCCTCAACTGCCTATACATCTTCATCATCAGATTTATTGCAAACTATCATTTTAACCCATATAGGTGCAAAGTTCTCATCAATATAAATGAATTAATTCCAAGCACGATGTTGCTACTGTAAACCATTGAGGAGTTCCCTTAACTGTTCTTTGTCTTCATCATAAAACCCCTAATGACAATCACAATACATCTAGGTGTAAAGCTCTTATCAATACAAATTAATACAGCACAGACACTAGGTAGTTGCTGTGAATCGTTGAGGAGTTCCTTCGACTGTCTCCCGGCTCCATCATCACATATACCCCAGACCTTTGTTACATCATAGTGCTCTAAAATACTTAATGAAAATACTTAGAAATGCACTAGCCACCCATACGATTTTTGAAAGTTCCCCTTGATTTCTCTGGTTTCCATCATCAGATCCTGACATGGTGACTATGAGACCAACTGGATAGTATACCCATTCAAAGCAAAAAAAGAATTTTGCAAATCGGTCCAGGCGTCATCAATTAATCGGGGAACATACATAAAAAATAAAATATTTCGATGAATTGATAACCTCCTCCTTTTTAAGAAGTCGGTTAAAAAGAGGCGCTTCATTGGTTCCGCACACAGGCGCAGCCGGGGGTCGGCGCGGCCCTGAGCCAAAGTATATAAAATTAACATTAAAACAGTTAACTATAATGTATACTAATATTTACATTAAGTGTACATAGTGCTGGCCCAGGCTCCATACATTTCTAAAACATCTCATTTCCAATTTTATTTGGTCATGTGATTACCTTACCTTTATTATCCTTATGGGGCAGACGGGGTTTTCGTTATACAATATGTAAAGAAAACCCTGTCCGACCCATAAGGATAATAAAGGTTAGGTAAACACATGACCAAATATAATATAAAATTTTACGTAATCATCATAGTAACAATACTAATGAATTTTAAAATAAGCCTTTTTGAAATAATCTTTTTTTCCCGCGAAATAATTCCCCTTCTCCGAAATTTGGTAATTTTTAAAAAGTAACAACACCAATTTGACTGCCCCCCGTCGCCCGCGAATGGATTGCCTACCGCATATGTACTAAGTTACCTCCTTTTGCGAAATAATATTGTATTTTTTAGGAGGATCTTTTCTTTAACTTTGATACCTAACAATACCTTCATGGATCGGACAGGATTTTATTTACATATTGTATATTTGAATGCAAGAACGTTGTAGGCCTTGTAGGCTGTAGGTTTGTAGTCAATTTTCTATTTTATTAAGAACCTTGTTAGGTTTATATGGTCCTCGCATACCATTTGAGATCATTGTAATAGCTAATTATTTTTTCGACCAATCGGAGTCACCGAGCTAAGCTATTTTCTGACAATACATTAGTGGCCGTGTAAGCTTAAGTGAAAATAATATTTTGATGACGCGGCTTGCTTTGATACTTCAGTGAAGACGTGTTTCGTGAGCCCTCGCGCGCGGGCCTTACTGTGGGCCGCGGGTACGCCGCCGGCACCGGCCCGGCCCGTGCGCTACGGCCGCGTCACGGTGCCGGGCGCGGCGCGCGAGCTCAGCGCCGAGCCGCTGTTCGCGCGCGACGCGGAGCTGGCGTCGCTGCCTGACGCCGTGCTGGCGTGTGTGGCGGCGTGTCCGCGCGACGTGCGGCGCGAGCTGGCGCGCAACGTGCTGCTGGTGGGGGGGGGTGCCGCGCTGCCTGGGCTGCGCGCGCGCCTCGCGGCCGAGCTGCGCCACCTCGTCACGCAGCCGCCCTACAGGTATGTGTACCGCATGTGGCACGTGCGGCGCGCAACGTGCTGCTGGTGGGGGGGGCGCTGCCGGGGCGGCGCGCGCGCCTCGCGGCCGAGCTGCGCCACCTCGTCACGCAGCCGCCCTACAGGTATGTGTACCGCATGTGGCACGTGCGGCGCGCAACGTGCTGCTGGTGGGGGGGGAGGATGCCGGGGCTGCGCGCGCGCCTCGCGGCCGAGCTGCGCCACCTCGTCACGCAGCCGCCCTACAGGTATGTGTACCGCATGTGGCACGTGCGGCGCACAACGTGCTGCTTGGGGGCGCCGCGCTGCCGGGGCTGCGCGCGCGCCTCGCGGCCGAGCTGCGCCACCTCGTCACGCAGCCGCCCTACAGGTATGTGTACCGCATGTGGCACGTGCGGCGCGCAACGTGCTGCTGGTGGGGGGGGCGCTGCCGGGGCGGCGCGCGCGCCTCGCGGCCGAGCTGCGCCACCTCGTCACGCAGCCGCCCTACAGGTATGTGTACCGCATGTGGCACGTGCGGCGCGCAACGTGCTGCTGGTGGGGGGGGAGGATGCCGGGGCTGCGCGCGCGCCTCGCGGCCGAGCTGCGCCACCTCGTCACGCAGCCGCCCTACAGGTATGTGTACCGCATGTGGCACGTGCGGCGCACAACGTGCTGCTTGGGGGCGCCGCGCTGCCGGGGCTGCGCGCGCGCCTCGCGGCCGAGCTGCGCCACCTCGTCACGCAGCCGCCGCCCTACAGGTATGTGTACCGCATGTGGCACGTGCGGCGCGCAACGTGCTGCTGGTGGGGGGGGCGCTGCCGGGGCGGCGCGCGCGCCTCGCGGCCGAGCTGCGCCACCTCGTCACGCAGCCGTCGTACAGGTATGTGTACCGCATGTGGCACGTGCGGCGCGCAACGTGCTGCTGGTGGGGGGGGCGCTGCCGGGGCGGCGCGCGCGCCTCGCGGCCGAGCTGCGCCACCTCGTCACGCAGCCGCCCTACAGGTATGTGTACCGCATGTGGCACGTGCGGCGCACAACGTGCTGCTTGGGGGCACCGCGCTGCCGGGGCTGCGCGTGGACGATGACTTACTAGTCATCGTCCGTTTTTTGAAGAAAAAAAGGCTATTTTTAGATTAGATTATATACTATACTTCTTCTTCTTCAGCCTATAGAGGTCCACTGCTGAACAAAGGTCTCCCCCAAGGCTTTTCACGATGACCGGTCTTATGCTGCTCACATCCGTCAGCTTCACGCGACTTTCACCAGGTCATCGGTCCGCCTTGTTGGGGGCCTATTTACGCTGCATCTTCCAGTACGTGGCCGCTACTTCTTACTTACTACCCCGTCGGCCATCAGTTCTACGAGCAATGTGCCACTTAATTTTAGTGACTTGAAGAGCTATGTCGGTGACTTTGGTTCTTCTGCGGATCTCCTCATCTCTGATTCGATCGCGCCGAGAAACTCCGAGCATAGGTCTTTCCATCGCCCTTTGTGTAACTCTTAGCCTTCGTATGAGGCTCATTGTGAGCGACTACGTTTCAGTTCAGTAAGTCATCACTAGAAACATACACTGATCAAAGACTTTAGTCTTGAGACACTGTGGTATCTTGGACGACGCGAAGATGTAGCGTAGCTTCGCGAACGCTGCCCAGCCGAGCTGGACTCGACGAGACACCTCTTTCTCGAAGTTGGACTGTTTGCCCCAGGTGAGAAACCAACTAGAATTGAAGTGGGTGCGATATGAGAGTTCGACATGATCTTCGTCTTATCCATGTTCATCTTTAGACCCACTTAGGAAGCTCTGCTGAGGTCATTGTGCAATTTGGCCAAGTCGTCCAGGTTTTCCGCTATGACCACGGTATCATCTGCAAAACGGAGATTAATTATGTACTCGCGGTTGATGTTGATGACAAGTCCTTTCCAGTCCAGGAGCTTGAAGATATCTTCCAAAGCAGCAATGAACAATTTGGGAGATATGACATCTCCTTGTCTCACTCTAGGCTGCAGTTGGATCGGTTTCTCGTCCTGATGCTGGAGATGGACTGACATGATGGCGTTTTTGTACAAACACTCACCCCAATGTGTCGATAGTCAATTTGGCACCGCTGGAGAGACTGTAGCACCGCCCAAGTCTCGATCAAATCGAAGGCCTTCTCATATTCCACAAACGCTAAGCATAGTGGTTTGTTATACTCCTCGGACTTCTGTATAACTTGCTGCAGCGTATATATGTGGTCTATGATGCTAAAGCCTTTTTGGAAGCCTGCTATACAAAGCCTTTGCGGAGCGAGACGATTCATGATGACCCTAGAAAACAGCTTATAGACATGGCTCAGGAGGAATATCGGTCTGTAGTTTTTCAGTAAGGTATTATCACCTTTTTTGAAAAAAATACCACCACGCTCATGTGCCATGCCGAAGGCATTTCGCCTTTGAAAATGACGGAATCAAATAGCTTCTGAAGCGCTTTAAGAACCGGTTTGCCACCCGCTTTCAGAAGCTCAGCCGTAATTCCATCATCTCCAGCCGCCTTATCGTTCTTGAGCTGTTTCAGGGCTATACTTATCTCGTACAGGCTGACGTCCGGGATATCGCTGGTGTAGTGTCGGGTTAGTCTGGCTCTAGGATCATTGGCCAGGCTCACAACAGGTGCGCGTGTTGATGTGTGACAAATCTCTTGCAAACACTTTGGAACCTTTGTTCCGCTTGATAGCCTCTTTAATACAATGTATAAAGTACTTATCAATACAAATTAATCAAGCCCAAACACAAGCTAGCTGCTGTGAATTGTTAAGGAGTTCCTTCGACTGTCTCCCGGCTCCATCATCAGATCTGCTTAAGACCTTTATTAAATTGTAGTGCTTTAAAATACTTAATGAAAATACTAAGAAATACACTAGTCGCCCCTACGATTTTTGAAAGTTCCCCTTGATTTCTCTGTTCTTCCATTATCAGATCCTGATGTCCTTATCATGGGACCACCTTCAAAATATCTTCTTTCCAACCAAAAAAGAATGATCAAAATTAGTTCATAAACGACGAAGATATCCGCGAACAACATAAAAAAAGCATATATACCTACGGTCAAATTGAGTAACCTCCTCCTTTTTGAAGTTGGTTAAAAATTATCTCCCGAGCTCTTCGATCGTTCCTTCAATGTTTATCCATGTAGATTTGAAAAGCAATAATAAATGCCATTGCATGCTACTTTTAAAATTTTTAGTTCCAGAAACATGATTTATGTGCTATAAATTAGTGTTACCCTACTTTTAAAATTTTTATGTCCAGAAACATTAATTTATGTACTATAAATTAGTGTTACCCTACTTTTAAAATTTTGAGTTCCAGAAACATTAATTTATGTGCTATAAATTAGTGTTACCCTACTTTTAAAATTTTTAGTTCCAGAAACATTAATTTATGTACTACAAATTAGTGTTACCCTACTTTTAAAATTTTTAGTTCCAGAAACATTAATTTATGTACTATAAATTAGTGTTACCCTACTTTTAATTTTTTTTAGTTGCAGAAACATTAATTTATGTGCTATAAATTAGTGTTACCCTACTTTTAAAATTTATAGTTCCAGAAACATTAATTTTACAAGTTTATAGACAGACTATAACTGTGTACAAGACTACAATGGACAATGTTTTTAAGTATACTATACTGTATAACATAGATATTATTCATGTGCAATACAAGGGCTATGTTATGTTATTGTAGAAGTGATTGCAAATAGTTTTTAATATAGGCACACTAGTGTTAAAAGATTTATTAATAAGTATGCTTCTGGATTGCTCGCAAGAGGTTCTCGTGTGGTTTCCAGCAATGAAAATACCATCTTCGATCCAGCAAGTGAGTGTGCCAGCCTATTTACATCTAAATTCTCACATGTAGATGTAAATAGGCTGGCACACTTAGCTATCTAACAATTTAATCTTACTTCATCTTCAAAATTGAGAAAAAGAAATATTTTAGCTCCAGCTTGCACATCAACGAGTTCAAGTTCCACAATGCGCCGGCGCACGAGAACACGTGCGCGTGGGTGGGCGGCGCCGTGCTGGGCGCGGGAGAGGGGGGGGCGGCGCGCGCGCTGCCTCGCGAGCATTACGTCCGCGAGCCGCGCCTGCGGGACTGGGTGTGCCTGCTGGACAACACGCCGCCCTCGCACCCGCACCGCGACCTCGGGGACATGTAGCACACTCGCACGAGATCCACTCGCCTGCACGACGACCGAACGATACTTCGTTAATCTACATACATATGATCGGGTACACAAAATGATTCGGCACTGTAAAATATACAACGTGTAACATAAAGGGTATATACATAACAAAAGCATGGCATCTTTACATGATATCAAACGATATTGGAAGGGTTTTTTAATCCTATCTCTTTATTTTAGGGGGTTATGAGGAAAAACACCGCCTGTGATAGGCTACTATCATACTAGTCGCACAGAGACATTGAAGACATTTATCGGATTTTGGCAAGTAACGTGACGGGTAACGAATAGTTATTAACGTATGTAGTGTGCTGCCACGTTTGTTATCATTCGATTTTAAGAAACACACGAAACCGAAAATATGGTACCAATTTTTTGAGTATTTTATTTTGAGTTGAAACCCTTCCGATATCGTTTGATATCATCTAAAGATGCCATGCCCTTGGTATGTATATACCCTTTTTGTTACACATTGTATACTCATGAACTATGTATAACATGATTTAGTTTTGTAATTTTAATATAAACTTACTTTTAAGTTAATTGGGGTTTTTATTTATTCAGCATCTTTATAAGCAAATGTTCCAAATAATTATTAATTTATTTACTCAGCACATTAAATTTTAATACTGGCGTTTGGCAACATTTTATACTTCAGGACAAATACTCCCCTGCTTGCATGCAAAAAGTAAAAACATGAACAATTTTAAAAAGTCGTGGATAAAAACGAAACAGGGAGATGGAGATAAAGGAGGTAATTTCCAACAAAACAATCTTTCTCCAGCATCGCCATAACTTTTAATTCAATTCTATGTGTCATCATCATAATCATTTACGTAGCTTCCTGAAAGCAGCCCCGCCGAGTTGGATTTGACGATTGACCTCTTTCTCGAAGTTGGACCTTCCTAACATGGATAGTTTGTGCCAGATACCCGTAACTGTCAACAACTTCGAGAACAGTCTCTAATTTTTATAGGAGTCGCTACACAGGGCATTAGACATGACTTTCGTTTTGTTTATGTTCATTTTAAGACCGACTCGCTCGGAGGCTCTACTGAGGTCTTCGAGCATTGTACTCAGGCCCTCCGCGGCCTCAGCCATGACTACGATATCATCAGCAAACCGAAGGTGTGTCATGTACTCGCCCTTGATGTTGATTCCCAGTCCTTTCCAGTCCAGAACCTTGAAGACATCCTCCAATGCAGCAGTGAACAATCTGACACCACGCTGCAGAGGTATTGGTTTCGAAGTCTGGTTCTGTATTCGGACTGACATGGTGGCGTTTTCGTACAAACCCTTCAGCGCTTCAATATACCGATAGTTTACTTGGCACCGCTGAAGAGCTGAAAGGCTTTTTCGTAGTCCACAAACGCCAAGCAAAGGGGTAGGTTATACTCCTCGGCCTTCTGTATAACCTGCCGCAATGTATGTGGTCTACTGTGCTGAAGCCCTTTCGGAAACCGGCGTGTTCGGGAGGCTGGAAGTCGTCAAACCTGCAGGCGAGACGATTCGTGAGGACTCTCGAAAACAACTTATAGACATGAACTAACGAACTTTACACATTTCGTTTTCCTGGTGTTAAGAACTAGGTTATACCTCAACCGGGGCAACACCCCGACGTGCGTGAGGTGGCAGGGTGAATCGATAGTGGATATCACCCTGGCCACCTCGACCCTGGCCAACCGAATCCGGAACTGGCGGGTAGAGACGGCGGTGGAGATCTCGGATCACAGGTACGTCCGGTTCGAGATCTCCACGGCGGGTCCTGCGGCCCCCCTCCACCTGGGCCCCGCGGCAGGCGCCTCCTCATTCCCGAGGTGGGCGCTTGCGCACCTCCGCAGGGACGTCGCCGAGGAGGCGGCGGTGTTCCGAGCGTGGGCTGAACCGCCGGCCCACCTCACTGGAGACGCGGACGGTATGGCGGACCTCCTCGCTGAGGATCTGGAAGTGGTCTGCAGCGCCGCCATGCCGAGGGCCCGGGGCTACCGCCGGAGGAAGCAGACATACTGGTGGACGCAGGAACTCGCTCACCTGCGTGCCGCCAGTATGGCTGCACGGCGCGCCTACCTGAGGTGCAGGAGGCGTGCCGTAAGGGGGCCCGGCGAAGAGGACGGTCTTCGCCGGGCGTACAGAGAGGCCCATCGAGCCCTGCGTACCGCCATATGCAGGGCAAAGGTCGCTGCTGCTGAGGAGTTTCTGGCACTCCTCGACAGCGACCCCTGGGGGAGGCCGTACAGGGTGGTGAGGGGGAAGCTGCAGGGAGCGGCACCTCCCATCTCCTGTATGGAGCCAGCCCTATTGAGAAGGGTCCTAGAAACTCTGTTTCCGGACCCGGGACCCTTCACGCCCCCCAGGATGCCCGCCTCCAGCTCATCCATTCTGGAGGTGTGGACCGATGGGCCTCCCGTAACCGACGGTGAGTTGGACTCCGTCAGGGAGAGGCTCAGAGCCAAGAACAAGGCTCCGGGCCCGGACGGCGTCCCTGCGAAAGTGTTGGCACTGGCCATGGAGCACCTGGGGGATCGGCTCCGAGCGGTCATGAATACATGCATCGCGACGGGCCGCTTCCCCAGGAGATGGAGGGTGGGCAGGCTGTGCCTCCTTCGCAAGGACGGACGTCCCCCCGACTCACCGTCGGGCTATAGGCCGGTCGTGCTCCTGGATGAGAGTGGCAAATGTTTCGAGAGGATTCTCGCCGCTCGCATCCAGGAGCACCTGGAAAGCAGGGGACCGCAGCTGGCGGACTGCCAGTACGGCTTTCGGACCGGCCGGTCCACGATGGACGCGGTGGCTCGCCTCAAGAGGTGGACTGAGGCGGCCACAGCAAGGGGTGAAGGTGTCGTCGCGGTGTCGTTAGACATCGCGAACGCGTTCAACACCCTCCCTCACGAATGCATAGAGGCGGCACTAAAATTTCACGAAGTGCCCCTCTACCTCTGCGCCCTCGTGTCGGACTACCTCTGCGAGAGGAAGGTCCTATACGAGGACGCAGAGGGTCGCGTCCAGTCGTGGACCATGAAAGTAGGAGTACCCCAGGGATCAGTGCTTGGTCCCCTGCTCTGGAACCTGGGGTACAACTGGGTTCTGCGTGGCGCGCTCTTGCCGCGAATGGATGTGCTCTGTTTCGCGGACGACACCATGGTCGCGGTGAGGGCGCGCGAGTGGGAGGAGGCGGTCCACCTCGCGTCGGTCGGCCCCTCTCTGGTCGTCCGACGCATCCGCCTCCTGGGGCTGGAAGTGGCCCTCGAGAAAACGAGGGCCATGACATTCCACGCCCCGCGACGCAGAACCCCACCGGGGCTCCGTATCCGGGTGGAGGGGATCCAGGTTCCCGTCGAGGTGCACATCAAGTACCTCGGCCTGATCCTGGATCCCCGTTGGGATTTCGAGGAGCACTTTAGGCTCCTCGCCCCGCGGCTGTGTTCTGTCGCAGCCACCCTCGGACGGCTCCTCCCCAATTTGGGGGGGCCGAATTCGGCGTGCCGTCGGCTGTACCATGGTGTGGTGCGGTCGATGGCACTCTACGGAGCCCCGGTGTGGGCGGAGTGCCTTTCCCGGCGCACAGTGGCCCTGCTGCGGAAGCCGCAGAGGGTCATCGCGACACGGACCGTGCGGGCGTACCGCACGGTCAGCCATGGGGCTGCCTGCGTGCTCGCGGGCACGCCGCCGTGGGCGGTCGATGCCCTGTTTCTGTCCCAGGTGCATCGACACCGTGTCGCGGCCCGGGAACGGGGGGAACGACCCGCCTTCGAGGAGGTAAGGCGGGTCCGAATAGCGGCTCAGGGGGAGGCCCTGAGTCGGTGGAGGGAGGCACTCCGCACACCAGCTGCCGGCCACCGGACGATTGGAGCGATTCGTCCGGTGTTGAAGGGACGGGTTGGGCGCCGGCATGGCAGCCTCACCTACCGCTTAGTGCAGGTACTGACCGGACATGGGTGCTTCGGTCACTACCTGCACCGTGTCGCCCGTCGGGAGGAGTCGCCGCGGTGTCGCCGCTGTGACTCTCTCGACGACACGGCCGAGCACACCTTGGTGGAGTGCCCGGCCTGGCGAAACGAGCGCCGCGATCTCGTTGCGGCGCTCGGAGGCGGAAGCCTCTCCCTGGCAACCATGGTGCGAGCCATGGTTGAAAGAGAGAGTGCATGGGAGGCTGCCGCCTCCTTCTGCGAGACCGTCCTCTTGCAGAAGGAGGCAGCGGAGAGGGAGCGGGAAGAGAATGCTCTTGCCGCTCCCATCCGGCGTAGACGGGCGGGGCGAAGAAGGCGGGGGACGAACCCCCGTCTCCTTTAGCCCCCGAGTGTGACCAGCGTGTGTGGGTAGCTCCCGCACGCGCATTGCACTGGTCACCACGTCTGGTGATTAAGGCGCGGAAACCGGCCTAAATTAGGCCGGTAAGCCCTGAGAGTGGCCCGGAGTCAGATCTTCGGGCTGAGCCCGGGTCACTCTCAACGCAGGGCTCGAGGGAATCGAGTGTTTTTAGTGGGTATTCCCGGTGCGTAACGCATTTTCACTCGTATAAAAAAAAAAAAAAAAAAAAAAGGTTAGGGGAGAGTCCTACAGTACCGTCACCTTAAGGTTTATCTACAAAAAAATCAAAATTCCTAAGGTTATATGTTCAGTACCTCCTTATATATTTATAAGTACTATTAGGATATTAAATAAAAACAATAAAATACTAAATCGTTTAGAAATAATCAGCTTTATTATTGAAATTCAAAGACTAGGAAGAATCAGACTAAAAATAATTGGCCTTCAGTACCGGCCAGTAAGTAGGTAACCATTTAGATAGTAAAATAATTGCAAATGTACTGATCGGATAGCTTCGATATGTTTGTACCTGCCTCATGAACCCAAATTTTCTAGTTTCCACACTGTATCCAATCTTCTTCATGACATTCAGCGAACAAACGGCAAACTGTGTCTTCTTCAGTCGGTCTGTGAGTAGAGGTAAATTTTCTTTGCTATTTTTTTTTGTTTTCTTACTGACATCTCTTCCTGACAGTAAACTCTTGCCTTTTCTATTAATACCTTTTCCCGAAATTTGATTTCTTGTCACCATCTTCTTCAAAACAATGTTTATTTTGCTTTAGTGATCTAAATTTTTTTTGGCCAATTTTTTTACATTCCAGCATCCTTTTTTAAGGAGAACACGTTATAATTTCATTTCTTTCAGCTTTTCGACGTCGTGCAGTAGCTCTTCTTTTGAAAGCATCAGGAATTGGCGAGACTTCCGTGCACTCATCTCGTTATTGTTATTCTCGTTACCTTTTGTACAGCTTTACGCATCTTTGCCGGATCCCAGGCGCCTTTCCTTTGCCTCATTTGACCATAATTTTCATCATTTGGCATTTTTGTGTATCTGTAAGTAATGCAAACCTTTTAAATATGAATTTGAAATGGCCGGTACTGCAGGACATCGTAATGGCCGGTACTGGAGGAAAGGAAAAAAGAAAGATTTTCGATTTCAGATGAAAACAAACATACAAAGGTTGAATTAATATTTGGCATCTAATAGTCATATATGCATAGTAATCTTACCGGAAGTTATTTTCTTTGTATTGAATCCAGGAACTTCGAAAATCACGAACAGAAATTTAGTAACGTAGCACGCGTTCGTCGCACTCAGCATAAATCTTTGCACTGACAGTAAACCTGTTGCTACAGATTGACGCCGCTTGGGACATGTACTTGCAAGAGTGTAACGCATTATTATACACTCTTATCACCACCTATTATAGAATTAAAGCACTTGCAACTGGCCGGTACTGTAGGACTCTCCCCTATATGACGTAATTAGATGCCTCGGCCTATTTATTTTATTTTTGGATTGTTTTTTCATTACTGTTTAACGTTTTAATGTAACACCGCAAAGTACAGCGCCATCTTTCGGAAAATTGGGTTACTATCTATACAAATTAGACGGGTTATGTATGTCGGATTTTCGGTAGTTTTGGGTTATTTGAACCAGTTTGAATACTTCTTTTTTCTTCTGCGTTTATATTTATACTTTCGCAGCGTTTATTTCCGAATTTTTTTTTAATTAAGTATCTATCAAAAATTATATTAGCAAAATAATTGTAATGTCTATGGATTTTAATAAACAGCTATAGAGACTGGTTATCAGACTTTCAGGCTTATGACTAAAGACTAAAGCGTCTCAGTACCGGTATGTAAAGTTGGTCATCCATCTATAAAACAACAGCGGCAAGCGCAGGTTAACCTAATCGACCGACTTGTGCGGCTATTATTATATAAACACGGCCCCACCACGGCACGGCACGTTGCGCACCTAGCTGTTGATTCTAATACAGCTGGAACATCGATAGTAATGAGAGCTTGCCGGATCGATATCCGACAAGCTCTCATTACTACACACATTAACGATTACACACACAGCAGATTACGCAGACAGCGGACATTAACGATTTAAAGTCGGCTTGCTACTTCGCCTGCAAGAGAGGCCATGGTGTCCGAGGCTGTTGACGTTTACGCTACAGTGACAGCGATGAGGGGAATAGCAAGGAGCTCTTAGTCATAGCGAAGCAACGAGGTGGAAAGTAACTAGTGTCGTCAAACAAAGTGTCCATTTTCGGTGAAGGTAGTGCAAGAAGCCAAACACCCAACTCTGTGAGTGTTGAACTTCTAGGACATATCTACAATGCTTGGGAGGATAAATGTGATGCCTTGGGCATCTTTTGTGATTTGTCTAAGGCATTCGATTGCGTTCTGTTAATCAGGAAACTCCGCCACTACGTGATCCGGAACTCTGCACTGGACCTTATTACATCTTACTTGGGTGGTAGGATTAAAAGCGTTGACATTAATGGAAAAAGATCTTCCGGAACTTTAGTAACAATGGGGATCCCACAGGAGTCAATTCTTAGTCCTTTTTTGTTTCTTATTTACATCAATGACCTGCCGTACCTAATAACCACGATATAGTGTTGTTTGCAGATGACACTTCACTTTTATTTAAACTTAAACGTCAGCAGCAGGTTACTGACGATGTAAATAGAGCGATCTCCAAAGTAGTCCATTGGTTTAATGTTAATAATTTACCCTTAGCGAGAAAAAAACCAAATGCATTAAGTTTACTCCACCTCACGTTAGGCAGGTGGAAACTAAAGTGTTGATAAAGGGCGAAGAATTGAAATCTGAAGACAGCACAGTATTCTTGGGTATAACTCTGGATGCTAAGCTTCAATGGGGTCCAAATAAAAAAATTGACAAAAAAAACTAAGTTCTGCTGCATACGCAGTTAGAACAATTCGTAATTTGACTGATATTGAGACGGCCCTTTTAGTGTACTTTGGCCATTTCCATAGCGTAATGTCTTACGGCATTCTGTTGTGGGGAAATGCCGCTGATATATAAAAAATATTTGTTTTGCAGAAACGAGCTGTTCGCGCAATTTATAAATTAAGTCCGAGACACTCTCTCAGAGAAATATTTAAAGAGATTAATGTATTGACCGTGCCGTCTCAATATATTTATGGAAATCTTTTATAGGTATGCTCATAAAAATATAAAATTGTTTAAAAAATACAGTGATATCCATAATATAAATACTAGGAACAGGCACAAATTTATTGTACCTACAAGAAGGTTCAAGAAAATAGGTGGCTCTTTCAGATGCCAATGTATACATTTTTACAATGGACTTCCAGAGGTGGTTTAAGATCTGAGCCTGAATAAATTCAAATCCTTCATTAAACGTAAGTTGTGTCAGAAAGCATTTTATAGTGTGAAGGATTATATTGAGAACAAAAAGGCTTGGGCTTGAGCTGCGTCCGATTTCTATACACTGATTATTCTTTGATTTTTCCTCCTGTAGTTTTAATATGTAATTGTTTATGTTATTAATTCAAAGCCTGTATTACACACTATGTAGCCAAGCATATTGTACGTTACGGAATTGCATCGCTGACAGAGGTGTTCGGCACTTGTACAGCTACACATGAGCTAAACTTAGTATTCGGGAACACTGTTGGAGCTGCTGAACCTTGGACAAAACTATCTTAGCATTGTGTAGATTTAATTTCTTAGTATTGTATAATTGCATGGCACACGTGTGACCACAATGTACGAATGTGCTGTAAGGCATCTTTTTGTTGTGTTAGCCATTTTTATTGACTTGATTGTGCTCTGTATTATTATCACCTATAAGTACATGTTTTTACAAATAAAATTATCTTATCATATCTGGCTATTGAGAGTATGTCATGCTCACTCAAATGTCTCACTGGTGGTGGTGTGTGTGTTGGGTCATTAGGTTCCCTTCAATATGGTTAAGCTGAATGATGCTGATCCATACGTCATGTTCGTGAACGGACGCCGTCAGAGGGGACTGGGCATCTCTTAGCTGCCACGGCGTACCTATTTTAATTTCTGAATTGATTTTTGTGTGTTTTCCATAATGGACGCTCTCAGCGTACAATATATTTCTGAATCGTTCTCACACGGTCGATTTCAACATGAATGATGTAATCAAATATTTGTAACAATAGCTTGAAAATTTAAAAGAGTGTCCATGGAGTTTCTTGCCCGTTCTTCTCCATAGGTACCTACTCTTTGGAATGGGCGACTAGCTTCATCTTATTGACTGACCGACCTTTTAGCAATTCAAAAGTGCCTGTAACTGCTTTATTTGAAATAAATGCTTTGATTTAGATTTTTTTGATTTCAAACTGAATCAGTGAGGGGACTGGGACTTTCCCTATTTATTTATCAGTGCAGTGTGTCGATGGTAAACAAGCCGATAAAATAATAAAATAAACTACAGATTTTAGTGAAAGCTGAGCCCACTCCCACGAATGAGAAGAATAGCTTATGCCCAAGCTCAGTCATTCATGGCCACATTTAAAGTTTAAGTATGCCTGATAATTTAGTCAACTTTGTCTAAAAGGTGCTTCTATAAATCGGGCGCGCGAAGGAAATAATTTAAGTTCGATAACAGTACCGTAATCAAGAGCGTAGCAGGAGCGAACGCGGCCGCTCCGCAAGAAGGCGCGGGTTGGATCCCCGCGGAGTGCAAATATTTGCATGCATGAATAAGAATATTTGCACTGTCTGGACGTGCCTCGGAAAGCACGTTAAGCCATTGGTCCCGGTTGCCATACGTACATCTAATAGCAGTTGTTACGGGATGTTGGAGCCCTCAAAAGTCCAACTATTGGACTAACTGCAATGCTTTGATATCGGTTCAAAATCAGCAGTTAGGCTGGTAAAGTGGACCCCAGACTCCAAAGCTGAAAAAAAAGCTTCGGGTGCGTCTGGGATTAACCCTGAGATGATGGTGATGAGCAGTAGCCAGTAGCGGATCAAAATTATGCCCGGAAGCCAACATCTTTAAATTGAAATTATGGTTGAATTTTGTAAAAAAAAAAATAATTATTCATAAAAATTACTGAATAATTAGGTATATGTTATTTTTGATGATGAAATTATGAATTTATGAAACTTCTAGTAGATAAATTAAATATAAACATATACGGACAAATCACACAGGTTGAGCTAGCCCCCAAGTAAGTTCGAGACTTGTGTTATGGGATACTAACTCAACCATACTATATTTATAATAGATACATATATAGATAAACATCCAAGACCCTTTTTTTTTTATTAACGAGTGGGAATGCATTTAGGCACCTACCCGCCGCTAGCTGGCGACAGGCGTGTGTGGGACTCGCCCTGCCGGAGCCGGAAATACCCACTAAAACCACTCTGTTACCCTCGACCCTGCGTTGAGAGTGACATGGCTCTCAGGGCTTACCGGCTTACATTTGGCCGGTTTCCTCGCCAAGGGAGGATTACCCGGGTACCGGAGTAATCCTCAGATGTGGTGACCAGTGCAATGCGCGTGCGGGAGCTACCCACACACGCTGCTCACACTCGGGGGCTAAGGAGACAGGGGTTCGTCCCCCGCCTTCTTCGCCCCGCCCGTCTACGCCGGAGGGGAGCGGCAAGACTATCTTCTTGCCGCTCTCTCTCCGCTGCCTCCTTCTGCAAGAAGACGGTCTCACAGAAGGAGGCGGGAGCCTCCCATGCACTCTCGCTTTCAACCATGGTTACCAGGGAGAGACGTCCGCCTCCGAGCGCCGCCACGAGGTCGCGGCGCTCGTTTCGCCAGGCCGGGCACTCCACTAAGGTGTGCTCGGCCGTGTCGTCGAGAGAGTCGCAGTGGAGACACCGCGGCGACTCCTCCCGACGGGCGACACGGTGCAGGTAGTAACCGAAGCACCCATGTCCGGTCAGTACCTGCACCAAGTGGTAGGAAAGGCTACCGTGTCGGCGCCCAACCCATCCCTCCAACACCGGACGAATCGGTCCAATCGTCCGGTGGCCTGCAGCTGGTGTGCGGAGTGCCTCCCTCCACCGACTCAGGGCCTCCCCCTGAGCCGCTATTTGGACCCGCCTTACCTCCTCGAAGGCGGGTCGTTCCCCCCGTTCCCGGGCCGCGACGCGGTGTCGATGCACCTGGGACAGAACCAGGGCATCGACCTTCCACGGGGGAGTGCCCGCGAGCACGCAGGCAGACTCTCCGTGCGGTACGCCCGCACGGTCCGTGTCGCGATGACCCTCTATGGCTTCCGCAGCAGGGCCATTATGCGCCGGGAAGGCACTCCGCCCACACCGGGGCTTCGTTGAGTGCCATCGACCGCACCACCCCCTGGTGGAGCCGACGGCACGCCGAATTAGGCCCCCCCAGGTTGGGAGCGAGGAGCCTGAAGTGCTCCTCGAAACTCCAGCGGGGATCCAGGATCAGGCCGAGGTACTTGATGTGTACCTCAACGGGAACCTGAACCCCCTCCACTCGGATACGGAGCCCCGGTGGGGTTCTGCGTCGCGGGGCGTGGAAGGCCATGGCCCTCGTCTTCTCAACGGCCACTTCCAGCCCCAGGAGGCGGATGCGTCGAACGACCAGAGACGTGCCGACCGACGCGAGGTGGACCGCCTCCTCCCACTCACGCGCCCTCACCGCGACCAGAGTGTCGCCCGCGAAGCACACGACATCCATCCGCGGCAAGAGCGCACCACGCAGAACCCAGTTGTACCCCAGGTTACAGAGCAGGGGACCAAGCACTGATCCCTGGGGTACACCTACCTTCATGGTCCACGACTGGACGCGACCCTCTGCGTCCCCGTACAGGATTATCCTCTCGCGAAGGTAGTCCGACACGAGGGCGCAGAGGTAGAGGGGCACTTCGTGGAACTTCAGTGCCGCCTCTATGCATTCGTGGGGTGTTGAACGCGTTCGCGATGTCTAACGACACCGCGACTACACCCTCACCCCTTGCTGTGGCCGCTTCAGTCCACCACTTGAGGCGAGCCACCGCGTCCATCGTGGACCGGATGGTCCGAAAGCCGTATTGGCAGTCCGCCAACTGCGGCCCCCTGCTTTCCAGGTGCTCCTGGATGCGACCGGCGAGAATCTTCTCGAAACACTTACCGCTCTCATCCAGGAGCACGACCGGCCTGTAGCCCGAAGGTGAGTCGGGGGGGCGTCCATCCTTGCGAAGGAAGCACAGCTTGCCCACCCTCCACCTCCTGGGGAAGCGGCCCGTCGCGATGCATGTGTTCATCACCGCACGGAACCGATCCCCCAGGGGCTCCATAGCAAGTGCCACTACCTTCGCAAGGACGCCGTCCGGGCCCGGAGCCATGTTCCTGGCCCGGAGCCTCTCCCTCACGGCGTCCAACTCACCGTCGGATACGGGAGGCCCATCAGTCCACACCTCCAGAGTGGATGAACTGGAGGCGGGCATCCTGGGGGGCGTGAAGGGTCCTTCTTAGTAGGCCTGGCTCCATACAAGAGGTGGGGGGTGCCGCTCCCTGCAGCTTCCCCCTCACCATCCAAGACCCAGGCCAATCAGGAAAAGGTCGTTTCCCATCATGATCTGGCCGGAGATCGAACCCGGGGCCTCCATGTCGCAGGCAGGCGTGTTGACTGCTGCGCCACGGATGACTACTAAATACTACGAATAAAAACAAACAGTAACATAATTACATATGTAGCGCGTAAGTTGTGTTACGTAAATAAAACTCAGATGAATCAAACGTTGTGTATTGCACGTATGTAAAAGAGTACAATGTGTATGACGTGTGTGCGTTCGCGCATCGGAATGTTGTTGAATTTAAAGATTTTAAATTTGTGCAGATATTTAGTGTATGACGTCGTATAATTGTGTATGGTAAAAAAAGTGCACGCAGCCATTGTGGAGAAATTCACCAAAAACCGATTCCGCTGGGCGAACGTTGTCCTGGCGGAACTTTTTTTAATCCATTGACTTTAGAAAAAAGAGATGTGTCCAAAAATTAGTGTGTAATTGTGTATGTATGAATAAAATTTGTGCATGCATAAACTTCGGAGAAATTCAAGTTTCCGCTGCGCGAACGTTTGGCCATTAGCTAGTTTTCATATAAAGCGCTTACATCTTCTTCAGCCTATTGATGTCCACTGCTGGACAAAGGCCTCCCCCAAGGCTTTCCACGTTGACCGGTCTTGTGCTGTCCGCATCCATCGGCTTCCCGCGACCTTCGCCAGGTCATCGGTCCACCTTGTTGGGGGCCTCCCTACGCTGCGTCTTCCAATACGTGGCCGACACTCCAGAACCTTACTGCCCCATCGGCCATCGGTTCTACAAGCAATGTGCCCTGCCCACTGCCACTTAAGTTTAGCGACTCGCAGAGCTATGTCGGTGACTTTGGTTCTTCTGCGGATCTCCTCATTTCTGATTCGATCACGCAGAGAAACTCCTAGCATAGCTCTTTCCATTGCCCTTTGTGTGACTCTGAGCCTTCGTATGAGGCCCATTGTGAGCGACCACGTTTCGGTTCCGTAAGTCTTCACTGGCAACACACACTGGTCAAAGACTTTAGTCTTGAGACACTGTGGTGTCTTGGACGACGAGAAGATGTAGCGTAGCTTCCCGAACGCTGCCCAGCCGAGCTGGATTCGACGAGACACCTCTTTCTCGAAGTTGGACCTACCTAGTTGGACTGTTTGTCCCAGGTATATATACTCGTCAACAACTTCGAGTGCAGAGCAGCCAACTAGAATTGGAGTGGGTGCGACATGAGAGTTCGACATGATCTTCGTCTTATCCATGTTCATCTTTAGACCCACTTGTTGGAAAGCTCTGCTGAGGTCATTGAGCATTTTGCCTAAGTCTTCCAGGGTCTCAGCCATGACCACGATATCATCTGCAAAACGGAGATTAGTGATGTACTCGCCGTTGATGTTGATGCCAAGTCCTTCCCAGTCCAGGAGCTTGAAGACATCCTCCAACGCAGCAGTGAATAATTTGGGAGATATGACATCTCCTTGTCTCACTCCACGCCGGAGTTAGATCGGTTTCGAGTCCTGAACCTGGAGACGGACTGACATGGTGGCGTTTTTGTACAAACAATCTATCACCTCAATGTATCGATGGTCAATTTGGCACCGCTGGAGAGACTGTAGCACCGCCCAAGTCTCTATCGAATCGAAAGCCTTCTCATAGTCCACAAACGCCAAGCATAGTGGTTTGTTATACTCCTCGGACTTCTGTATAACTTGCCGCAGCGTATGTATGTGGTCTATGGTGCTAAAGCCTTTTCGGAAGCCTGCTTGTTCGGGAGGCTGGAAGTCGTCGAACCTGCGAGCGAGACGATCCGTGATGACCCTAGAAAACAGCTTATAGACATGGCTCAGGAGGGATATCAGTCTGTAGTTTTTCAGGAGGGTATTGTCACCTTTTTTGAAAAACAACACCACCACGCTCCTGTGCCACGCCTTAGGCGTTTCGCCTTTAAGTATGACGGAATTAAATAGCTTCTGAAGCGCATTAAGAACCGGTTGGCCACCCGCTTTCAGAAGCCCAGCTGCAATTCCATCATCTCCAGCCGCCTTATCGTTCTTGAGCTGTTTCAGGGTCATACTAATCTCGTACAGGCTGACGTCCGGGATATCGTCGGTGTAGTGTCGGGTTAGTCTGGCTCTAGGATCATTAGCCAGACTTACAACAGGTGCGCGTGTTGATGTGTATAACTCTCCGTAGAATTTCTCAACCTCACCCAAAAGATCGGGCTTGGAAGTGACGATCCTACCATCCCCAGTCTTCAGCTTCGCAAGTAGGCTCTGTCCAACAGACAAATCTCGTGCGAACACTTTGGAGCCTTTGTTCCGCTCGATAGCCTCTTTAATACAATTCGTATTAAATTGGCGTATATCGCGAGTCGAGAGACTTTGAGATTTGTCTGTTAGGGCATCTGATACGCGAAGCGTCATCAGGGGATTTCAAGACCACCTCCCGTCTTTCTTCCATTAGCCGACGGGTGAGATCAGAGATCTTCTTCTGTCCTTTTAAACGGAGGGTTTTATAAAACTTGGACCCTACCGTTTGGAGAGTTTCCACAAACCTGTGGTTATAGTCGTCCACATCTACGCATTCACCGAGGCATTCGAAGCGATTTTGCAGTTCGATCTGAAAGCTTTCGGGGTTTTGGAGTTGGGTTGACGCTGGGCGGAGCGTAGACTTCATAAGTCGAGAGCGTTCGAGCCTAATATTGAGGTTCAAGATGCCTCTAAAAATACGGTGATCACTCCGGGTTTTAACCGCATGGATCACGGAGACATCATTGAACAAAAATTCATCACACACATCATTGAAAATTGTCAAAAAAACTAAGTTCTGCTGCATACGCAGTTACAACAATTCGTAATTTGACTGATGTTGAGACGGCCCGTTTAGTGTATTTTGGCTATTTCCATAGCGTAATGTCGTACGGCATTCTGTTGTGGGGAAATGCCGCCGATATTCAAACAATATTTATTTTGCTGAAACGAGCTGTTCGTGCAATTTATAAATTAAGTCCGAGATACTCTCTCAGAGAAAAATTTAAAGAGATTAATGTACTGACCGTGCCGTCGCAATATATTTATGAAAATCTTTTGTATGCTCATAAAAATATAAAGGACTTCCAGAGGTGGTTCAAGATCTGAGCCTGAATAAATTCAAATCCTTCATTAAACGTAAGTTGTGCCAGAAAGCATTTTATAGTGTGAAGGATTATATTGAGGACAAAAAGGCTTGGGCTTGAGCTGCGTCCGATTTCTGTACACTGATTGTTCTTTGATTTTTCCTCTTGTAGTTTTAATTTGTAAATGTTAGCTTTTTTTTGTACTCTAAGCCAGTACACAATAAGTAGCCCAGCATATTGTACATTACGGAATTGTATCGCTGACAGAGGTGTTCGGCACTTATACAGCTGCACAGGAGCTAAACTTAGTACTCGGGAACACTGTTGGAGCTGCTGAACCTTGGAAAAAACTATCTTAGCATTGTGTAGATTCAATTTCTTAGTGTTGTATAATTGCATGGTGTGAGCACAATGTACGAATGAATCAGAATCAGAATTTTATTTGTAAAACATAGGTGCATACATGAAGGTCTTACAATTAGATAAATGAGCGATATGTTTTGCCGTGAAGGCATACAAATATAGAGATCATAAAATCATTAACAACGAAAAAAATGAATAAAGTACTTAACAGAAATGAAACTATCACAAAAAAATTAAATTAAAAAAACAACATACTATCTTACATTTTCAAGAAATATTTATAAATTTAATATTAAAGGAAACTTACATGCATGTAAAATATTAAAAAACATCTCTTAAAAAATCTTCTACAGTATAATAACATTTATTAATTAATAGAGAGTGGAGACTTTTCTTAAATTTTGATTGGGGCAAATTTTTTATGCTGTCAGGTATACCTCTAAAGCTACCTTTTCAGATGACACTGAAGAAGCTTGACAAATCAAATATTTTAGACCGATATCCGAGAGAATCGGCGTGAAACGTTGACAATTTACCAAGGACTTCATTGGAACAGACTTTCGTTCTAAAAGTGGTTGATCCAAATACTGCTTCAGTTCACTGGGGACACAGCTACTGCTACCTCTGACGAAGCTATGTTCAGATTTAATAATTTCTCATGCCTGGGCTAGATAGAAGACCCACTTGCTCTGATGCTGCTGAATCAGGATTTTTATCCGGAGAAAGTTGTCCTCTACCCCAATGTTCTGCATGAATCTCAGCACTAATTTTGGATATAGCATTTCGACAATTGGCGAGGTAAAGTGGATACGCTTGAACCGACGCGAGGGTCCATAATAGTAGCTACTGAAAGAAAAGGATTTCTTTCTAAAGAAGCCAGTTTGTCTTCAACTTTTTTGAGTAAATCTTTTTTAACAATCAACCCGAAAGGGCTTGGTTGGGAGTTGCTTGATCTGTAAGTTGGGTCACTAAGGTCCGTATTACAGAACGTCACTCAAAACTGAGCTTGAGTTTTGAGTGACGTTCTATAATACGGACCATAATTTGTAAGAGGAGTGGCTAAGCTTGACGTTACATAATTCGCAACACTTATTTCCTACGTAGCGTCTTTGAAAGGGCCAAGAAGAGCACTAAAATCCCGTATCGCATAGACTATAATATTTGTTTGTGTTTGAACCAAAGAAACTAAACCCATACTACAGCCTACTGCACACCTATTCTTTTTCTAAAATTAAGAAATCGGATTGGTCAAATACATGATGTGATGCATGAGCATACATCAGAGCTTTGAAAATATATCGATTTTGATATCTGAAAATAAATATCGAAAATCGATATATCGCGGGAAAAAATATCGCCGATATATATCGATATTTTTCTGAAAAAATATCGATATTTTGATATATCGATATTTTTTGCCCATCCCTAGGCGTCACCGATGTACAGTCCTACCAACTTATCTGTGAAATGGAGAAAATGGTAACTACGGCCGCCATGTTGAAATGTCATTCGATTGTCAGTGTCTACTACATTCGGGTGTTCTGTGTTTTCTGTTGCGATATTTCTAGATTTTCAGCGTTTAATATGCCGAAAGCGATTAAAAGTGAAGCGCGAAGCATCATTCTTAAGGTCAAAGCCTTTTTTGAAAAAGAAGCTCGGGCGGAGGCTCCGATTATTCCATTTAATCAAGTATACAAACGAATTACGACTGCTACAGGTTAGTGTTGACTACTTTCTTTTTGTAAATTACCCGATATTTTTTTTCATTGATTACTTTTTAACGTAACTGTAACTTAAAAAATATAAAAGCTGAGTGATTCAACTACCTATAGTTCTCGTCACGTAAAAAGAACGCTGGAATAATCTGAGGGGCTCTACCGCATAGGTACCTACGTTTGGCTTAGCCTAAATTCTCTCCACTCCACGCCTTCCAGCGTTCTTCTTACGTGACGCGATTTGTACGCAAGCCGCAAAAAAATAATTACTCATACTTATGTAGCAATGGTCGCAGTCGCTACAATACAACAATAACACAAAGGATTGCCCAACTATTGACGTCCCAACGATTGATGACTTTCCGCGAAAGGGTGCACATAAATCATACCAGTGTCACACAAGGATCTTGGAAGACAAAGCGCGTATGTAAGACAAAGCGCATGGGTCCTGACCATTGTGTGCGGGAGAAAGCGCCGCGGACCATATCGAACCGCCTTGCACATCTGTCAGTTAACCCATTGTGCATTGGAGAAAACGCCGCGGACAACACGATTCTGTTAACCCATTGTGCGCCGGACAAAGTGCGCGGACAATATCGAACCGCCTTGCACGTGGACCGAAGGCGCGGGCCCTGTCCACGGGCCAATCAGACGGCACGTTCTCCCATGATCAACAAATCAGCATCAAGAACGCCCGATCAGTCAGCCCCACTCCGGTTTAGAGATAGCTGTATTATTGTTAGTATTTAAGCTTGTGCATAGCTCGTAAGACATCATTATTTATCACACATTATTATCAGATTATTATCAGACATTTTACATTGTAACATAGTCGCGTCTCTCCTCTTGTAATTAGGTAACTTATAGCATACATTGTACTCTAGACTTACGTGCAATATACAACGTTCTATCTATTCGCGTTTTAATTACACAACACGCCCTACACGCTAAAGTGGTGACCCCGACGATTAAAACCGTTAATGAGACTAACCGGCGCGAGTCTAACCGTCGTAAGACCGACGTGACTTCAAGACCGACGTGACGATACTCGCGATTAGCACATTCTAGTGGCTTCCCACAAGCGGGTTTCCCCACTAGGATTTCAAGAGGCTATATTGTAGCGTTACAACAGCAGAGTTTCTTCAGGATGGCGACCAGCAACGCACCACAGGCAGAAGGGCGAGGCGACACGCTCACATTACAAGCACGGCTGTCTGACTTTTGGCCAGCGTATCCCAGGCTATGGTTCACGCACTTCGAAGCAGTAATGGCGCCACAGAAGTCAGGTAATGACGCGCGCTATCAAGCAGCTATCGCACGACTAGGACTGGACGCACTTCAACAAGTAAGTGATATTATCGCTAAACCGCCCACTGAAAACAAGTACGAAACTCTGAAGGCCAGACTCATCAGCGTCTATGAGGAGTCTGAGAGCCGGAAGCTGCAAAAGCTGATGGATGAGATGGAACTCGGAGATCAGAAACCCTCACAGCTGTTACGAAAAATGCGGGAACTAGCCGGACAGAAGATACCCGACAGCACACTGCGCATCATGTGGACCAAGTTACTTCCACCTTCCGTACGCGCTGTTCTCACCGTGAGCGACATAACTGACTTAGAAAAGTTGTCGCAAATTTCAGACACTGTCATGGACACTATCGCGCTACCTAACCAGGTCGCGCAGATTACACACACGAGTGGTATGACTGCCCTACACGAACAAATAAAGCAGTTATCTCTGGAGCTAGCTGAACTCAAGAACAGGCAGGAACACAGACCAAGATCACACAGACCATACGACAGACAGCGTTCAAGATCGCGCTCAGCAAGCCGGGATAATAGCAATCGCAAGTATTCAGAACAATCACTTAATTGTTATTATCATCGCAAGTTCGGTAAAGAAGCGCGAAAGTGTACGCATCCGTGCAATTTCGACAGCAACAGTGCCCAGTCGGAAAACTAACGCCTGCGTCGGTTGAGGCGGCAACTGACGCGAACAACACTTCTCACCGCCTATTCATAACTGATAAGAATTCGCGTCTGTCATTTCTTATTGATACCGGCGCAAACGTTTCCGTGATACCGAGAACCAAAGGCGGGAAAGCAAAACAAACCGATTTCTGTTTGTACGCGGCAAACAACACGATTATCCCAACGTACGGAGAGAAAACCTTACAACTGGATCTCAACCTACGACGGCCGTACACCTGGAAATTCATCGTCGCTGCAGTCAGCAAACCAATCATCGGTGCAGACTTCCTGAAACGTCATCAACTTCTTGTCGACATAGCCGGCCGACGTCTCGTCGACAAAGTTACCAATATGACCGTCAGAGCATCAGTCATTCGTTCCGCCGAACCCACAGTTCGAAGTATCCACATGGAACAGCCGTATCACCAGCTCCTCAGTAAGTTTCCTGACATCCTACGACCGTCATGCACGAAGGATACTCCCAAACACAGGGTAGAACACCACATCGAAACTACTGGTCCACCAGTGTACAGCAAGTGCAGACCGCTTCCTCCACATCGCTACCTGCCCGTGAAGAAAGAATTCGAGCTCATGATGCAGCAAGGAATTTGCCGACCAAGCAAAAGCCCTTGGGCCAGTCCACTACATGTCGTACCTAAGAAAAACGGCGACTTACGAATCTGTGGAGACTACAGGAGACTCAATGACGTCACTAAACCCGATCGCTACCCAGTCCCACGCCTCAAGGATTTTACATACCTGCTTCACGGCAAGAAAATCTTCTCCACTCTCGATTTAAAGCGAGCCTATTCTCAATTGCCGATCTTCGAACCCGATATCGAGAAGACAGCGATCACAACACCATTCGGTTTATTCGAATTTCCACGAATGTGCCCAGGTCTCAAGAATGCTGGACAGACATTCCAACGATTCATACACGAAGTACTGAACGGGATAGACTACGCGTTCCCATTCATCGATGATGTCATCGTTGCATCTGAAAGTGAAGCAAGCCATATCGCGGATCTGCAGGAAGTTTTACGCCGATTAGACACGTATGGTGTCACTATCAACCCATCTAAGTGTGTCTTCGGCGGCGAAACAGTCAAGTTCCTAGGTTACGAAGAATCAAGCGCGGGAATTAAGCCACTTCCAGACAAAGTCAATGCAATAATAGAATACCCCAAACCGAAAACCATTCAGGACTTACGAAGATTTATGGGGATGATAAATTTCTACCGAGACAACATTAAAAATGCGGCCGAGATACAGGCACCGTTAAACGCCTTTCTTCATAACTCAAAAAAACGAGACAAAACGGAAGTAACGTAGAACGACCAGTCAACAAAAGCCTTCGAATTGTGCAAACAGAGCATAATAGATGCTGCGTTATTATCTTACCCATCCCGTTCGCCCGACGACAAGATCGCTTTGTTTTGCGATGCGTCGGCTACCTGCGCCGGCGCGTCCCTCCAACAATTGCGTAACAATGAACAATGGGTGCCACTCGGATATTTTTCGAAAAAATTCTCCGACAGACAAAAGAGATATAGCACAAATGAAAGGGAACTACTTTAGATTTTCATGGCTGTAAAACACTTTCGAAAAATCTTTGAAGGCAGAGAGCTCATCATTTATACTGACCACAAACCGCTGATTTACACAATTCGCAAGCCCCCGTCTGATAACGACACACCACGCCGAATCCGCCAATTGCTCTTCATCAGCGAGTTTACTACTGATATCCGACACGTGAGCGGGGCACAAAATATTGTCGCAGATGCACTATCGCGCGTCGAGACAATCGACACGCCATCACCTATCAACTACGACGAGTTATCTCAAGACCAACATACAACTCAAGAAAATCATCTTACCTGGTACCAACAAGCCAATATTCTGCGAAACATCAACGTCACATGTTCGTCCATATCTAACAGCTGACTTTCGTCGCACAGCTTTCAATGCCGTGCACAGTCCAAGTCATCCCGGAGTACGAGCTACACGGAAGCTGATGCAAGAACGATTCTTTTGGCCCTCAATGAACACCGACATCGGGGAGTGGACCAAAGCATGCAATTCGTGTCAGCTCTCCAAAATATAGCGACACAATCATAGCGACATCGCAACATTCCCACCGAGCGAACGATTTCAACATATCCACATCGATATCGTTGGTCCGCTACCTACATCAGCATGTGGACACAAATACTTACTCACCATGATCGACCGGTGCACTCGATGGCCTGAAGCTGTACCACTTCAAGAGACAACCGCTGAAACCGGCGCAAGAAAGCTATACGAAGTCTGGATATCCCGTTTCGGTTGTCCAATAAGAATCACAACTGATCAAGGACGACAGTTTGAAAGTCGACTATTCAAAGACCTGGCTCAACTACTCGGCGCAGACAGAACCCGTACTACTGCCTACCACCCGCAGAGTAATGGAATCGTCGAGCGTTGGCACAGATCGTTGAAAGTCGCACTCATGGCTAGACTAGAAAACAGCAACAAATGGATCTACGAGTTGCCTACTGTTCTAATGGGTCTAAGAGCCGCTATCCGCTCCGACTCTGACACAAGCGCAGCGCAACTCACCTACGGTCAAGCTATACGCCTACCAGGTGACTTCATATCACCAACTCCAGCCACACCGACGATGGATCACGACTATGTCAATCACCTGCACGACATCATCACGAAGCTCACACCCACATACAAATCGCATGCAAACAAGCGATGTATGTTCGTGCACAACGATCTACAAACATGTAGCCACTTGTTTGTACGCGACGACACCGTCCGCAAACCTCTGCAGCATCCATACCAAGGTCCATACCAGATCATCGAACGCAAGGAAAAGTACTTCACAATACAACTACCCGGACGATCAAGCAACATATCGATCGATCGCCTCAAACCTGCGTACACTATCAACACAGAAGATGATCCCAAGCAAACAAACAGCGAGACCAGTCAAGCACCTGCAGTTACCACAGACGAGCAAGCCACAGCCAAGACTCCAGCACCTGCAGCAACCGCAGCCGAGCAATCCAGCCTACTCCCAGCCCAGCATACGAGAGAACAACGTACTAGGTCAGGCAGGATCGTCAAGATGCCTGCACGCCACGTATGTTTCACCTTGAGGGGGAGAGTACTGTAGCAATGGTCGCAGTCGCTACAATACAACAATAACACAAAGGATTGCCCAACTATTGACGTCAAAACGATTGATGACTTTCCGCGAAAGGGTGCACATAAATCATACCAGTGTCACACAAGGATCTTGGAAGACAAAGCGCGTATGTAAGACAAAGCGCATGGGTCCTGACCTGACCATAGTGTGCGGGAGAAAGCGCCGCGGACCATATCGAACCGCCTTGCACATCTGTCAGTTAACCCATTGTGCATTGGAGAAAACGCCGCGGACAACGCGATTCTGTTAACCCATTGTGCGCCGGACAAAGTGCGCGGACAATATCGAACCGCCTTGCACGTGGACCGAAGGCGCGGGCCCTGTCCACGGGCCAATCAGACGGCACGTTCTCCCATGATCAACAAATCAGCATCAAGAACGCCCGATCAGTCAGCCCCACTCCGGTTTAGAGATAGCTGTATTATTGTTTAGTATTTAAGCTTGTGCATAGCTCGTAAGACATCATATTTATCACACATTATTATCAGATATTATCAGACATTTTACATTGTAACATAGTCGCGTCTCTCCTCTTGTAATTAGGTAACTTATAGCATACATTGTACTCTAGACTTACGTGCAATATACAACGTTCTATCTATTCGCGTTTTAATTACATAACACGCCCTACGCGCTAAACTTACATTTAATATTTTAACTACAGTATGTAAATACTTAATTAATTTTGTCTATATTTCAGGTGTGAGTCAAGAGCTAGGTAATTTCAAAAATAGTTAAAGAATGCTGCAGAAGAAGCTGGTACAAAAATTCGGACCCCAGGCAAGGAGAGGGATCGTCAAAGTGGGTTTATTCATGTTGTTGATTTTGACATGGGAGTTATCCGGAGGAAAGTACATGAATTTTACTCTAATAAAAACGAGTTACCGACTGTTAAGAAGCTCTTAGAGGTCTTAAAACAGAAATAAATTTCACGGGACAAAGAGAAAGTCTACGAAAGCTGCTCCACAAAATAGGTTTTCGTTTTAAAAAGTCGCAGTCTAATCCTAAAATGCTCATGAAGCGCAATGAAGCTTGGAGAGCAAAATACTTGCATGCTGTAGAAAAAAATTATAAATCTCCACAGCCTCGGCCACTAATTTATTTAGATGAAACCTATATACATTCATCGCATACATCAGGTAAATGCTGGCAAGGTGAGGGTGTAGATGGAGTGTTAGAGCCTGTATCAAAAGGGCAAAGATATATTATTGTTCATGCGGGAGGAAATACCGGATTTGTCCAAAATGCTCTTCTAGTTTTTAAGTCTAACACAAAAAGTGGTGACTATCATGACGACATGAATAGTAATAACTTTAAAAAGTGGGTTATTGTAAAACTTGAGCCTAATTTACAAGAGCCATCAATAATAGTAATGGATAATGCACCTTATCACCGTATTTGTGTAAATAAAATACCAAATACTAATTCTATAAAGAAAGATATGCAATTATGGTTGACACAAAATAAAATTCACTACGGAGAGGAGTTGACGAAACCTCAGCTGTTAGAAATAATTAAGAGAAATAAACCAGAACCTGTGTATGAAATTGAAAAAATATTAGAAGAAAATGGACACAAATGCTTGTACTTACCTCCCTATCATTGTGATCTCAATCCCATAGAATTAATATGGAGCTCGATGAAAAGAAAAGTTGCTAATGTAAATATTGACCACAAAAATTCTGAGATTCCCCGCCTAGTTCAAGAAGCTTTTAAAAGTATAACGGTTAGTGAGTGGGCTCAGCATTGTAATCATGTTCTCAAGTTACAAGCAGAATATTTGAAGCATGATGTGTACTTGGATAAACCGTTCATTATAGAAGTGGTAAGTGATTCGGAAACTGAATGTGACAGTGATAATGATGACATGGACATAAGCGGCGTATGGCCTCACAGCCAGGATGAAGTTGGGCGTGCAAGTTCATCAAAAGATCATAATTATTGTAAACCGGGATTCTAATAAATTATTGTTAAGCAAACTTTTGTTTTTTTTTTTTAACCCCTCACATCATTAAGGGAGTATCTATTAAAATGTTAAAACTTAAAATACAGTAGTCATCATGAAGTGATTTAAATTTCCCGCCCTACTATGCCGACATAGTTTACCTTGGGCTAACTTAAGATAGCAGCACTTCCAAACTAAAATTCGTTCCTACTTTTTTTGTATGAAGTTGACCTTCTTCTCCGCTAGGAGTAATTGTGTTCTGTGTATTAGCCTTCCAACAGTGTTGCAAGCTTTGAACTCGATGCTACATGTAGGTATACTTTAGACACCACAAATATAATTTTAATAAAAAACTACTTTACAATATCATGTATAATTTTTGAATAACTATAAAAATATTAGGACCTTTAAGGCCTGTATCTGGATTTCACAATATATTTAAAAAAAGTGAGTTTCTCTGTTTTTGTCGTAAATTTATGATCGGAACTAGGAAAACTTCATTATATTTTGGCAACTTTTAATTTGAGTGTAAGCGAGATGAAAAACATAACAATGATGATTAAACTTGGCTTCAGTTATTTTTTCTAGGCGCAAAATCCACTGTTCTAATATTCTTGGTAGTACTTATTACTTCCATGCTTATAACATATAGCCACACTATTAGTAATCTGTGAATGTTGTCATTTTCATTTTGTCATCTGTCATTGTGTCATCGTCGGTAGGAAAATCTAAAAATAATAGAAATTACTGCAAGTTTCGGAGATTACTAGCCTAATACTACTTTTTACCGACTTAACGAAATTTTAGCACCATGTCGGATATTAAAATAGTAGCAGCGAGCATTGTAAACTTCTTAAAGCGGCAGTTAGAAGGCGACTCGCTCAGCGTGGACTCTCGCGAGAGCGTCGAGGTCGGCGTGCAGTGCATCGAGACCGCGTTCGAGCTGGGCCCCGAGGACGCGGCACGCGGCGTAGACCTGCTGCAGCTCGTGCGCGCCCAGACGCGTAGCGCCGCCCCGCTCAGCGCACCGCCGACGCGCTCTGAGGCCGAGAAGCTTAAGAACGAGGGCAATGAGTTTATGAAGAGCGAACGTCACCGGGAAGCACTGGAGAAGTACACGCGCGCGATCGAACTTGACCCCACCAACCCCGTCTACTTCTGCAACCGCGCCGCCGCGCACTTCAAGTTGGGCGAGAACGAATCGGCCGTAGCGGACTGTACGGCGGCGCTGGCCCTGCAGCCCGACTACGGCAAGGCGCACTCGCGTCTGGGCCTGGCGCTTACTGCGCTAGAACGACACCGCGAAGCTCGCCAGGCGTACGCCCGCGCGGCTCAGTTGGAGCCCGAGAACGAGTCATACCGCCAGAACCTGCGCCTAGCTGACGAGCAGCTGGCGGCGCACGGCGAGCGCGCCCCACTGGACCTCGGCGGCTTGCTGCAGAACCCGGCGCTGCTCAACATGGCCACGGAGATGCTAGCTGACCCCAATATGCAAAACCTCATCTCGGGCCTCATGAGCGGTGGCAGTGGCGCAGCCCCAGGCAGCGGCGGCGGACCCAACGGCGCGGGTGGCATGTCCGCACTTTTGGAGGCGGGACAAGCGTTGGCGCAGCACATGCAGGCCGCCAACCCCGAGCTGGTAGAGCAGCTGCGGCGCCAGGTGCGACCGCCTGGCCCCAACCCGCCACAGTGAGCCCTACCAGCTTCCGGCAGCTTGTTGTTCCTAGGGGAAGATGGTTTAATCTTTAAGATGTAATATAATTATATTTTATTCATACCTGCTGATTTTCCAACTGAAGGAATAATTATACTGAGTTTTATTGTTTTAAGGCACTACTTGTGACTACTGTTATGACTTGACTGATGGGTTACTTGTCAAATTGATAGTCTTCAACCGCACCGGCTATAGCACCGGCTGACTCCAGTTCAGAAATGTATATATTATGATGGACAAGACTTTGCAATGATGCATTTTTGTGGGTTTTGAAATACTTGTTATGTTATTTTTTTAAATTTGATAGAATTATTTAATAACAATGGAGGTAGCCGGTAGTATTGTATGCATTTACTTGTCAGCAGATATTATTGCCTCCCACAGGACTCATACTTAATCACTAGTTAGATTTAAATTGTATAAAGTGAATAGTGTGGAGGCCATGCTCCGGTGCCACGTGTGATGTAAAATATTTAAACTATGTGTGGAATGTTAAATGAGAGACAATCTTCAAGAGAACTTTATCTCTGTTTAACCCAAATTATTAAAAGCTAAGGTTTCAATTATTGGTATTGTTAATAAATTTATTTAAATAATTTTGTGTTGTTTTTTGCTAAGCTTGGTTGTATTACTACTGCTATTGTTTAGTACAGTCGCCGGTGACCTAGTGGCTAAAACCACTCCAGGTCAGGCTAGTACCAATGTAACTTTTCTAACTTATATGTACTTATTAAGTATATCTTGGACACCAATGACTGATAACAAGGTGAAGGAAATAGTTTTAAGGAAACCTGGACTTTAAGTCTGAAAGCAACCCACATTAAGCGAGTGTGGTGATTGCCATGGAGCAAACTTAATCCTTCTCTGCATGGAGAAGGCCTGTGCCCAGCAATGGGTCGATAAAAAAAGGTTGATGATGTACGAGTCAGCCATCGTACATGACACACGCACTCTATCCGCGCTCGCGCCGCCTTCGCTCTAGGTCGACTCCACCCCGTCCTCAACCTGCGTAGCAAGCTATCGCTCAGGTGCAAAATGCGCTTGTACAAAGCTTGCATACGCCTGATTATGACCTACGCTTGTCCAGTTTTCGCACATGCCAAGCCACGTCATATCCATAGGATGCAAGTAGTCCAAAACCGATTCCTCCGTAAAGCCACAAACGCCCCTTGGTTCGTTCGAAATGAGATCCTCCATCTTGATCTCAAAATCCCCACCATCCAGCAGTTCATGAAACGCCTTTCCAAGCGTTTCTTTGACACTGCTGCCAAGCACCGCAATCCTCTTATAGCAGCGGTTGTCAATTACACTCCCTCCACCATCTCCCGACTTCGCCGCCCTCGGCATGCCCTCACAGACCCTGATGACCCCATTACCCTCCTCCAAGAGGCCAATAGGGCCACCAGCACATTACACAAAAACAGACCGACCTACCGACCTCGCCGCCGAGGTCCATCGCGACGCGCTCCACGTAGTAATCCCCTCCCCCGTCCCTTGTCCGATGAAGGCCAGCCCGCGCCGCAGCTGAGCCAGTAATATCATAATGTCCCATCAATGACCTCTGAGTTTGTTTCGGCGTTTCTTCTCAGAGCTAGTACTAGGAAACGTCATGGTCATCAAACCATTAAGAACACATTCGATCCAGCCGTCCCTTGCTGTCCTCTCTAGCGACGCCCTAAGCCGAGGTTCCCCACAGGGGGTGCCCTTAGTGCGTAGTCGCCTAATTTTAATTTAGTTTTAAGTGCCCCTGGCTGGAAGCTTTAATTTTAATTAAGGCATCCACAGGAAAGTCCGATTAAGTAGTTACCGTCTCCTAGTAGCCACCTACGAGATGCCATATCAAAAAAAAAAAAAACGCGCACTCTACCTACATAAAGATCAGCACTATTCCGTCGCCTTGCGCAAACTATAGTGTAAGGCGACAGTACACGATCAACCTTCAAAGACTACTCATTTACACATTCATACCTATATTAGTAACGATTTAATTAAATAATTAATAAATCATCATATTTGGCTATCCGTGACTATTATTGAAGTTAATAACCAAGGTGTGTGCGAACCTTGTTTTTTTTTTATATATACTATAAACCAGTGCTTGACCGCAATCCCGCCTGATGGTAAGCAGTGATGCGATCGTTGGTGGTAAAGCGCGATAGTTTATTAAGAGCCTATTCACTCTAGCCTTGAAGATACTCAAATTGTCCGACCGAAACACCGCCGCCGGCAAGTTATTCCAGTCCCTTGATGTACTTAGTATAAAGGAGGAGGCGAAACGCTTCGTCCGGATCGTAATAGTGTTAACAACGTAAGGGTGGAAACTCGCCGTACGACGGGTCGTCCGATGGTGGAACGGAGACGGGGGAATTAAATCATGCAATTCCCTCGCCAGTGGCGTAGCTAGCTTGGGTGGCACCCGGGGCGGAAGTTGGTGGTGTCACCCCATGAAAAGTAAAAAATTGGCAGGTATCTCTCCACAACTGTGCTGTCATCTGCATACCCATAGATGCCGGGCATCAGCAGATCGTTAATATGCAGCAAGAACAGAGTTGCAGAGAGAAAAGACCTCGGAGGAACACCGGCATTAGTCGACATGGGCTCCAATGAGCATCCGTCGACAACAACTCGGAGGACCGTTCAGTCAAGAAGTCTTTTACCCAGCCAGTCAGGCCAGCAAAAATACCGTACCCTGGAAGTTTACTCAATAGGCCAGCGTGCCATACCCTATCGACAGCCTTCGAGACATCAAGAGAGACGGCAATCGCTTCCTCATTTTTCTCGAAGGCCTCGCCCCAAAAATGAATGGCATACACTAGTAGGTCCCCAGTTGACCGATTGCGGCGAAACCCGTACTGTCGGTCACTGAGGAGATCGTTACCTTCCAGGTATGCCAAGAGGCACGAGTTCAATACACGCTCCATAATTTTGCATAGTACGGAGGTTATCGAAATCGGCCGATAGTTGGTAGGATCGGCACGCCTACCCTTTTCGGGGACAGGCGGCAAGCTTCCAAGACTTGCGCACTATACCTGTTCTAAATGAGAGGCGATACAAGCGCGTCAATATAGGAGACAACTCTGGCGCACATGCCTTAAGAACAATCGCTGGTATACCATCTGGGCCACTAGCCTTATTCACTTCCAGACGACATAGTACTCTCAGAACCTCCTTGTTCCTAATGCGAACCTCCGGCATTGAAGTTTCGCAATGAGGAAAATTAGGTGGAGTAGAACTGCTAGTCTCAAGACGCGAATTGTGGCAAAGATGCAACGACCTGCTTCCTCTCTCACCGTATGAGCCAGTGCTCCATCAGGCTTAAACAGCGGAGGCAGTGTGGGCCAACAGAAGTTCGCCTCGACCGATTTGGCAAGGGACCAGAAAGATCTGCTACCGGGTGGCTGCGCTGAGAGCTTATTGCCAATATGAGTAATGCGGTCGAAGCGAGCCTTCTTAAGCGCCTTTTTGTAGGACTTGGCAGCGCGGTTAAAGGCTCTCTTCTTTGAGCTTAGATCCGGAGCTCTGCGGTCACGAGCGTCAACCCAGGTGAGAAATGCCGCGTGCTTATGCTGTTCAGCTTGGACACAATCGGCATTGAACCATGGGCGAGCTGAGCCACCGACGGGCACGTCGCTGAAGGGGATAAAATACTCCATAGCTTGACGCACCACATCGGTTATAGCGTCCGCACAGCTCGACGGATTGCCAGAAGAGAAGCAGACCTGCTGCCAAGGATAAGACGCAAAGAAGTGGCGCATCTCATCCCAATCTGCTGACTTGTATCGCCACAATCTCCGTTCACCACGAGAGTCGTGATCTGGAGGGGAGAAGGATGACACAGACTTCACCAGACAGTGGTCTGAAGTTCCCAACAGTGAGGAAACTGTTACAACACATCTGTCCGGATCAGTGGTCAGCAGAAGGTCCAAACAGTTGGCTGTCTGGCCAACTACATCAGGCACCCTAGTCGCTTGCTCTACCAGCTGGGAAAGGCCCATAGAAAGCGCGAAGTTTCGCGCTTCTCTCCCAGCGTGGTCGGTCCTCTGGTATGGGAAGAGCCAGTCCTGGTGGCAGGCATTGAAGTCCCCCAGAGCGACGAACTGAGCGTCAGGGTGCCGATGCAGCGCATTGTCAGCAGCCTCACTGAGGTGGCCGAATAACCGAGTTGCCTCCTGATCACCGCTGTGCGATCGGTAGACACAGGTGTAGACAATTTTGTCTACACCAGTGTCAACCAACAGCCATAAGGTCGATAGATGAGGGTCTTCGAGGTGACGGAGACGCCGGCAACAGATGTCATTGCGGACATAGACACAGACCCCAGCACGCTGCAGGAAATGATGCTCCAAAGAGTATCCCGGGTAGTTGAGGTATGCCGCATCAGACGGACATCTGATCTGGGTCTCCGTAAAGAAAAGTAGGTGAGGCTTTTCAGTCTCAAGGTGGTGGTGGACTGCATCGATATTGGAGTGCAGACCTCGAATGTTTGAGAGGTGCACTTTAAACGAGAGGACGTGCGCCCGCTGTGCACACCTACTTTTCTTATTTGTACTTTTCATCGTTGGTTTTAAATTGAGTGAATAGGAAGGAAGACGGCAGTTGAGCGAGGTGAAGCAATGTTAAACCCAACAACACTACCAACGATGCCGCGCCAAAGGGAGGTTGATCCGGAGACTGCGGGGACGCCCGAACCCCCCCAGGGATCGCCATCGGGTCCTCTCGTCCGGTCGCCAACCGGCACGATGGGGCCACCCTGGGATTTTTCGCAGTTGGCGGGGCAGCCTTTCGTGTGTGGCTGGCACACTACTTGGGCCCCCAACTACCTGCGGTCGGCCAGCGGAGCACCGTGCTTCGGATCCCGCTACCCTCCAGGACCAAACTCCCGACACAACAACATTTGGCAAATCGTACCCGGCACACATCGCAGCACAACCGCTCAGACCCGTCCTCCGTACGGCTTCACCAGACATCATGCCGGAACACGACGAATCGCTTGGCGACATGACTTTGTCTGGTGGGTGGTAACTTATGCCGGCGGCTGATGTTGTGGCCTCCCACCTTATAAATAATGTTTTCCATAATGGACGCTCTCAGCGTACAATATATTTCTGCATCGTTCTCACGCGGTTGATTTCAACATGAATGATGTAATCAAATATTTGTAACAATAGCTTAAAAATTTAAAAGAGTGTCCATGGAGTTTCTTGCCCGTTCTTCTCCATAGGTACCTACTCTTTGGAATGGGCGACTAGCTTCATCTTATTGACTGACCGACCTTCTGACAATTCAAAAGTGCCTGTAACTGGTTTATTTGAAATAAATGATTTGATTTGATTTGAATGAATGGTGGGTTTATCGACTAGACCAAGGCGGCTGACACTTACCTACTGGATGACGATGCCATGTGTTCATTCTGGCGCAGTATCTGTTTGGTGCCTGTCGCTTTTTTGGATCAAATGGTTTTCAATGTTGCACGCTCGCTTGAGTCTGGTTCGCTACCTCAGTTCCTAACAACTAGAGTAACCTACCTGCTCCGTAAATCAGGTAGCACTGCGGAACCCAAAAATTATTGGCCGATCACTTGTTTACCGACCATCTTTAAAGTTCTTACATCCAATTTTAAAGTTAAAATTAACAAACATATTGACAGCAACTCATCATGTCTGCCTCTCAAAATGGATGTAGGAGCGGCTCCCGCGGTACTAAGGAGCTACTCCTTAATAACATGGCCATTACCCAACAAGTTCGTCGTTCCCAAAAGGATCTATCGACATGTTGAATAGTTTTTTTTTTATATTGCCTTTCACGGACACCAGCTCCTCACATATGTAACAAATACTAGACTGAGTAATTGTACGGTTTTAGCAATAAACAAAACATTGTGAGGAGAAATAAATGAATAATAATAATTATTATAAGGCCTATTATGACTTGGTGCCACATACAAGGCTCATGCGGGTGATGGAGTTCTATAAAGTTGATGCAACTCTGCACACCATCTTAATAACGTATATGACTAATGGAGGACGGTCCTTCGCTATCCTGGATATCGAGATATTCATAGGAATAGCGATCCGAGCCAGGTCTATTCCAGGGCGATACTTTGAGTCAACTTTGATTTTGCTTAGCCTTGAATCCTCTAAGTACACTGCTGGAGAATACACGTCTAGACTATCGGCTGAGGAGAGGTGGTCAGGTTATATCGCACTTCCTCTACATGAGTGACTTAAAATTCATTGCTCCCCACAAATTTCAACTGAAGGAGCTAATGAAAATTACTGAAACTTTCAGTAGCGTTATCAGGATGGAATTTTGTGTGGATAAATGTGTGGTCATGCATGTAAAGCGAGGAGAGATTGCGGCATCCATGGGAACCCAACTCACGTTCCGTAAACCTTAGAGCGCTCTCTGCATCTGAAACCTATAAATATTGGGTATGTCGAATGCTTTATACCAGTAACATTGATACCCAACGTATCAATGTTACTGGTATGAAGCAATCGCTGAAGAAACGTTTTGCATCTCATATTCATCTTCGCGTCGCTGAAAAAAGTAATAAATTTAATAGTCTTCTATTAAGCGGAAATAAGGTACGAGCCTCCAACGGTTGGATCATCCCGATTTTATGTACTCTTTCAGCATACTAAAATGGACTCGGACCGAAGTCGACACCCTGGATAGGAGGGTCCGTACGGTGCTGACTACAATTCAATTGCATCACCCACTGACATCGGTTATGAGGCTGTATTAGTGTATACCTCGCGAAAAAGAGAAAGTTGAAGCTTTTTAAATGTTAAGACCCTCCACAATCGCGAGATATGCAGTCTCAGGGAATATTTCCTAAAAACCGACGTGGGAATGCATCGAGATGTGGTCGCGGTTGACAAGGGAATCACTCCGCTCTCCTTGCCCTGGCTAAAAAGAACTGGTGCAAGCCAGTACACCTACTTGACACTGAAGATCGCATGGAGGTTTAGCAAGCTACATTGAGGTTATTTCCGGGTTCTCCATGGGCTTGATGTAGATTTACCAGCATTCGTTGGCTGGCTGCGTTTTGAAAATGAAAATTGTCTAAATTAATCTAAAGGTGCTACATTTACGCTTGACTGCGCCAAAGGAAAGGTCATGGTTTTAAAAATTGTGTCTAGATGCTCATTTTAAGCTATATGTAACATGTTCACTACCATTGTACCTTGTGTACTTATTTATTTTCTGCTTTAAGACCACCCAATCACATAATTAATATTTTGGAAAAAAAAATATAAATTAACCGTTTTTACCGGTTTACCGGTAAAAATATTTCAATTACCGTTTTTTTTACCGGTAAAACAAAAATTACGCTAATTGCATGCCCTATTTCTAAGGCCACACCCTGTTCATTCCTCCAATAAAAATTAAGAACATCTCAAAAAAAAAAGAAATCGTCAAATTTTTGCTAAGTCCAAAACAATAATATTTTCCTTCCCTAAAAAAATATATAATTTATACTTGTAATTTAATCCATATGAAACTTGATTAAATTTCCCCAATTTTTTTTTTTTCTAGTAGGTAAATTAAAACAATTTGTTTTTTTCATTCTTTAAGTTCATTAGTCTCAGGTGTTCATTACCTAAAATTTGGTCAGCTAAATTTTTAAACAATATGTATTCTAAATAATTTGCACCTATTTTAGTCTGACCTGTGAGTTTTATTTAGATGATGGAGTTTCCGGGATTTTTTTTAAGTCCTGGTAAGTATCAATGGGAATTATACCAAAAACGCTAAATGCTAAATAATAACTATAAATAAAAAAGAATAAACCGGTTCCCATTTTGCATTAATCATTTTTATAAATTAATATTTGTTTTCCCTTTTTTAAATAAAAAAAATCCCTGCAACGCAGTATCGAAAACAACATAATAAAAGTAATTACCTAATATGTTTCACTTTAGGGCATGAGTTTTGATACCACGTAATTCTTTCTATATTAGGTACTTTTTAGACAGAATAGTATACTTTATAGACATGGTATGGCATTCTACGTTTGTTGCGAGACGTCCGCGCTCGAAGCAAGCGAGTAGGGAACGTGCACGTAAATATGATGCGGGGTGCGCGGGGGTTTCTGCCTAGCCCCGCCCAGATGCGCAAGGTCATCGTCGTTACTAATCGCCTTAAGTACCACGGAACCGTTTAAAGTACCTACGAGTAAACGAGATTATATATGTTTTTATAGCAACCGCGGGTTTTTAATTTTAGCAACAGCATAGGCCACCAAGCGTTATCAAAAGCCCCAGAAATATCTAGAAAGATACCAATCACGTACTTGTGTTCGTTCCGATTGGTTAACGGTTCTTCTGACAGAAAGCGCCGCGTCGACTGTTGATTTACCGATGGTGAAGCCATATTGATTACTATGAAATTTTGGACCGTTCGGTAGTAAACGTGGAACGATGAGGCGCTCAAGAAGTTTCCCCAAAGATGGTATAAGTGTGATAGGCCGATATGACTTCGGATCATCCGGTGGTCTATCACCACACTTTGGTATTATTCGTATGAAACCACGTCGCCATTTACCAGGAAAAACGCCTTCAGCAATGCATCGGTTTTATACAGTTAAGATGGCATCACCCGCTGTTTTACACGCTTCTTTAATCATCCTATTAGATATTTTATCTTCCCCTGATGATTTGTTGACCGGTAGTTTTCTAACAATATTTATAAATTCGTCATTAGATGGTACGTCTGACATTGGTGATTCAGGTGGCACAGGAGCCCACGCTAGAATCTGTTGGTGGTAGTCGCTATCGTTAGCCGGTGAATCATCAGGGATAAGTGTATTAATTAGTAATTCTGTTGTTTCCTCTATGCCCGTGGTATGCTTATCATTGACTTTAATGTTTTGAACGTATGCAAGGTCGACCGATCTGTTAGCTTTAAATTCGTGATTTATGGGAGACCACGGACCCTCCCTGTCAAGTTTATCAACGATTTTCCGCAACAAGTTACCCTTAGATTTTTCCACCGATGCTTTGTAGCGTGACTTGGCACACACCAGTTGAAAGCTACATTTTTTGAAGCAATCTATACATTGGCGATAGCATTCTACTGACGCATAATACATGGTCATGCCTATAAATGCCTGCAACTCTGAAACGTTAGAAGGAGCCGGTGTATCAATTATTGCCTTGACTTTGTCAGTGCATGTCTGCACCCCTTCTTTACTGATTATATAACCTAATTATCTTATTTTCTTAGCAAAAAAGCTACATTTCTCTTTTTTTACCTTATGTCCAGATGACTAAGCGATCAAAAAGTTTATTTAAATTCCTAATGTGTTCTTCGGTTGATGTTCCCGTAATTATCATCATCATCAACCTTTTATCGTCCCACTGCTGGGTACAGGTCTCCTCTCATACTGAGTCACACAGAGAAGGATTGAGCGTAATCATCACGCTTGCTCAATGCGGGTTGGCGATTTCAGACTTATAAAGTCTAGGTTTCCTCAAGATGTTTTCCTTCACCTTCAGTCATTGGTGTCTAAGATATACTTAGAAAGTACATATAACTTTAGAAAAGTTACATTGGTACTTGCCTGACCTGGAATCGAACCCGTACACTCATACTTGAGAGGCTGGTGTTTTTACCACTAGGCCACCACGACTTACTCCCGTAATTATAATATCATCTAAAAATACGCCCACGCTAGGCAAATCGGCAAATAACTGTTCCAAACGCCTTTGAAATATAGCGGGACTCGACGACAACCCGTACCTACACTAAACGATTGAACATAAATCTCAGCTCAAATTGTGCATAAGCCTGGGATAAATAAAGTTTTGCTGAAATATTTCCCCCTATGTAGGCGTACCAATAAATATTTCCCCCTATGTAGGCGTACCAATAAATATTTCCCCCTATGTACCTAGGCGTACAAATAAATATTTCCCCCTATGTAGGCGTACCAATAAATATTTCCCCCTATGTAGGCGTACCAATAAATATTTCCCTCTATGTAGGCGTACCAATAAATATTTCCCCCTATGTACCTAGGCGTACCAATAAATAATTCCCCCTATGTAGGCGTACCAATAAATATTTCCCCCTATGTAGGCGTACCAATAAATATTTCCCCCTATGTGGGCGTACCAATAAATATTTCCCCCTATATAGGCCTACCAATGAATATTTCCCCCTATGTGGGAGTACCAATAAATATTTCCCCCTATGTAGGCGTACCACTATATCTATCCGCGGTAAAGGATAACGATCGGCTTCCAAGGCTTTATTTAGGGTTAGTTTATAGTCAGCACAAATTATACCGTCCTTTTTTACCACGGGCACGATGGATGTAGCCCAATCCGAGCGGTCCACAGGCGTGAGGATGCCATCCCGCACGATCTGCTCGTGATCCACCGGCTCGTAAACAAATCGCCACCACACAAAAGAGCGCGAATTTAAGATCTTGAGGCTCGAAGGACCATATATAGGATAAAGATGTATGCGATGCTGAATGGTTCTGAACGCTCTTGCTCTCGGTGGTAGGCAGACAAAGTCGAGCCGCCAAGCGATTCGTCGTATTCCGGCAAGATGTCTGGTGAAGCCGTACGGGGGACGGGTCTGAGTAGTTGTGTTGCGATGTGTGCCGGGTACGATGCGCCAAATGTTGTTGTGTTGGGAGGTTGGTCCTGGAGGGTAGCGGGATCCGAAGCACGGTGCTCCGCTGGCCGACCGTAGGTAGTTGGGGGCCCAAGTAGTGTGCCAGCCACATACGAAAGGCTGCCCCGCCAACTGCGAAAAATTCCAGGGTGGCTTCATCCTGCCGGTTGGCGACCGGACGAGAGGACCTGATGGCGATTCCAGACCAGGCGCATTGTACACGGCACACAACGCAACAAAACTGCTTAGACCCATCCTCCGTACGGCTTCACCAGTAATTATGCCGGAACACAACGAATCGCTTGGCGGCAAGACTTTATCTGGTGGGTGGTAACTTCTGCCGGCAGCCGATGCTATGTATCTAAAATATATTTTCTTCTTTTAACCACAATATAAAAATCATACAGTAGGTCGACGCCTTTGATCTCGTGTATAATGCCGCTATCGTCTAGACAGTAACGCATCGGCCAGGGTTGTCACAAATAAACAATATTTATGACATTATTTATTTATTGCAGATCAAGATCGCTAGCTGTATTATAAATAAAAGAATATTACATATAAATATAATAATGGAAACAATTTTTAACCCGCTATTTACTGTATGTATTTTTTTTTTTTTGATATATATTATAAACTAGCGCTTGACCGCAATCCTGCCTGATGGTATTGGTAAGCAGTGACGCAATCGTTGATGGTAAAGCGCACTAGTTTATTAAGAGCCTATTCACTCTAGCAACAATAATAATATTATTAAGGAGTTTAGTACGACAATAAAAAATACAGTTGAGGCGTATATAAAGAGATTTAAAAATTGAACTGATACAGACTTGATAACTAGTTACAGTGACACTTACTGTACACTGTAATATTGTGTAGGTGAAGTTTAAATGAATAAATAATTCAGTTGTCACTCCAACATCACAGTTCGGAAAAGTTCACGGCTTGAATTCTGCCCGTGATAGTTGTTTTTAAATCTCTTAAATTATCATCGTTTTAATTAGCTTAGATAAGTGTACCTAGTCAATGAAAAAGAAATATTTCAGAAAGTATAACGGTAAGCGATGTCAATAAATCGATGCCATATTAAAATTTCATCTCACCAGTACAATTTGGCGTCAGATTAATGACATAATTATCACTAGGCTGTATGTATATTGTATACTCATGTATATTACGGAACACATCCTACATTTTTAATACTTGAAAGTGAAAAAATTACAAAACGTTGTCACAAAACTCAGTTAATCATTAATGAATACCTAGATAGAATAGAATAAACCTTTATTGTACGCCAAAAAAGTGACATGACGTAAAACTAAATAACTTAAATCTATAGTTACAATGGCGGTTGAACTTGCTGCTGGCTGAGGAACAATACAATAAAAAAAAAATTATAAATGGGTTACTGACAAATATTTTCGGTTTCTAGATGTATTAGATTTGAAATTTCTGTTGTTAAACTTAGTTATATGTATAAAAAGACACGAGAATTTTATATACAAATGTAAAGAAAACCCTGTCCGATCCGTGAAGGTATTGTTAGGAATCGATAACAGATTCTACTACTGCCGACAAAGCCGGACTAAAGTTTAAAAAAATAATACAGTGAAACCTGGTTAAGTCAGACATCAAGGGACCTGCAATGTCGTTTCACTTGAGGTATTCCACTTACCCAGTATCTCAGATGTATATTTTATAACTGTAGTATAATTTATACCTGTAGGTATAAATAAATATCTGTCTCATTTACAGAGGGTTCAGGCGATTAGTAACGACGATGACCTTGCGCATCTGGGCGGGGCTAGGCAGAAACCCCCGCGCACCCCGCATCATATTTACGTGCACGTTCCCTACTCGCTTGCTTCGAGCGCGGACGTCTCGCAACAAACGTAGAATGCCATACCATGTCTATAAAGTATACTATTCTGTCTAAAAAGTACCTAATATAGAAAGAATTACGTGGTATCAAAACTCGTGCCCTAAAGTGAAACATATTAGGTAATTACTTTTATTATGTTGTTTTCGATACTGCGTTGCAGGGATTTTTTTATTTAAAAAAGGGAAAACAAATATTAATTTATAAAAATGATTAATGCAAAATGGGAACCGGTTTATTCTTTTTTATTTATAGTTATTATATAGCATTTAGCGTTTTTGGTATAATTCCCATTGATACTTACCAGGACTTTAAAAAAATCCCGGAAACTCCATCATCTAAATAAAACTCACAGGTCAGACTAAAATAGGTGCATATTATTTAGAATACATATTGTTTAAAAAAATTTGCTGACCAAATTTTAGGTAATGAACACCTGAGACTAATGAACTTAAAGAATGAAAAAAAGAAATTGTTTTAATTTACCTACTAGAAAAAAAAATTGGGGAAATTTAATAAAGTTTCATATGGATTAAATTACAAGTATCAATTATATATTTTTTAGGGAAGGAAAATATTATTGTTTTGTACTTAGCAAAAATTTGACGATTTTTTTTTGAGATGTTCTTAATTTTTATTGGAGGAATGAACAGGTGTGGCCTTAGAAATAGGGCATACAATTAGCGTAATTTTTGTTTTACCGGTAAAAAAACGGTAATTGAAATATTTTTACCGGTAAACCGGTAAAAACGGTAAATTTATATTTTTTTTCCAAAATATTAATTATGTGATTGGGTAGTCTTAAAGCAGAAAATAAATAAGTACACAAGGTACAATGGTAGTGAACATATTACATATTGCTTAAAATGAGCATATAAACACAATTTTTAAAACCATGACCTTTTCTTTGGCGCAGTCAAGCGTAAATGTAGCACCTTTAGATTAACTTAGACAATTTTCATTTTCAAAACGCAGCCAGCCAACGAATGCTGGTAAATCTACATCAAGCCCGTTTAGAACCCGGAAATAACCTCAATGTAGCTTGCTAAACCTCAATGCGATCTTCAGTGTCAAGTAGGTATACTGGCTTGCACCAGTTCGTTTTAGCCAAGGCAAGGAGAGCGGAGTGATTCCCTTGTCAACCGCGACCACATCTCGATGCATTCCCACGTCGGTTTTTAGGAAATATTCCCTGAGACTGCATATCTCGCGATTGTGGAGAGTCTTACCATTTAAAAAGCTTCAACTTTCTCTTTTTCGCGGGGTATAAACTAATACAGCCTCATAACCGATGTCAGTGGGTGATGCAATTGAATTGTAGTCAGCACCGAACGGACCCTCCTATCCAGGGTGTCGACTTCGGTCCGAGTCCATTTTAGTATACTGAAAGAGTACATAAAATCGGGATGATCCAACCGTTGAAGGCTCGTACCTTATTTCTGCTTAATAGAAGACTATTTATTACTTTTTTCAGCGACGCGAAGATGAATATGAGATGCAAAACGTTTCTTCAGCGATTGCTTCATACCAGTAACATTGATACGTTGGGTATCAATGTTACTGGTATAAAGCATTCGACATACCCAATATTTATAGGTTTCAGATGCAGAGAGCGCTCTAAGGTTTACGGAACGTGAGTTGGGTTTCCATGGATGCCGCAATCTCTCCTCGCTTTACATGCATGACCACACATTTATCCACACAAAATTCCATCCTGATAACGCTACTGAAAGTTTCAGTAATTTTCATTAGCTCCTTCAGTTGAAATTTGTGGGGAGCAATGAATTTTAAGTCACTCATGTAAAGGAAGTGCGATATAACTTGACCACCTCTCCTCAGCCGATAGTCTAGACGTGTATTCTCCAGCAGTGTACTTAGAGGATTCAAGGCCAAGCAAAATCAAAGTTGACTCAAAGTATCGCCCTGGAATAGACCTGGCTCGGATCGCTATTCCTATGAATATCTCGATATCCAGGATAGCGAAGGACCGTCCTCCATTAGCCATACACGTCATCAAGATGGTGTGCAGAGTTGCATCAACTTTATAGAACTCCATCACCCGCATGAGCCTTGTATGTGGCAGCAAGTCATAATAGGCCTTATTATATAATAATAATTATTATTATTCATTTATTTCTCCTCACAATGTTTTGTTTATAGCTAAAACCGTACAATTACTCAGTCTAGTATTTGTTACATATGTGAGGAGCTGGTGTCCGTGAAAGGCAATATAAAAAAAAAACTATTCAACTTGTCGATAGATCCTTTTGGGAACGACGAACTTGTTGGGTAATGGCCATGTTATTAAGGAGTAGCTCCTTAGTACCGCGGGAGCCGCTCCTACATCCATTTTGAGAGGCAGACATGATGAGTTGCTGTCAATATGTTTGTTAATTTAAACTTTAAAATTGGATGTAAGAACTTTAAAGATGGTCGGTAAACAAGTGATCGGCCAATAATTTTTGGGTTCCGCAGTGCTACCTGATTTACGGAGCAGGTGGGTTACTCTAGTTGTTAGGAACTGAGGTAGCGAACCAGACTCAAGCGAGCGTGCAACATTCAAAACCATTTGATCCAAAAAAGCGACAGGCACCAAACAGATACTGCGCCAGAATGAACACATGGCATCGTCATCCAGTAGGTAAGTGTCAGCCACCTTGGTCTGGTCGATAAACCCACCATTCATTGTTTTAGAAAGTGCGATTCTGGGTGTACAGTCAGAAGCAAAAATATGTATACATTGCCAAGGCACCAAAAATATGTAAACATCTTCGACTTTAAGACGTAGTGCTCAACTTGAAGAGCATAAAATTGTAGCCACCGGTTCACATCATAAATATGTATACGCTCATTGCTTCATTAAATTATGCCCACCACGAAAGGAACAATACTATGTATGTACGCTTCCATCAATAGCATGTATTCACGCGTTGGTTCATAAATTAATGAAGCAATGAGCGTATACATATTTATGATGTGAACCGGTGGCTACAATTTTATGCTCTTTTATTTTATGCTATCCAAGGGTGCACGGAGCAAAAAGTGACACAGCCTCCTCTCACGAGCGCTGGCGCGAGACTGCCGGCCGACCCGCGCGTCCCGCATAGAGCCCCTCTGAACCTCGCAAGGCGGAAACTCGTACGGACACTCATTTTTATTACTTTTCTTATTAAATATTTCATCAATTTTAAAATAGAACTATGATTCTATAGCTCTTACAGATACACGTTACTGCGAGTAAAAATATTTAAAAAAGTCTAAGCGCTTTAAGAGAAATATCGATTTAAAAGTTAAAAAACGCCGTGTAGAAATATTTTTCTTTTGACGTAAATATAGGCCGTATAGAAAATAATAAACACTAAATATGTTGTGCTTGAATCTATGATTATAATATATTTTTTTCAAATTTTTTGATCAAGGCATTCTGGAGGAATAAACTTTGAAAGATGAGCGTTTTTGGCCGCTCGAGGGTATCTATCCCCTTAACTTCAGTTTTTCACGTAATGATAACGATTGTAGCTTTTGTTTTGGCATTTTTCAAATAAACATCTGTATGATAGTAAAGCGAAACTAAAACTGAAGGTAATTGAAGCTCAAAATTTGTACTTACGTACTTGGAATTACGTGTGGAATTTGTCGGTAGAATAAGAATGAGTAAACAAACAATGTTACCTCAGCTACAGAGGTTTATGGATATAAAATTTACTCGCTGTCTTAGCTATAGAGGTAACTATGATGATAAATCGAAAGAACAAATCCCAGATATAGAGGCTTCCTCGTCCCACTAACAGAGGTAATTCAGTGCACAAGTGTTGGGACCTCAGCATGAGTTCCAGTTATGGAGGTTTCTCACTTATCCAGGTCCCACTTAACCAAGTTTCACTGTATTTATTTTTTTAGGGGGATTCCCTAAAAAAATAAATATTATTTTGCAAAAAGAGGTAACTTAATACATGTGCGGTAGGATACCCTTCCGAGGGCGACGGGGGGCAGGGCACGCGACGCATGGTCGAATCGCATAAGCGTACCGTCAAAATGGTGTTGTCACTTTTTTAAAAATTACCAAATTTCCGGGAAGTTGGAATTAATTCGCGGGAAAAAAAGATTAGAGATAGTGTTTACCTAACCTTTATTATCCTTATGGGTCGGACAGGGTTTTCTTTACATATTGTATAAGATGACGTCCGCCATCTTGGATGTCAAAGAGTATGGCTTTTTCGTAACAAGCACCCCAATTATAGTTAAAATTGACACCCATTTTTAATTAAGTATAAAAAAATGACGTCTGCCATCTTGGATGTCAAAAAATTATACTTAAAATTGACACCCATTTTAAATTTTAAAAAACTACGTCCGCCAACTTGGATTTCAATAAGGTGTTACGGGCTAGGGGTACTAAAACGCCTGTTAAGGGTTACGAAGTTTATTGACGAAGAAGGTACAGTCGGTAGTAGGCAATGACAAGTAGAATGTAGCTGACGTTGCACCGAAGTCTTCCCTTACGTCCACGAAGTCCGTGTTGTAAATACACAATAACACTACAGATGTTACTTCAAGTAGTAGGTACTCAAAGTTCTCGTTACAGTTGTCGCAGTAGGTATTCTCAAAGATCGCTTCTTAACTGTTGCTGTTTTCGTATCAATAGTAGAGTGCAGACTGACTCTGCGCTGGCGTCACGGTGCTATATACATATAGTTCAGCTGATCAAACATTCCAGATTCGTCTAGACGTAATAATAATAGCGCATAACATTGAGTACATTCAGGAAGTACCTACGGTAATTCCGGGAAACCGGTTTTTAGAAATTTCGATGTCGACACTTCGTTAACAATAGTTATGAAACCTGTACCATTCGATAGGCCACCCTAGGTCTAGTAATGCGTTTTTATATTGTAATTTTCTAATACCTAGATCTCGAGATATAGCACTTAAAAGTTATGTACTGCATGTCACGCAATATTGAACCTTTTGCCATTGACATAAGGTACATTCGTAACAAAGGATATTTTTTTCGTAACAAGCACCTCAATTATACTCAAAATTGACACCCATATTAAATTATAAAAAAATTATGTCCGCCAACTTGGATTTCAATAAGGATAGCTGTTTCGTAACAAGCATCTCAATTATACTCAAAATTGACACACATATCAGATTATAATATATAATTAGAGTGCTTACAATTAAACTCAAAATTGCGATCCATAACGTTTTAATAAAACAAAATTACATCCACCATCTCGAAATTCACCCATAATAGATAAAAAAATCCACCATCTTGACACTGAACATACTAACAAACACTTTCACATTTATAATATTAAGTAGTAGGATTTCCAAACACATGTCCTATTAATTAATTTATTTTTTTACCGTGCGCCGGTTGGCCATTTTATTGGTCTTGTCAACGTGGCACGACATTTTAAATAAAATTATTTATGTAGGTACTCTACAATATCATATAAGGTACAATATATGATATTGTAGAGTGCATATGGGCAATAGTATGGAGGTTACTGAAATCGGCCGATAGTTGGTAGGATCGGCACGACTACCCTTTTTGGGCACGGGCTGCATGTTGGCAAGCTTCCAGGACTTGGGCACTGTACCAGTCCTATATGAGAGGCGATACAAGCGCGTCAATATAGGAGACAACTCGGGCGCACATGCCTTAAGAACAATCGCTGATATACCATCCGGACCACTAGCCTTATTCACGTCCAGACGACACAATACTCTCAGAACCTCCTTGTTCCTAATGCGAACCTCCGGCATTGAGGTTCCGCAATGAGGTAATTTAGGTGGAGTAGCACTGCTAGTGTCAAGACGCGAATTATGGGCAAAGAGAGATGCAAAGAGCCCTGCTTTCTCTCTCGCCGTATGGGCCAGTGCTCCATCGGGCCTAACCAGCGCAGGCAGTGTGGGCCGACAGAAGTTCGCGTCGACCGATTTGGCTAGGGACCAGAAAGATCTGCTACCGGATGGTTGCGCAGATAGCTTGTTGCCAAAATGAGTAATGCGGTCGAAGCGAGCCTTCTTAAGCGCCTTTTTGTAGGACTTGGCAGCGCGGTTAAAGGCTCTCTTCTTTGAGCTTAGATCCGGAGCTCTGCGGTCACGACCGTCAACCCAGGTGAGAAATGCCGTATGCTTACGCTGTTCAGCTAGCACACAGTCAGCGTTGAACCATGGGCGAGCCGAGCCACCAACGGGCACGTCACTAAAGGGTATAAAATACTCCATGGCTTGACGCACCACATCGGATATAGCGTCCGCACAGCTCGACTGATTGTTAGAAGAGAAGCAGATCTGCCAAGGAAAAGACGCGAAGAAGTGGCGCATCTCATCCCAATCTGCGGACTTGTATCACCACATTCGCCGCTCACCACGCGAGTCGCAATCAGGTGGGGAGAAGGACGACACAGACTTCACCAGACAATGGTCTGAAGTTCCTAACGGTGAGGAAACTGTAACAACACATCTGTCCGGATCAGTGGCCAGCAGAAGGTCCAGACAGTTGGCGGTATGACCGGCTACATCAGGCACCCTAGTCGCTTGTCCCACCAGCTGGAAAGGCCCATTGATAGCGCAAAGTTTCGCACTTCTCTCCCAGCGTGGTCGGTCCTCTGGTATGGGAAAATCCAGTCTTGGTGACAGGCATTGAAGTCCCCCAGAGCGACAAACTGTGCGTCAGGGTTGCCCCGGTTGGTTTGGTTGTCATAAATAATACTTAATTTTTAAACGCGAATTATTCTACATTGATAGATAGTTAAAAGAAGAAAATATATTTTAGAAACATAACATCGGCTGCCGGCAGAAGTCACCCACCACCCACCCACCAGATAAAGTCTTGCCGCCAAGCGATTCGTTGTGTTCCGGCATAATTACTGGTGAAGCCGTACGGAGGATGGGTCTAAGCAGTTTTGTTGCGTTGTGTGCCGTGTACAATGCGCCAGTTGTTGTTGTGTCGGAAGTTTGGTCGTGGAGGGTAGCGGGATCCCAAGCACGGTGTTCTGCTGACCGACCCCAGGTATCTAGGGGCCCAATTAGTATGCCAGCCACAGACGAAGGGCTGCCCTGCCAATTGCGAAAAATCCCAGGGTGGCTTCATCCTGCCGGTTGGCGACCGGACGAGAGGACCTGATGGCGATTCCAGACCAATCCAAGATACTCCAGACCAATCTCCCTCTGGCGAAATATCGTTGGTCATGTTGTTGGGTTTAACATTGCATCACGTCACTCAACTGCCGTTTTCCATTCTATTCACTCAGTTTTAAAAATGAAAAGGCATAAAAAAAAAAGTAGGTGTGCACAGCGGACGCACGTCTTCTCATTTAAAGTGCACCTCTGTCTGTAAAAGATGGCTCTTAGCGATAAGACCGCCCGTTGGAAAATCTTTATATTTATTTTCTGTAATCTATAAGGTGTACATAATAAAGAGTAGCAGATGCAGCGCATTGTCAGCAGCTTCACTGAGGTCTGAGGTCAAACAGTCGAGTTGTCTCCTGGTCACCGCTGTGCGATCGGTAGACACAGGTGTAGACAATTTTATCCACACCAGTGTCAACCAACAGCCATAAGGACGAAAAATTAGGGTCTTCGAGGTGATGGAGACGCCGGCAACAGATGTCATTGCGAACATACACACAGACGCTGCAGGAAATGACGCTCCAAAGAGTATCCGGGTAGCTGAGGTATGCCGCATCAGACGGACATCTGATCTGGGTCTCCGTCAAAAAAAGTAGATGAGGCTTCTCAGTCTCAAGGTGGTGGTGTACTGCTATGAGATTGGAGTGCAGACCTCGTATATTAGAGAGGTGCACTTTGAATGAGAGGACGTGCGCCCGCTGTGCACACCTACTTTTCTTTATGACCTTTTCATGTTAAAAATTGAGTGAATAGGAAGGAAGACGGCAGTTGAGTGAGGTGATGCAATGTTAAACCCAACAATGCGACCAACGATGCTGGGCCAGAGGGAGATTGATCTGGAGACTGCGGGGACGCCCGAACCCCCCCAGGGATCGCCATCGGGTCCTCTCGTCCGGTCGCCAACCGGCACGATGGGGCCACCCTGGGATTTTTCGCAGTTGGCGGGGCAGCCTTTCGTATGTGGCTGGCACACTACTTGGGCCCCCAACTACCTACGGTCGGCCAGCGGAGCACCGTGCTTCGGATCCCGCTACCCTCCAGGACCAACCTCCCAACACAACAACATTTGGCGCATCGTACCCGGCACACATCGCAACACAACTACTCAGACCCGTCCCCCGTACGGCTTCACCAGACATCTTGCCGGAATACGACGAATCGCTTGGCGGCTCGACTTTGTCTGCCTACCACCGAGAGCAAGAGCGTTCAGAACCATTCAGCATCGCATACATCTTTATCCTATATGTGGTCCTTCGAGCCTCAAGATCTTAAATTCGCGCTCTTTTGTGTGGTGGCGATTTGTTTACGAGCCGGTGGATCACGAGCAGATCGTGCGGGATGGCATCCTCACGCCTGTGGACCGCTCGGATTGGGCTACATCCATCGTGCCCGTGGTAAAAAAGGACGGTATAATTTGTGCTGACTATAAACTAACCCTAAATAAAGCCTTGGAAGCCGATCGTTATCCTTTACCGCGGATAGATATAGTGGTACGCCTACATAGGGGGAAATATTTATTGGTACTCCCACATAGGGGGAAATATTCATTGGTAGGCCTATATAGGGGGAAATATTTATTGGTACGCCCACATAGGGGGAAATATTTATTGGTACGCCTACATAGGGGGAAATATTTATTGGTACGCCTACATAGGGGGAATTATTTATTGGTACGCCTAGGTACATAGGGGGAAATATTTATTGGTACGCCTACATAGAGGGAAATATTTATTGGTACGCCTACATAGGGGGAAATATTTATTGGTACGCCTACATAGGGGGAAATATTTATTTGTACGCCTAGGTACATAGGGGGAAATATTTATTGGTACGCCTACATAGGGGGAAATATTTATTGGTACGCCTACATAGGGGGAAATATTTCAGCAAAACTTTATTTATCCCAGGCTTATGCACAATTTGAGCTGAGATTTATGTTCAATCGTTTAGTGTAGGTACGGGTTGTCGTCGAGTCCCGCTATATTTCAAAGGCGTTTGGAACAGTTATTTGCCGATTTGCCTAGCGTGGGCGTATTTTTAGATGATATTATAATTACGGGAGTAAGTCGTGGTGGCCTAGTGGTAAAAACACCAGCCTCTCAAGTATGAGTGTACGGGTTCGATTCCAGGTCAGGCAAGTACCAATGTAACTTCTCTAAAGTTATATGTACTTTCTAAGTATATCTTAGACACCAATGACTGAAGGTGAAGGAAAACATCTTGAGGAAACCTAGACTTTATAAGTCTGAAATCGCCAACCCGCATTGAGCAAGCGTGATGATTACGCTCAATCCTTCTCTGTGTGACTCAGTATGAGAGGAGACCTGTACCCAGCAGTGGGACGATAAAAGGTTGATGATGATGATAATTACGGGAACATCAACCGAAGAACACATTAGGAATTTAAATAAACTTTTTGATCGCTTAGTCATCTGGACATAAGGTAAAAAAAGAGAAATGTAGCTTTTTTGCTAAGAAAATAAGATAATTAGGTTATATAATCAGTAAAGAAGGGGTGCAGACATGCACTGACAAAGTCAAGGCAATAATTGATACACCGGCTCCTTCTAACGTTTCAGAGTTGCAGGCATTTATAGGCATGACCATGTATTATGCGTCAGTAGAATGCTATCGCCAATGTATAGATTGCTTCAAAAAATGTAGCTTTCAACTGGTGTGTGCCAAGTCACGCTACAAAGCATCGGTGGAAAAATCTAAGGGTAACTTGTTGCGGAAAATCGTTGATAAACTTGACAGGGAGGGTCCGTGGTCTCCCATAAATCACGAATTTAAAGCTAACAGATCGGTCGACCTTGCATACGTTCAAAACATTAAAGTCAATGATAAGCATACCACGGGCATAGAGGAAACAACAGAATTACTAATTAATACACTTATCCCTGATGATTCACCGGCTAACGATAGCGACTACCACCAACAGATTCTAGCGTGGGCTCCTGTGCCACCTGAATCACCAATGTCAGACGTACCATCTAATGACGAATTTATAAATATTGTTAGAAAACTACCGGTCAACAAATCATCAGGGGAAGATAAAATATCTAATAGGATGATTAAAGAAGCGTGTAAAACAGCGGGTGATGCCATCTTAACTGTATAAAACCGATGCATTGCTGAAGGCGTTTTTCCTGGTAAATGGCGACGTGGTTTCATACGAATAATACCAAAGTGTGGTGATAGACCACCGGATGATCCGAAGTCATATCGGCCTATCACACTTATACCATCTTTGGGGAAACTTCTTGAGCGCCTCATCGTTCCACGTTTACTACCGAACGGTCCAAAATTTCATAGTAATCAATATGGCTTCACCATCGGTAAATCAACAGTCGACGCGGCGCTTTCTGTCAGAAGAACCGTTAACCAATCGGAACGAACACAAGTACGTGATTGGTATCTTTCTAGATATTTCTGGGGCTTTTGATAACGCTTGGTGGCCTATGCTGTTGCTAAAATTAAAAACCCGCGGTTGCTATAAAAACATATATAATCTCGTTTACTCGTAGGTACTTTAAACGGTTCCGTGGTACTTAAGGCGATTAGTAACGACGATGACCTTGCGCATCTGGGCGGGGCTAGGCAGAAACCCCCGCGCACCCCGCATCATATTTACGTGCACGTTCCCTACTCGCTTGCTTCGAGCGCGGACGTCTCGCAACAAACGTAGAATGCCATACCATGTCTATAAAGTATACTATTCTGTCTAAAAAGTACCTAATATAGAAAGAATTACGTGGTATCAAAACTCATGCCCTAAAGTGAAACATATTAGGTAATTACTTTTATTATGTTGTTTTCGATACTGCGTTGCAGGGATTTTTTTTATTTAAAAAAGGGAAAACAAATATTAATTTATAAAAATGATTAATGCAAAATGGGAACCGGTTTATTCTTTTTTATTTATAGTTATTATTTAGCATTTAGCGTTTTTTGTATAATTCCCATTAATACTTACCAGGACTTAAAAAAAATCCCGGAAACTCCATCATCTAAATAAAACTCACAGGTCAGACTAAAATAGGTGCAAATTATTTAGAATACATATTGTTTAAAAATTTAGCTGACCAAATTTTAGGTAATGAACACCTGAGACTAATGAACTTAAAGAATGAAAAAAACAAATTGTTTTAATTTACCTACTAGAAAAAAAAAAAATTGGGGAAATTTAATCAAGTTTCATATGGATTAAATTACAAGTATAAATTATATATTTTTTTAGGGAAGGAAAATATTATTGTTTTGGACTTAGCAAAAATTTGACGATTTCTTTTTTTTTTGAGATGTTCTTAATTTTTATTGGAGGAATGAACAGGGTGTGGCCTTAGAAATAGGGCATGCAATTAGCGTAATTTTTGTTTTACCGGTAAAAAAAACGGTAATTGAAATATTTTTACCGGTAAACCGGTAAAAACGGTTAATTTATATTTTTTTTTCCAAAATATTAATTATGTGATTGGGTGGTCTTAAAGCAGAAAATAAATAAGTACACAAGGTACAATGGTAGTGAACATGTTACATATAGCTTAAAATGAGCATCTAGACACAATTTTTAAAACCATGACCTTTCCTTTGGCGCAGTCAAGCGTAAATGTAGCACCTTTAGATTAATTTAGACAATTTTCATTTTCAAAACGCAGCCAGCCAACGAATGCTGGTAAATCTACATCAAGCCCATGGAGAACCCGGAAATAACCTCAATGTAGCTTGCTAAACCTCCATGCGATCTTCAGTGTCAAGTAGGTGTACTGGCTTGCACCAGTTCTTTTTAGCCAGGGCAAGGAGAGCGGAGTGATTCCCTTGTCAACCGCGACCACATCTCGATGCATTCCCACGTCGGTTTTTAGGAAATATTCCCTGAGACTGCATATCTCGCGATTGTGGAGGGTCTTAACATTTAAAAAGCTTCAACTTTCTCTTTTTCGCGAGGTATACACTAATACAGCCTCATAACCGATGTCAGTGGGTGATGCAATTGAATTGTAGTCAGCACCGTACGGACCCTCCTATCCAGGGTGTCGACTTCGGTCCGAGTCCATTTTAGTATGCTGAAAGAGTACATAAAATCGGGATGATCCAACCGTTGGAGGCTCGTACCTTATTTCCGCTTAATAGAAGACTATTAAATTTATTACTTTTTTCAGCGACGCGAAGATGAATATGAGATGCAAAACGTTTCTTCAGCGATTGCTTCATACCAGTAACATTGATACGTTGGGTATCAATGTTACTGGTATAAAGCATTCGACATACCCAATATTTATAGGTTTCAGATGCAGAGAGCGCTCTAAGGTTTACGGAACGTGAGTTGGGTTCCCATGGATGCCGCAATCTCTCCTCGCTTTACATGCATGACCACACATTTATCCACACAAAATTCCATCCTGATAACGCTACTGAAAGTTTCAGTAATTTTCATTAGCTCCTTCAGTTGAAATTTGTGGGGAGCAATGAATTTTAAGTCACTCATGTAAAGGAAGTGCGATATAACCTGACCACCTCTCCTCAGCCGATAGTCTAGACGTGTATTCTCCAGCAGTGTACTTAGAGGATTCAAGGCTAAGCAAAATCAAAGTTGACTCAAAGTATCGCCCTGGAATAGACCTGGCTCGGATCGCTATTCCTATGAATATCTCGATATCCAGGATAGCGAAGGACCGTCCTCCATTAGTCATATACGTTATTAAGATGGTGTGCAGAGTTGCATCAACTTTATAGAACTCCATCACCCGCATGAGCCTTGTATGTGGCACCAAGTCATAATAGGCCTTATAATAATTATTATTATTCATTTATTTCTCCTCACAATGTTTTGTTTATTGCTAAAACCGTACAATTACTCAGTCTAGTATTTGTTACATATGTGAGGAGCTGGTGTCCGTGAAAGGCAATATAAAAAAAAAACTATTCAACATGTCGATAGATCCTTTTGGGAACGACGAACTTGTTGGGTAATGGCCATGTTATTAAGGAGTAGCTCCTTAGTACCGCGGGAGCCGCTCCTACATCCATTTTGAGAGGCAGACATGATGAGTTGCTGTCAATATGTTTGTTAATTTTAACTTTAAAATTGGATGTAAGAACTTTAAAGATGGTCGGTAAACAAGTGATCGGCCAATAATTTTTGGGTTCCGCAGTGCTACCTGATTTACGGAGCAGGTAGGTTACTCTAGTTGTTAGGAACTGAGGTAGCGAACCAGACTCAAGCGAGCGTGCAACATTGAAAACCATTTGATCCAAAAAAGCGACAGGCACCAAACAGATACTGCGCCAGAATGAACACATGGCATCGTCATCCAGTAGGTAAGTGTCAGCCGCCTTGGTCTAGTCGATAAACCCACCATTCATTCAAATCAAATCAAATCATTTATTTCAAATAAACCAGTTACAGGCACTTTTGAATTGTCAGAAGGTCGGTCAGTCAATAAGATGAAGCTAGTCGCCCATTCCAAAGAGTAGGTACCTATGGAGAAGAACGGGCAAGAAACCCATGGACACTCTTTTAAATTTTTAAGCTATTGTTACAAATATTTGATTACATCATTCATGTTGAAATCAACCGCGTGAGAACGATGCAGAAATATATTGTACGCTGAGAGCGTCCATTATGGAAAACATTATTTATAAGGTGGGAGGCCACAACATCAGCCGCCGGCATAAGTTACCACCCACCAGACAAAGTCATGTCGCCAAGCGATTCGTCGTGTTCCGGCATGATGTCTGGTGAAGCCGTACGGAGGACGGGTCTGAGCGGTTGTGCTGCGATGTGTGCCGGGTACGATTTGCCAAATGTTGTTGTGTCGGGAGTTTGGTCCTGGAGGGTAGCGGGATCCGAAGCACGGTGCTCCGCTGGCCGACCGCAGGTAGTTGGGGGCCCAAGTAGTGTGCCAGCCACACACGAAAGGCTGCCCCGCCAACTGCGAAAAATCCCAGGGTGGCCCCATCGTGCCGGTTGGCGACCGGACGAGAGGACCCGATGGCGATCCCTGGGGGGGTTCGGGCGTCCCCGCAGTCTCCGGATCAACCTCCCTTTGGCGCGGCATCGTTGGTAGTGTTGTTGGGTTTAACATTGCTTCACCTCGCTCAACTGCCGTCTTCCTTCCTATTCACTCAATTTAAAACCAACGATGAAAAGTACAAATAAGAAAAGTAGGTGTGCACAGCGGGCGCACGTCCTCTCGTTTAAAGTGCACCTCTCAAACATTCGAGGTCTGCACTCCAATATCGATGCAGTCCACCACCACCTTGAGACTGAAAAGCCTCACCTACTTTTCTTGACGGAGACCCAGATCAGATGTCCGTCTGATGCGGCATACCTCAACTACCCGGGATACTCTTTGGAGCATCATTTCCTGCAGCGTGCTGGGGTCTGTGTCTATGTCCGCAATGACATCTGTTGCCGGCGTCTCCGTCACCTCGAAGACCCTCATCTATCGACCTTATGGCTGTTGGTTGACACTGGTGTAGACAAAATTGTCTACACCTGTGTCTACCGATCGCACAGCGGTGATCAGGAGGCAACTCGGTTATTCGGCCACCTCAGTGAGGCTGCTGACAATGCGCTGCATCGGCACCCTGACGCTCAGTTCGTCGCTCTGGGGGACTTCAATGCCTGCCACCAGGACTGGCTCTTCCCATACCAGAGGACCGACCACGCTGGGAGAGAAGCGCGAAACTTCGCGCTTTCTATGGGCCTTTCCCAGCTGGTAGAGCAAGCGACTAGGGTGCCTGATGTAGTTGGCCAGACAGCCAACTGTTTGGACCTTCTGCTGACCACTGATCCGGACAGATGTGTTGTAACAGTTTCCTCACTGTTGGGAACTTCAGACCACTGTCTGGTGAAGTCTGTGTCATCCTTCTCCCCTCCAGATCACGACTCTCGTGGTGAACGGAGATTGTGGCGATACAAGTCAGCAGATTGGGATGAGATGCGCCACTTCTTTGCGTCTTATCCTTGGCAGCAGGTCTGCTTCTCTTCTGGCAATCCGTCGAGCTGTGCGGACGCTATAACCGATGTGGTGCGTCAAGCTATGGAGTATTTTATCCCCTTCAGCGACGTGCCCGTCGGTGGCTCAGCTCGCCCATGGTTCAATGCCGATTGTGTCCAAGCTGAACAGCATAAGCACGCGGCATTTCTCACCTGGGTTGACGCTCGTGACCGCAGAGCTCCGGATCTAAGCTCAAAGAAGAGAGCCTTTAACCGTGCTGCCAAGTCCTACAAAAAGGCGCTTAAGAGGGCTCGCTTCGACCGTATTACCCATATTGGCAACAAGCTATCTGCGCAGCCATCCGGTAGCAGATCTTTTTGGTCCCTTGCCAAATCGGTCGAGGCGAACTTCTGTCGACCCACACTGCCTCCGCTGGTGAGGCCTGATGGAACACTGGCCCATACGGCGAGAGAGAAAGCAGGTCTCTTTGCATCTCTCTTTGCCCATAGTTCGCGTCTTGATACTGGCAGTGCTACTCCACCTAATTTACCTCATTGCGGAGCTTCAATGCCGGAGGTTCGCATTAGAAACAAGGAGGTCCTGAGAGCACTGTGTCGTCTGGACGTGAATAAGGCTAGTGGTCCAGATGGTATACCAGCGATTGTTCTTAAGGCATGTGCGCCCGAGTTGTCTCCTGTATTGACGCGCCTGTATCGCCTCTCATTTGGGACTGGTATAGTGCCCAAGTCCTGGAAGCTTGCCAACGTGCAGCCCGTGCCCAAAAAGGGTAGTCGTGCCGATCCTACCAACTATCGGCCGATTTCGGTAACCTCCATACTCTGCAAGATTATGGAGCGTGTATTGAATTCGCGCCTCTTGGCTTACCTGGAAGGTAACGATCTCCTCAGTGACCGACAGTACGGTTTTCGGCGCAATCGGTCAACTGGGGACCTACTAGTGTATGCCACTCACTTGTGGGGCGAGGCCCTCGAGAGAAATGGGGAAGCGATTGCCGTCTCCCTTGATGTCTCGAAGGCCTTCGACCGGGTATGGCACGCTGGCCTTTTGAGTAAGCTTCCAGCGTACGGCGTTTCCGCTGGCCTGACTGGCTGGGTTAAAGACTTCCTGACTGAACGGTCCCTCCGAGTTGTTGTCGACGGATGCTCATCGGAGCCCATGTCGACCAATGCCGGTGTTCCTCAGGGGTCTGTTCTCTCTGCAACTCTGTTCCTGCTACATATTAATGATCTGCTGATGCCCGGTATCTATGGGTATGCAGATGACAGCACAGTTGTGGAGAGATATCTGCCGGAAGCTCGGGCTGGTAAGGAGGCAATCTGGTCCGAAAGAGAGGCTATGGTCGAGCGTACGAGTGCTGCACTACAGGCAGTCTCCGAATGGGGCAAAGCCAATCTTGTAGCATTCAATGCCGCCAAAACACAGGCGTGTCTTTTCACCGCCAAAAGGAGCCCGTTCACCTTGGCTCCTACTTTTCAGAATGTATCCTTGGAGTGCACCAACCGCCTTCAGCTTTTGGGAGTAGAGATTTCCTCGAACCTTAACTTTGGGCGGTTCATTGAGTCCAAGGCCAGGGTGGCTGCTAGAAAACTTGGCGTTATCGCAAAGGTCCGGCGGTACTTCACACCGGGGCAGCTTCTAATGCTGTACAAAGCACAGGTCCGCTCGTGTGTGGAGTACTGCAGCCACATTTGGGCTGGTGCTGCGAAATGTCACCTGGATACTTTGGATTCAGTGGAGAGGCGTGCGAAGAGGCTGATTGGCGACCCAGACTTAACTCGAAACGGTCTCCAAAGCCTGGAGCACAGGCGTAGAGTAGCCAGCCTTTCGGTCTTCTATAGGTTGCATTCTGGTGAGTGTGCAAGGGAATTGCATGATTTAATTCCCCCATCACCGTTCCACCATCGGACGACCCGTCGTACGGCGAGTTTCCACCCTTACGTTGTTGATACCACTGCGACCCGGACGAAGCGTTTCGCTTCCTCTTTTATACCGCGTACATCGAGGGACTGGAACGATTTGCCGGCGACGGTGTTTCCGTCACATTACAATTTGAGTGTCTTCAAGGCTAGAGTGAATAGGTTCTTAATAAACTAGCGCGCTTTACCATCAATGATCGCATCACTGCTTACCATCAGGCGGGATTGCGGTCAAGCGCTTGTTTATGACTTATAAAAAAAAAAAAAACATACAAAAATCAATTCAGAAATTAAAATACGCCGTGGCAGCTAAGAGATGACCAGTCCCCTCCGACGGCGTCCGTTCACGAACATAACGTATGAATCAGCATCATTCAGCTCAACCATATCGAAGGGAACCCAATGACCCAAAACACACGCCACCATCAGCGAGACATTTGAGTGAGCATGACATACTCTCAACAGCCAGAGCACAATTAAGTCAATAAAAAAGACTAACCCAACAAATAAATGCCTTACAGCACATACGTACATTGTGCTCACACGTTTGCCATGCAATTATACAATACTAAGAAATTGAATCTACACAATGCTAAGATAGTTTTGTCCAAGGTTCAGCAGCTCCAACAGTGTTCCCGAATCTGTGAAAAGTTTAACTCCTGTGCAGCTGCAGCTGCATAAGTGCCGAACACCTCTGTCAGCGATACAATTCCGTAACGTACAATATGCTTGGCTACATAGTGTGTAATACAGGCTTTGACTAAATAACATAAACAATTACATATTAAAACTACAAGAGGAAAAATCAAAGAACAATCATTGTATAGAAATCGGACGCAGCTCAAGCCCAAGCCTTTTTGTCCTCAATATAATCCTTCACACTATAAAATGCTTTCTGACACAACTTACGTTTAATGAAGGATTTGAATTTATTCAGGCTCAGATCTTGAACCACCTCTGGAAGTCCATTGTAAAAATGTATACATTGGCATCTGAAAGAGCCACCTATTTTCTTGAGCCTTGTTGTAGGTACAATAAATTTGTGCCTGTTCCTAGTATTTATATCATGGACATCACTGTATTTTTTAAACAATTTTATATTTTTATGAGCATACAAAAGATTTTCATAAATACACACATCAAAAGTGTCTAGGGATCAAGCATTTTTATGCGGATTTCTTGAGATTGAGATGTGGCTTTGTAATAAATTTATGATTTTATAAATTTATATGGATCCTTTTTGGTGCATTTCATAATTTGAATCAGGAACTGTGAATCAAATTCGAGTAAAAGATGAAAATCAGCTGTCAATATTTTCCCTATAAAAACATACAACGCATTGAAGACATTATTAGTGCTACTGTTTCCCTACTACTGATTAAAACCAACGTTATTATGGAGCGGCGACGTCATTTAAGCAGGGAAGAAATGCTCAGAGCCGTGGGAATGATAGAAGTTGGTTCACGGCAACGTACTGTGGCTTTAGCTCTGAATACAAGTCAGAGTGTTATCAGTCGACTTTGGACACGTTACCGAAGCACTGGTACCGTGGCTGAGCGCCATGGAGGACGGTATCGCTGCACCACACGGAGACAAGACCGATACATTCAAATCTTAACTCGAAGAGCTCCAACAATAACCGCCATGATGTTAGCCGTGAGGCTTCATCACTCTTCAGGGAACTTAATTAGCGACCAAACAGTCAGAAACCGCTTGCATGAAGTGAACCTTCATTCCCGAAGACCGCTACGGGTACCACCTATAGCAATGCACAATCGTAGGATTCGATATCAATGGGCTCTTGAACACAGAAATTGGGCAGAAGAACAATGGCGTTTCGTGTGCTTTTCTGATGAGTCTCGTTTTGGTATGAGACCGGATACAAGACGTATACGACACTGGAGAACCCCTGGACGCCAACAGCGATTAAAATCCTGCCAGGAAGTCCATCCTTATAGTGGTGGAACCATCATGGTATGGGCGGGTATTTGGATCGGCGGAAGAACTGAGTTGATTTGGATCAGAGGCAACCTCAACGCTCAAATTTATGCTGAAACGATTGTATCAGACGTCATCGTTCCTCTACAAGTGCAAATCGGTCCCTTATTTCAGTTAATGCATGATAATGCACGACCGCACACCGCAAGAGTTGTAAGACAGACTCTCGCCGCAGCTAACATCAATGTCCTGCCCTGGCCTGCTCAGTCGCCAGACTTGAACCCGATTGAGCATGCATGGGATATGCTACAGAGAAGAGCTCTGCCGAATATGGAGGGTATCCAGTCGCAAGAAGACCTTTTTTTGTTGTTGCAACGAACATGGGCGGCCATTCCACAGCGTGATTTGGATGAACTCATTTTGAGTATGCCAAACCGATGTTCTTGTGTTGTTAGTGTTCGCGGTAGAAACACGGATTATTAATTGTTTAAGTTACCCAATAAAATTTTAGAGAAAACTGTTATTTCAGTCTTTTTTTCGAACTTTTGTGTTAGTGGTTCAAATGTCAAATATCCCTTTATTAGGAAAATGGCAAATTTCTTTATTAATGCAAAGGTGACTTGGTTTATCGTTACTGTGACAAACGAAAACACTTTATTTGATGAATCCTTAAAGAAAATTTTAATTAATATCAATCAGGAGAAAAGTTATTGCAAAAATATATGTTGATCCCTAGACACTTTTGATGTGTGTATATTGAGACGGCACGGTCAGTACATTAATCTCTTTAAATTTTTCTCTGAGAGAGTGTCTCGGACTTAATTTATAAATTGCACGAACAGCTCGTTTCTGCAAAACAAATATTGTTTGAATATCGGCGGCATTTCCCCACAACAGAATGCCGTACGACATTACGCTGTGGAAATGGCCAAAGTACACTAAACGGGCCGTCTCAACATCAGTCAAATTACGAATTGTTCTAACTGCGTATGCAGCAGAACTTAGCTTTTTTGACAATTTTTCTATATGTGAACCCCATTGAAGCTTAGCATCCAGAGTTATACCCAAGAATACTGTGCTGTCGTCAGATTTCAATTTCATTGTTTTAGAAAGTGCGATTCTGGGTGTACCGTACATTTTCTGCTTCAGGAAGTCGATGTGCTCCCTGACAGGTTAAGTTGGTTAGGTAGGTTGGTATTTGTACCTGAAAATACCCGCCTTACAAAGCGTATCACTCTAGGATGAGTATCACATTCCTGAAGCAGATTAGTTTACCGATAAGTGTTCTGACCCCACCAATACGGTATTCAATCCTGCACCCTTTGTAAATTTTTTATATTTATGTTTTTGTAATCTATATGGTGTACATAATAAAGAGTATTCTATTCTATTCTAGTAAGACTGGTTACGTTCGTCTAGCTCTGGAGTCATTGGAAAATTTAACATGAGTTCGATAGTCGTTGTACAGTACCCAGTTGTAAGATTTTGTTGTTACAAACTAATGAATGACACGAATCGTCACAAACGCTTACGTCAAAGCTACTTTTAAGTGTCAAACATTACATATAATGGAAAGTTTGACGTATGCGTGAATAAATGAACAACTTTGCCCAAAACATAAAACCGGTAAATTACCGTAAAACGCTGCAACATTACCTCTCGTACACAATTTTGCCTATTTAAAGAACTTGTTAATATCTTTTAAAATATTGCATGTAGCAACATCTGCCTTTTGGTAGATAATTAAATCCTTACTTGGCAACTCGAAAAACCGGTCGCCATATTTGTTTTCATTGAAACCGCCAAATAGTGATCTGTCAAACGCAACAAGGGATGGCCGGCTTCGACGTTACGCGACAAACTTTTATAGTAAGTCCAAAATTATTATTAATTTTACTAAAATGTTGATGTTGATATATCCTTCGTAAGCTTTTCTATAATTCTAAATAATTGTTGAGTGTTAATTGTTACAAATAAAATAGTTATAAATGTTTAGGCAAAGTTATGACACTGAATTCCTACTAGTGTACATAACTTTGCCTGACCTAGGGTTGTCACAAAGTGGAACATAAAATTACGTACGAAATTATGAACTTTTATTTTGATCATATTTCTTATTTTGTGTAACTTGTAAACGCTTTAACTGAGTCAGATTTTGTAAATATTTACTTCTGAATACCTAACTTCCCCGTTCGTTTTCTTTAAATTCAAAGCATCGGTAATAGCTGTGTTGTATCTAAACAAATGGCATGAATTACCGAATTAATTTCAACACAGTTACGACAGCTAAATAACTGCTGATATGACAATCTGGTTTTGTTTCTTTTAGATTCAGAATGGGAAACAGAAGAAAGCCTGGGTCTAGAAGCTATAAAGATTATGAAGATAGTCTTCTAAATGTTGCTGTAGAGCTTGTAAAAAATAAGAATTTGACAAGTTATCAGGCCGAAAAACAGTTCGGAATCCCCCGACGAACTATTGTTAATAAAGTTAAACTGCTTCACATGAAAAAAATTGGTAGTCCCATTCGATTAAGCGAAGAAGAAGAGAGTAAAATAGCGAATGCCTTAATACTTTGTGGAGAATATGGCTGCCCACTGACTCGCCTCGAGTTACGTATGATTGTGCATAACTATTTAGTGAAGATTAACAAATCCTCGATTTTTAACAACAAATTGCCAGGCGAAAGGTGGGTCCGCGATTTTTTGAGTCGCCATAAAGAAAGATTAACATTGAGATCTACGCAAAACATACAATCTTCACGTGCCGCGAAAACATGCAGTGAGTATGAAGAGTACTTTGAAAATCTAAAAAAAAGCCTTGCAAATATAGAGCCAAATAATATTCTGAACTACGACGAAACAAATTTGTCAGATGACCCAGGGTCCCAAAAATGTATATTTAAAAGGGGAACCAAATACCCCAACAAAATTCTTAACAATTCAAAAACTGCGATCTCTATTATGTTTGCTGCCACGGCATCAGGAGAACTTTTCCCGCCTTATGTGGTATATAAATCAATCCATTTGTGGACAAATTGGTGTGAAGGTGGGCCGCCTGGTGCCAGATTTAATAAAACAAAATCCGGGTGGTTTGATGCGGATTGTTTTCATGATTGGTTTAATAATATTATTTTACCCTGGGCACAAAAAAACCAAGAACCAAAAGTATTAATTGGAGATAATTTATCGTCACACTTAAACATTGAAATAATAAGTAAATGTCAAGAAAATAATATTAGATTTGTATTTCTGCCTGCAAATTCTACCCATATTACTCAACCCTTAGATGTTTCTTTTTTTAGACCGTTAAAAAGAGCTTGGAAGAATATTCTTCTAGATTGGAAAGTCAGACATCCATCATCAAATTCCCTTAACAAGCAAATATTTCCAGAATTACTCCGATCATCCGACTTCCGTTAGTCGCCGTGGTGTATTAAAATTTAATATTGACTGCAAAATTCCAATGTCAAATATTTATTAATTTGACAGATCTCGTAATAAGCCTGAAAAAATGTAACCAATGATACCTAATATTTTTTAATAATTTATGTTGTAATTTAGCCGAGTACAATTGGCCTTTTGCCTGAACGAGGACGGATGTTCATCAGGCTTTTTTTGAGTTCCTCGAGAAGATGTTTTAAAACTCATTTTTTGCATTTAAAGTGAACGTTTAAATTATATGAAAAATTTAAATTTTAAAATTGACTTTTTTTGAATAATAAAAATTTGAATTATTTAAATTTTGTATTTAACTAGAGATCATAAAGATTAGGTAAGTACTTAGTTACATTTGGTAATTATGGAAAACTCTAAAGAGAAAACTTTAAATTCCTTCACAAATTTCATGTATTTTAATTTTTCATGTCGTAAATCTTTTGATGTCGTCGGCTTTGAACATTTTTTTAAAAGTCTTTTGTACAATATTAAGGAACATTTAAAATTGCACGAAAATCCGTCTACTCTCGATCAACTTGTGAGGTATTTTTGGTCTGATTGAACTTGGGTAAAAGATATCACAATTGTGCTTATATATTTTTAAAAGTGATTTGTACCTGATTGTTATTATTATTATAGCTTCAAGTAAAGAATAATAATTTTAAGTTGAATTCTTTGAGATTTATTTTTTAAGATATAAATGTAACATTGATTATTTTTATAAGTAAGTAGGTACTATTTACTAAATAATTAACAATACGCGCGAAAATGCGTACCTTTGCTTTTTGTACGTGGTATTGTTTATTTTAATTATGTGTTTTGTTTAAAGCTGTCAATGGGAATCATTTACAATCTTATTACCGAAAAAATCGTTAGTCCTTGGTTTAAAACAAAATAAATTTGAACAGTTTTCCTATAATAGGCTTTCAGGTTTCAGTTTTTTTTAGTTGTTAAAAATGTATACCCGGAAGATTATAAAATTGAAATATTTCAAATGAATGCATTCTATATTAAATATTCAAATATAATTTTAATGATTGATTGACAAGACTGTTGCCAGGCAACTAAGACAACACTCTTGTTATAAATCAAAGACTAACGAATTGTTTGTATTAAGAAGTTTTGTATTTTATTTTTGTGAAATAAAAAAAAATGATTTTTCTTTATAACCAACCGAAACAAATATTGGATGTTGATAAGACTGATGTTAAACATTTTGATCTCTTAATAAATATTAATGGAAAACTGATATTCTTTTATTCCATAAGTTTGTGACAACCCTATGCCATTTAAAATTATGTATGAAACTACAAGCAAAGTCGGATACAACATTGCCTAGCATCGTATCTAGTATTATATGCAAAAAGTGACTGCTTTAGGATTTTCATCCTTAAGTTTTACTCATAAAGTTTAACTTCACGCCCAAGAATTAGGTATTTATGTTGTTTAGACTGTCTAAATTCATGTAGGCAATGTTGCAGTTTATTGGCCCGACTTTGCCTATTAATAAAATTGATCATAATTAGAAAATGAATTAAATAAAACCATGTTCTAAGGACACTTTAGAAGCCCATTAAACTAAGCTTCATTACTAACTAGACAAAAAGCAAAATGTGTCGTAATGTTTTTAAATATAAACATAATACTCCAAAACTAAGGCAAAGTTGCAGCGTTTTACGGTACCGGTTTTATATTTTTTACCGGTAATTTTATAGTTACGAAAAAAGACGAAAGGAGAAAAGGCGGTAAAAATGAAAACCGGTAAACCGGTATTGCATGCCCTACTTAGAAATAACTTTAACCCGAAGGAATCTAGAAGCGCGATATAACCGAATCATACTAATATTATAAATGGGAAATTGTCATACTAATATTATAAATGGGAAAGTGAGTTTGTTTGTTCTGCTTTCACACTGTAACTACTGAACCGATTGCTTTGAAATTTTGTAGACGTAAAGTTAGAAATCCGGATTAAATGATAGGGTACTTCTTATCCCGGAAAAATTTGGTGTTCCCGAAGGAAATCTGAAAAGCACGATATAATCGAACACCACGCGGGCGAAGCCGCGGGCGGAAAGCTAGTATCAAAATAAAGCATAATATAAAATCACGTAAAGCGTCCCAGCGCGGCAATAAATGTAAAGATTCAATAATTATACACAAAATCACTAAAAATACTTCGTTGCACTCGAAGTACTTAGTGTTACAGCTTGTGCTTCCCGCCCATCTATGAAGCTATACTTAGTTTCATAATTATTTTATATTGATCGTAGTTGCGTAATTATTTATGTTAATTTAAATTTATTATGATTACTTTAAATTACTTGGGAGGATTTTAAAACCTTAGTTTATTCTAAAATCACACTTGGAAGTACACTTCCGGTCTTTCGGCCACTATTTTATTAATTTTAGAATTATTGATGCAACTTCCGATTACCGCCAACTTTTATTATAAATTCCTCTCGAGCATTAGTCTTCCCGCCCATCGGATATTTATTTATTGAATCAAGCATTGTTCAAATAAATAAATATAAACAACTTTCGATATTTTAGGTTAATCCAAATATCTGTACACAATTATTGACAATTACTAGCCGTACTATTAACTTTTTCTTAATTTTATTCAATACCTGATAATTTCCGTTTCCATCGTCTATTAGTTTTGTGACTATTCGTTAGTGTTTTGACTCAATGGTGTATAAAAGCTACTGATGTGACCTGTACTGTTGATCATTAATTAAACAGACTTGTACTGGATCATACTACGTCGTTATTATTTTCCACGCTTCTGAAGCATGTCTTTACATTAGTATCCAAGGGTGCGCGGAGCAAAAAGTGACACAGCCTCCTCTCACGAGCGCTGGCGCGAGACTGCTGGCCGACCCGCGCCCGCGACCCCGCGTCCCGCATAGAGCCCCTCTGAACCTCGCAAGGCGGAAACTCGTACGGACACTCATTTTTATTACTTTTCTTAATAAATATTTGATAAATTTTAAAATAGAACTATGATTCTATAGTTCTTACAGATACACGTTACTGCGAGTAAGAATATTTAAAAAAGTCTAAGCGCTTTAAGAGAAATATCGATTTAAAAGTTAAAAAACGCCGTGTAGAAATATTTTTCTTTTGACGTAAATATAGGCCGTATAGAAAATAATAAACACTAAATATGTTGTGCTTGAATCTATGATTATAATATATTTTTTTCAAAATTTTTGATCAAGGCATTCTGGAGGAATAAACTTTGAAAGATGAGCTTTTTTGGCCGCTCGAGGGTATCTATCCCCTTAAGCTCGGTCATTTTTCGGTCGGTCAATATCTCAGTGGGGTGATCGTAACCGCCTAGCGTTTGCGCCGCATAAAACCTATCAACTTCTACTAAAAGGTAATCTTCAATCATTGCCTACTATTAAATTTAATAACGTTCCCGTTAAAAAACAGCAATCCGTATGCTACCTTGGTATGGTCTTAGAAAGGAATTTTTCATTTATCCAACATATAAACATAGTTGGCGAAAAAGCTAAAAGGAACTTTGATGCCCTAACTAGAATATCCAAAGCAACTTGGGGTCTATCATTCCTAACTTTAAAAACTATATATGGAGCTACCTACTTAGGATGTATGTGCTACGGTGCACCTGTTTGGGCCGATAGGGTCAGCATAGGGGCGGCGCGACGTAAACTGCTTCAAAGCCAACGTTTGGCACTGATTTAACTCGATTGGTGTGGGTTATATGTTTGTTTACTATGTATTATACCTTAGCCTACTATTAAGGCGGCTCCAGAGGAAAAACACACCGCAGGCCGTTTTTATGTAGTTTTTCGGAGCTATCTACTCTTTATCCAAAAGAAATATCAACTTATTAAAAATACATAAATTTTCTCCATAATCTTGGCTCCAAAATTGTAGATTTTTTTTTCTTTTACTAAGCATAATGTTTAAATAATTCCTTCACAAAGAAACCTCTGACAAGAGAAATAATTATCAAAAACATGCATCTCCTCGAAAAGTAAGCATTATTTAGATTTCGTTCTTACACTAATGGATAGGCAATTTCATGACGAACATTATTGTAGAAATATTTTTTTAAAACGACCAAAACAAAAATTTTATTCAACAATCTGAGCGTATTCCCCATCATTTCTCTTGCCCGAGCTATTGAGATTCAGTATGCCACAAGCTCTCGAAGGGGGAACCCGTGTTGTTCGTCATCACGCGGTCCGGTAGCATAGCGGTCGGCGCGTGAGCGAGAAAGCATCTGCTTGCTCGCTCACGCACCGCATGTCGCATAGAGTATAATTCTATCATAAAGTGTCTCTGTTATTGATGTTCATTTTGGTGTTCGTTTTTTTAACCGAATTCAAAAGGGAGGAGGTTATATGTTTTTTATGTTTGTTTGCGGTTAACTTTACTATAATATAAATAATAGGGTATTTGACTAAAAAAAAACTAATTAGTCCGTCATTCAGATTATAGAAAAATATTGGATAGGTTTATTATACAGTATGTTAAATAACAGAGGGCGTTCCCTTAAACTCGTTAATATATATCATTAATAGATTAAAATAAAAATATCAGCATAGAAAAATAAGCATAAAAAAATCCGAATAAAAAAAAAATCTAATTGGAAATAAATTTGAAACCTCCTGTTTTAAATTAAAATAGTAGTCGTCATGTATAAATAAATTGCGACGTTGCCGTCTTTCATGTTCGCGTGTACAGTGTGTTTCTTTTACATGTCAATTTAAAATTTTTATTGAATATTTTCTTATTGGAAAAAAATTTAAAACATTTTGTTTTCGAATGGAAATATTTTTTTTAGCATGTATGTATGCTATACTATTTCGGGTTAACAGGAACGCCCTCTGTTAGTTAACATACTGTATACGTTTTACATTTCGTATATTTTGTTTTATCAAATCAATAAAAATTGACAAATATAATAGGCATCAAAGATCCCGCTAAAAAGAGGCCGCTAAAAAGTGTAGCGTGCAGTGACGTCACACGAGTTTTCAAAGCACTGTGTCGTATTCATTTTTTGTTCATATGAAAAAAGAAAAAAATATATGTATAGTATTTTTTGGGTAGGCCCCCGACAAAGTGGACCGACGACCTGGTGAAGGTCGCGAGAAACCGCTGGATGCGGGAGGCGCAGGACCGGTCGTCGTGGAGAACCTTGGGGGAGGCCTATATCCAGCAGTGGACGTCTTTCGGCTGAAATGATGATGATGAGTATTTTTTTGGAAATCTGACTGACGGACTAATTAGGTTTTTTTAGTCAAATACCCTATTGCATAAGTTGATAAAAAATGCTATGCAATAGCTTTACCGCGGCAGTTCCCGAGTGCCACATATTTTTTTTTTTTTAATTAGAATGATTATATCTTCAAGGTAGTCTCATGTTAGGGAAATTAGGGTCTGATGATGGAAGACTAAGGAAACCTAGGAGAAATTTAAAAAATCATAGGGGCGCCTAGGGCATTTCTATGTTTTTTCATTAAGTGTTTTAACGCGCTACAATTTAGTAAAGTTCGGACTTGATGATGGAGCCGGGAGACAGCCGAGGGATCTCCTTATCGATTCACATCAGCTGCCTGCTTAATAAATTTATATTGATAAGAACTTTACACCTAAATGAGTTGTGATTGTCATTGAAGCTCTGATGATGAAGACAAAGGCCAGTTAAGGGAACTCCTCAAAGGTTTACAATAGTTACCTTGTGTTTGGACTTAATTCATTTATATTGATGAAAACTTTACACACATATAGGTTTAAATGAAGGCCTGCAATAGATCTGATGATGAAGCCCATAGACAGTCGAGGGAATTCCTCAACAATTTACAACATTGTACTTTAACATAGTACAAACACTACCTACTCGTCATGCTTATGCAAAAATCAATTAAAATCAAGAGACTGAATTTAAGTTGTGTTATTTCATTGCGTTATTTCTAGAAATGCTCATACTTTCATTGTGGTCTTATAGGAATTAAAGCAAACGAAATACGTCGTTTAGTTGCAGGCCTTTTCCAAATATGCTGCCGTCAGCGTCCAGTCTGACCGGATATTGTATTAGTCAGATGTTTATTATTTTTCTGCAAAAGGAAGCTTTGTGTAAATAATATTATAGTATATGTATTTGTTTTTTTTTATACGATAGTTTTGTTTTTTACAATTTACGTATTTGTTTTATTAAACGAGAATAATAATATAATATTAGTCTTGCCTGAGGCCAAAAAAAAAGCATCAAATCTTTTTTTTATGTAGGTTTTCTGTCTGCAGAAATTTATTTGACCCTGATTACGTTTTCCCTTAAAATAATAAATAATGACAAATTAACCTTTATTATATTATTTTTCTATCCCTTTGACCATCTGACTTGGCTAACTTTCAATCTACAAAACTAACTTCCAACCCTGAAGTTACAGTCATAACATATTTAGTTGTAAAGCTCTAATTAATACAAATTAAGTAAGCCCAAACACATTACAGTTGCTTCCGATGTGGATTCCCTTGATTCTTCTTTCTTTCGGTGGTAGGTCACAACATCGACCGCCGGCGTAAGTTACCACCCACCAGACAAAGACATGCAGCCAAGCGATTCGTCGTGTTCCGGCATGATGTCTGGTGAAGCCGTGCGGAGGACGGGTCTGAGCAGTTGTGTTGCAATGTGTGCCGGGTGCGATGCGCCAGATGGTGTTGTGTCGGGAGTTTGTTCGTGGAGGGTAGCAGGATCCGAAGCACGGTTCTCCGCTGGCCGACCGCAGGTAGTTGGGAGCCCAAGTAGTGGGCCAGCCACATACGAAAGGCTGCCCCGCCAACTGCGAAAAATCCCAGGGTGGCCCCATCGTGACGGTTGGCGACCGGACGAGAGCACCCAATGGCGATCCCTGGGGGGGTTAGGGCGTCCCCGCAGTCTCCAGAACAATCTCTCTCTGGCCCAGCATCGTTGGTCGTATTGTTGGGTTTACCATTGCATCACCTCACTCAACTGCCGTCTTCCTTCCTATTCACTCAGTATATATTATGAAAGGTTACAAAAGGAAAAGTAGGTGTGCACAGCGGGCGCACGTCCTCTCGTTCATAGTGCACCTCTCAAACATCCGAGGTTTGCACTCCAATATCGATGCAGTCCATCACCACCTTGAGACTGAAAAGCCCCACCTACTTTTCTTGACGGAGACCCAGATCAGATGTCCGACTGATGCGGCATACCTCGGCTACCCGGGATACTCTTTGGAGCATCATTTCCTGCAGCGTGCCGGGGTCTGTGTGTATGTCCGCAATGACATCTGTTGCCGGCGCCTCCGTCACCTCGAAGACCCTCACTTCTCGTCCCTATGGCTGTTGGTTGACACTGGTGTGGACAAAATTGTTTACACCTGTGTCTACCGATCGCACAGCGGTGATCAGGAGACAACTCGATTATTTGACCACCTCAGTGAGGCTGCTGACAATGCGCTGCATCGGCACCCTGACGCTCAGTTCGTCGCTCTGGGGGACTTCAACGCCTGCCACCAGGGCTGGCTCTTCCCATACCAGAGGACCGACTACGCTGGGAGAGAAGCGCGAAACTTCGCGCTTTCTATGGGCCTTTCCCAGCTGGTAGAGCAAGCGACTAGGGTGCCTTCTGCTGACCACTGATCCGGACAGATGTGTTGTAACAGTTTCCTCACCGTTGGGAACTTCAGACCACTGTCTGGTGAAGTCTTTATCGTCCTTCTCCCCACCAGATCACGACTCTCGTGGTGAACGGCAAATGTGGCGATACAGGTCAGCGGATTGGGATGGGATGCGCCACTTCTTTACGTCTTATCCTTGGCAGCAGGTCTGCTTCTCTTCTGACAATCCGTCGAGCTGTGCGGACGCTATAACCGATGTGGTGCGTCAAGCTATGGAGTATTTTATCCCATTCAATGACGTGCCCGTCGGTGGCTCGGCTCGCCCATGGTTCAATGGCGATTGTGCACACGGCATTTCTCGCCTGGGTTGACGCTCGTGACCGCGGAGCTCCGGATCTAAGCTCAAAGAAGAGAGCCTTTAACCGTGCTGCCAAGTCCTACAAGAAGGCGCTAAAGAAGGCTCGCTTCGACCGCATTACCTATATTGGCAACCAGTTATCTGCGCAGCCATCCGGTAGCAGATCTTTTTGGTCCCTTGCCAAATCGGTTGAGGCGAACTTCTGTCGGCCCTCACTGCCTCCGCTGGTTAGGCCTGATGGAACACTGGCTCATACGGCGAGAGAGAAAGCAGGTCTCTTTGCTTCTCTCTTGCCCATAATTCGCGTCTTGATACTGGCAGTGCTACTCCACCTAATTTACCTCATTGCGGAGCTTCAATGCCTGAGGTTCGCATTAGAAACAAGGAGGTTCTGAGAGTACTGTGTCGTCTGGACGTGAATAAGGCTAGTGGTCCGGATGGTATACCAGCGATTGTTCTTAAAGCATGTGCGCCCGAGTTGTCTCCTGTATTGACGCGCTTGTATCGCCTCTCATTTAGGACTGGTATAGTGCCCAAGTCCTGGAAGCTTGCTAACGTGCAGCCCGTGCCCAAGAAGGGTAGTCGTGCCGATCCTGCCAACTATCGGCCGATTTCGATCACCTCCATACTTTGCAAAATTATGGAGCGTGTATTGAACTCGCGCCTCTTGGCATACCTGGAAGGTAACGATCTCCTCAGTGACCGACAGTACGGGTTTCGCCGCAATCGGTCAACTGGGGACCTACTAGTGTATGCCACTCACTTGTGGGGCGAGGCCTCGAGAAGAATGGGGAAGCGATTGCTGTCTCCCTTGATGTCTCGAAGGCCTTCGACCGGGTATGGCACGCTGGCCTTTTGAGTAAGCTTCCAGCGTACGGCATTTCCCCTAGCCTGACTGGCTGGGTAAAAGACTTCCTGACTGAACGGTCCCTCCGAGTTGTTGTCGACGGATGCTCTTCTGAGCCCATGTCAACTAATGCCGGTGTTCCTCAGGGGTCTGTTCTCTCTGCAACTCTGTTCCTGCTGCATATTAACGATCTGCTGATGCCCGGTATCTATGGGTATGCAGATGACAGCACAGTTGTAGAGAGATACCTGCCGGATGCTCGGGCTAGTAGGGAATCAATCCGGTCCGAAAGAGAGGCCATGGTTGAGCGAACGAATGTTGCACTGCAGGCAGTCTCCGAATGGGGCAATGCCAATCTTGTAGCATTCAATGCCGCCAAAACACAGGCGTGTCTTTTCACCGCCAAAAGGAGCCCGTTCACCTTGGCCCCTACTTTTCGGAATGTGTCCTTGGAGTGTCCCGACCGCCTTCAGCTTTTGAGAGTTGAGATTTCCTCGAACCTTAACTTTGGGCGGTTCATTGAGTCCAAGGCCAAGGTAGCTGCCAGGAAACTTGGCGTTATCGCAAAGGTCCGGCAGTACTTCACACCTGGGCAGCTTCTAATGTTATACAAAGCACAGGTCCGTTCGTGTGTGGAGTACTGCAGCCATATTTGGGCTGGTGCTGCCAAGTGTCACCTGGCCACTTTGGATTCAGTGGAGAGACGTGCAAAGAGGCTGGATGGTGACCCTGATCTAACTCGAGTTGGTCTCCAAAGCCTAGAGCACAGACGTAGAGTAGCCAGCCTTTCGGTGTTCTATAGGATGCATTTCGGGGAAGTCAGAAGTCAGAAGTCAGAAATATTTTATTTGTGATACATAGGTACAGTGGTTAGGTATTCATATTTGAGGATAAAGTGCGCTATAATCAGCCTATTATAGGCATACAAATACAAAAAATAAAATAATAAAATTACATTATACAGATTACATTATAATAGGGATAATTAAAGTCAAAAAGTCAAAATAATTTTTAAGTTAACGTCAAAACCATTCTGATTTAAATACAACATGGTCAAATAAGCAAATCCCATAATGTTATCATAATGAAGTCAAAACAATTGATCAAATATATGTCAAAATAATTTGGACTTAAATAATACAAAGTCAAAGAAAAAAAATTACAATTATACAATGTCAAGATTTGTCCAATAAAAAGTCCGATACACTATAATAACATTTTTGACACAACATACTTCTTAGTTTTACTTTAAATGAATTTACAGGCAATTTTTTTAGCTCTTTCGGTAATTTATTATATATAACTGGTGCCATGTGAAATAGACTTTTATACATTAAGGCAGTATTCGTTCTTGGAATACACAAACGACTTTCGTCCCTTTGGGTCCGATTGAGAGCTACAGATACTAAAGTAAACAAGTGAGGATTTTGTTTAACGAAAGCCGCTACTTCAAATACATATAGTGAGGGTAGTGGTAGAATGTTGTGCTTCTTAAAGAAAGGCAGACAGCTCTCTGTTGACTTTAAACCAAACATAGCTCGAATGCAACGTTTCTGCGCTTTAAAGGCAATATCTTTGTCGGTGGAATTCCCCCAGAAAATTATGCCATATCTGAGAACAGATGCCACCAGCCCATGATACGCAATTATAAGGGCACCGGAATTTATTTTATATGCAAGTGTATGTAGAGCATAGGCAGATTTACTAACGCGTTTGCATAGTTGTTGAATATGTGGCTTCCAGGTCATTTTGTCATCAATATATAGGCCTAGAAATTTATAATTGTCTACTTCCTCTATTTTTTGCATGTTATAATTTATATTTAGGTTATTTGGTGCCGGTAAACGTTGTCTAAAGTACATTAATTTAGTTTTGCTTAAGTTGGCTTTAAGGTTATTGATATTAAGCCAATTCATGACTGAGTTCAATGTGTTGTTTATGTCATCTTCATAAGTACTTAGATCTTTACACTTAACAGTTACTGTACTGTCATCCGCAAAAGAGTTACAGGATTATCAGTGGCATTGGGTAAGTCATTTATATACAATATAAAAAATAGTGGCCCCAAAACGGTTCCTTGAGGAACACCGTAATTTAGTTGACGTTCACATGATCTGAAAGTTTCTTCTTTTCTTGTTATGACATTCACTCTAGTCAATTCAGTGTATTGGCGACGGCCTTTGAGGTAAGATTCAAATAATTTTAAAACATTACCTCTTATTCCATATTTATTAAGTTTACCTAACAATAAATTATGTTCAACATAATCGAAAGCCTGCGTCATATCCATCAAAATAGAGCAGATAGGTATTCTTTTATCAACATTAACCATAACAAAATTCAGAAAGTCATATATGGCCATATTTATTGACTTATTTTGTCTGAAACCTTTTTGTTCTTGTGCCAGAATATTGTTACTCTCTAAATAGTTATTTAGTTCTTTGTAAATATGCTTCTCAAAAATGTTGGATATAACCGGAACCAAGGCAATAGGTCTATAGTTTTCTAGACATTCACTATTATCTTTCTTGAAGATTGGTTTTATGACAGAAGTTTTTAATTTGTCGGGGTAAATTCCAGCTTCAATAGATATATTTATCAGATAGGAAAGATGAGTAGAAATATTCGCAGCAATATACTTCAAGACTTTAGTTGATATCCCATCATAACCTACACTGTTCGTGTTTTTTAAACTTCTAATAATCTGAAATGCATCATGTGGTAAGCATGCCTTCAAAAACATAGACTTTTGCTTAGTAGACGTTAAAAACTTATACTGCATGCTGAGTGAATCATCTCTGGGTACAATTTTATCTATGAAATAATTATTAAAAGCGTCAGATATTTCACAAGGGTCAGTTATTATTTTGTCATTTATTTTAATGCTAGATATAGTGTCATTTGGTACATTTTGTTTAGATTCGTTTATGATCTTCCAGGCTGATCTACTTTTATTATCTGACACGCTAATTAAATGATTATTTTGTGCACGCTGTGTTAATTTGATTACTTTTTTATATCTTCTAGAAAATTGTGTCAGTTTAGTTTTATTAACCTGGCTTGGTTTTTTCCTGTATTGCCATAAAAGATCACGTTTTTTGATACTACAAGCCTTAATTCCTCGCGTCATCCATTTAGCTTTACGATGTGTATTAATTGTTATATATTTAAATGGAAAGCAAAGATCATAGAATAACTTGAACAAATCAAAGAAAGCATTATAGGCTATATTTGGGTCAGAGGCTGAGTACACTTCCGAAAAAGACAATTTCTCTATACAAGTTCTAAACTTCTTAAGATTTTCTTCAGAGTAATCTCTACGCTTAATTTTCCAGCTTTTTATTAGACACACTTTTTTGACCTGACACCTCAATATCTGCCGTGTGGTCTGATAATGCAAAGTCAATCACTTCTGCTTTACATTTATTGTGGTAGTTGTGAGCAAAGTTATCTATGCATGTTTTGCTAATTTGCCTGGTTGGTTCGGTTATCTTAAGTCTTAGGTTATAGTTAAGAAGCAAACATTCAAATTCGGATGTGATGTTATTTTGTTTTAATATATTAATATTGAAATCCCCAGCAACTACAATATTGTGCTTTTTATAGGTTGTACTTACATATTTAAGCATCTTATCTAATCTTTCAAGGAAATTAATTAAGTTACTAGCAACCGGAACCCTATATAAACAGATAATAATAACCTTGTAGTCTACTAGTTCTATTGCAGAGCATTCAAAAGTTGAGCACTCAGTGAATAACACTGATTTTGGAATCACTTTCCAATGATGACCTTTCTTCACGTAGATGCACGACCCTCCTCTGTTAGAATTACTTCCTACCTGGGAGTGTGCGAGGGAATTGCATGATTTAATTCCCCCATCTCCGTTCCACCAGCGGACGACCCGTCGTACGGCTGGTTTCCACCCTTACGTTGTTAACACCACTACGATCCGGACGAAGCGTTTCGCCTCCTCCTTTATACCGCGTACATCGAGGGACTGGAACAATTTGCCAGTGGCGGTGTTTCCGTCGGACTACAATTTGAGTGTCTTCAAGGCAGTGAATTGGCTCTTAATAAACTAGTGCGCTTTACCATCAACGATTGCGTCACTGCTTACCATCAGGCAGGATTGCGGTCAAGCGCTGGTTTATAATAAGTAAAAAAAAAAAAAAAATCTCTGTCATCTCCATCATCAGGTCAGGCCAAAATATTCACGGTTTTATAGTATCATCCGATATAAATACGAGTATCAAGTTTTCACCCGAAGCAAGCCTACAATTTTCGATAATTGGCCTAAATTTCTTAGAATTTCCATTATCGACACTGACGTGGTAACAATGAGATAACATAGGCAGCATACTCTTTCATATAAAAAAAGAATGGTCAAAATCGGTTCATTAACGATAAAGTTATCAGCGAGCACACATAAATCGAATTGAGAACCACACTTTTGGGAAGTCGGTTAAAAAATAAAATACGCAAAATTTTTATTATGAAGTATCGTCAACATTTGTTTCAGTCTATAATAACCAAAAGTATTTGGGCGCACCAATAAACAAAAATAAAAGTGCCATGTCTGTTACTTCTGTGGTCTATGAATTTAACTTGTATTTGTAAGTACTTCGTCCGCCAGACGGCGCTAGTAATATTTTGCGAAGTATTGTAGAGGTGGGGCGCGGTGAAGAGGGAGCAAATGCTCGAGGTCATTTGGTGAGGGTACGACCTTAATATTGTAACTTAGAACGGTTTTTTGTCCCAAATAAATAAAATAAAGCCTAGAGCATAGGCGTAGAGTAGCCAGCCTTTCGGATTATGGCTGGAGGTTGACCACTGCGTTATTGACCCAATTTCTCACAGGTCATGGCAACTTTAAAAGTAATCTGTATTCTTTTAAACTTGTTCCTTCGCCTTTGTGTCAATGTTCTACATCGAACTGTGAATTTGAACAGTCCGCACATCACATCTTGTGGGTGTGTATTTTTTGGCAGAATGAACGCAATATTATGTTGGATAGTGTACAAGTTACATCCGGAGTTGTTTATTATACGGACCTTGTAGAAACTAGAACTAATTTCCGTGCGTTCAGGCGCTTTTGCCATACCTATTATTGGAATCAATTGTAACAGCACATACCTACTTAGGACCCATTAACTTAATCAAATTTTATTCCGTGGTGCTTGGCAATCTGGGCTTCTCCCAGTTGCAATAATGTCCCTTTGTGCCGATTGGCCTAGTTCTGTCCTGTCTCCTGTCACTTGTTATGGAGGGAAGTGGAAAAAATATTTTTTTTCTTACTCCTCCGCTAATCTTTTCTGATTAATTTCGTTGCGGGACCCAAGACAGTTGAATCGTTTCTCCGGGACTTGTCGAGCTTCATTGCTCGGCGTTTTTTTTGGCGGTCTCCACTGTTGATTCTGGCTTTCAGGAGTTGCAGTGGGTTGGGAACAGTGTGGCGGCTTTTTTGGTGTGAAGAAGGTGAAAAGGTATTCAAAGGAGTTAAGTAGCAGCTAGCTTCAAGTGAAGTGCAGATGCATTACTCTCCTGACTTGCCGCTCGTGTTGACGGCCGACGCCAGCAGCGTCGGGGTAGGCGCGGTACTGCCGCACATCACCGCGGTCGGGGAGCGCCCCATTGCGTACGCGTCGCGATCAGTAAGTACTTACCTACAAGCGAGCGCGCTTTTTCACAAATTGACAGGGAAGCACTCGCAATCGTTTATGGTATAAAGAAATACCATCAATACTTGTACGGCCGAAACACAGCCTCCGTGGCGTAGCGGTAGCAGACGCGGCCGCTGCGCAAGGTGGCGCGGGTTCGATCCCCGCACAGTGCAAGTATTTGTATGCATCAATATGAATATTTGCACTGGTCTGGTCGTGCCTCGGAAAGCACGTTAAGCCGTTGGTCCCGGTTGCCATACGAACATGTAGAGGCAGTCGTTACGGGTTGTTGGAGCCCTCAAAAAGTCCAACAATTGGTCTAACTGCAATGCTTCGATGTCGCCTTTGGGTTGTGGAGGTCAGACGGCAGTCGCTTCACGGAAAATATCGAAGTTTAGCCATATCAGCAGTTGGACTGGTAAAAACGGACCCCAGACTCCAAAGCTGAAAAAGGCTTCGGATGCGACTGGGATTAACGCTGGGATGATGATGATGACTTGTACGGCCGAAAGTTTATCTTAAGGACGAATCATAAACCACTAACACATATTTTCGGTAATAAGGTAGGCATTCCGATAATGGCAGCTTCTCGATTACAACGACGGTGGGCAATATTATTGTGTAACGCTTTAAAAAAAAAAAAGACTCAGGGTGTCTTACTCCACCCTACCCGGCAGTTACAGTAAATTTAATTATGTAAATAAATACTTGGTAGCTAGGAGCATTAAATAAAACAATAAATGGATACAATTACAAATTTATTCTATAATTACCCTGTGTCATAAATATATGACAAAACAAACTCCTAACTTACCTAGGCGATTTCCTGACTCACTCCGTCTCGGGTCGGAGTGGGACAGGGAATCCACATGAGACAATTCAGCAAGCTCAGGGTCGCTTGATGAGGATTCGTGAGGTGAACCGTTGTGATCACAGCTCAGTCGTTACCAAAGTATCTCAGGTTATGCACACAATATCAAGCCAATAGCCTACTTAAATGCAACCTGTCGGAAACTCACTCTCAATCACTAGATACATCAAAACAAAGAAACAAGGACAGGGAGTCTACGTTTCAGATTAGCTCTCCTGACTAACACTTCTGAATTACGCTTCTAACTAACACTTCTGAATTACGCTTCGGGATTACGTTAGCTCTCCTGCCTAACGCCTCTGGATTACGCTTCTAGATTACGTTAGCTCTCCTGCCTAACACCTCTGGATTACGCTTCTAGATTACGGTACAAAGACCCTTGGCTTCACTAACTGACGGGTGTCAGATTAATGCACGGTTGAACGCGGCCTGCGGGATTAGGTATCTCGGGAACACCAGGAGCAAAATAATCATGACAGCTTATACCTGTCTAGTCGTCGTCGAAAGAGAACTTGATGTGCCGTACCATCAGGGTTCAGCCACATCCACTCCAACAAGCCTGATCCAATGGGAATCAAGGCCACCAAAGACAATTATGACGCGACGCCTCCAAAACGGGTTCCCACCCTAGGCCCGCCAATAGAGCCAAATCTAGAACAACATTTAACCCAATTCAGCACTACAGAACAAGAAAACACGTGGAGAAAATATTCCGGGTACAGAAATGAATACTCACAGAGAGATGAGCCAGACTTCAGATGCACCGCCCCATGGGGCTTATTGCACCACACGCCAGCCTTGGGTACCGGCTATTTCCACAAAAAAAACTCGCGACACCACGCAAGCTTCGGTAGTTCTTTTTCTTCTCGAAGCTTCTCTCTATTCCGACCGACCGCTCCCAATTGTCTTTTCCTGAACCATAGACTCGTGCGTTCCGCGACTTGTATTTTATTTCAGACTCATGAGTTGGTTCCTATTTTTTTTAATATCTTTATTTTAAGTCCTTCTTTTATATTATATTATTTAACCCGGTCGTTCTTTATCTAAATTTATTTATTATATTAACGACCGTCCTTTCGCGCAACGCCATCTCTCGGCTCGATGTAAAATATGTGACCCGAGTTCAGCCCTAGTCCACGAGATGTCGCCTGCTGCTATATTTTGCTACGTGACAATTGTCCGGTTATAATTACGAAATAGAATATGTCCATCAAAAAAAAATTGTGCTGATGCTTTATCTAGACTGCTACAAGGCACCCCATCGAGCGACAGTTCGGAGATCACGTATGCATGGACGTAGCCAGCCTTGGGCTCAGGGCTGGGCAACAGTCGATCTATCCCTAGGTTTTTTTTTTGTTCAATTAGGCACCTTATAGATCAGAGCCACGGTGTGGTAAGCGCCCCAACTTGCCCCAGTGTGGCTACGCCCATGCACGTATGTTAACTTCGTGGAAGATTTTCTACCGGTGACACATAGTGAAGTTAGGAAACAGACGACGAAAGATACATTAATAGATTTCTTTACTGCAGATTCTACTTTACGTGCAGTCTGGCTGGCCAGAGAGATGACAAAAATATATTGAGCATTTAATGCTTCGCTTAAATAATAGAGGTTATAATGTAGTTTTAGTAAAAGCGGATATATTTAATGATACAACTCTATTTTTAAGATTAACGACAGATGTATAATATTGGCCTTGTTTGGAGCCGTGTTCCATGCAAAGCCATGTGGAAGAGCTTTACAAAACTTAAATTTAATAAATGTTGTTTAAAGTTAGGTAAAAAAAAGATATTATACGGTGGACAATAAAATTACTAAATAGTTTGTTCCTTTCATTTATCCAATAAATAAACGAATTAAAAGTATTTACCAGTTAGGGTGGCCATCCATGGTCCACCCACCTTATTTAGTAACAAAATTCTTAGTAAAACTTAGGTAGGTTCGTAGGAGGAACTCAGACACTGGAATAAAATGAACCAAATGCTTTCTTAACTATTTATTACACTCTATGTATAATTTATGTTAATTGTAATCAATTTACATATCTTTATGTACATACAGTAGCAAAATGTAAAAACAGCGCGAGTCGTCGGCGCCACGCCCTCCGCGACGCGAGTGTGACGTCACGCCCCACACGAGTGTGACGTCACGCCCCACACGAGTGTGACGTCACGCGCACTCGCCAGCGACTATCTCAATACATTCCAAAACATCTAACCGACATAAAATTCTGTATTTACACAATGAGCACATGGCCCCTCCAATCCTGTAGCGGACAGGTCTCCGGCGGTACCCGAGCGTCGCACGAAGCTGTACACCTAATTATATTAAAGCGAAGGCACCGTGGATCTCATCATTATCGATGCTCCATATTATAAATGCAGTACATTTACATAGTATAAAAGTGGCGTGAAGAAATAAACTTATAAGGAAAGAATAATAAAAATATGTGTGCCGTCAGGAGCGCACTCAACTATTGTGAATATAATGACGACCACTAAGGTAGAGTTAACAGACTGGTAGGAGCAGCAGGCGAGCAGCTACAGAACGTTCAAGTAAACTGAATAGAGATGTGTTGGTGCGCCTTCACTCAATTTTATCGATTTTATCAAAGCAAATAGACATTTACATGTTGATATACAATTCTAGAGGTGGAAGGAGAAATAAAAAAATATCTATCGCAATAACAATCACATTCGACTACTAAACAATTTTATGAACATTTATCAAATAAACATGTACTTAAAAGTAAAATATAGTTAACAAACAATAATTTAAGCCGACGACCGCCGCCGACGAGTAATCTGCTAAAAGTAAATTAAGTAAATAAAGCTAATACATTGGATGCAGCTATTTGATCAATCATTAATTTTGAACAAATTTAAATTATATTTATAAATAAAAACTTACAGATTGTGTGTAAGCTAATAAATAATGTCTCAATATTTTAGTAAATAAATCTTCAATAATTTTTAATATAATGCTAACGAATTAAGAAAATAATCATTTGGAATATAGTAACATGTTGTATCTGTGTGTGTCAGTATGATATTGACAAGACGACGTGTGTAACGACACGATCATGTAGAACTGACGTGACGTGCGACCGCGGGCGTGCGCGTCACAGTTCCCTCGACAAGACGTGTTCACTGTGCTCTCCCGCACACAAAACTGTTTCTGGCGCGCGGCGATGGGACACGTGATACATGAACATAGGATGCCTCAAGCGATGGCGCGGCACTCCACACACCTCAGAGCCTCTAGTGACAACTACAGTACGCGACCGACAGAACTATACAGCGTTAACTTAACAATCAATCTAACATCAACCTGATTAGCATGAAAAGCATCTAATTCGCTGCCAAATATAATCTTCGATCATTCGTTATAAGTAATAAGAACATCTAACTTATAAATTAATCGCTCTGCGATTAAACAGGCTTTATCTACAAACATACTAATTGTTTCTAAAACATTCACCATATTTTTTTCATTCTCGAGAAACTACTGTGGAGCTGTGCTAGAATGTGCGGATTACATTGTAACAAGTAGTTTTTTTTGTTAGGAATCGTTCGTAAGTAACAAATAATCGAAGTTCGATAAGTTCCTAGTTTGCGTACATGCAAGAAAAAAACTCGATAGTAAAACAAGGAAATGTCCAAGTGAGAATGTTTCACCTGGATCGTTTAGTGTGGTGTAATGAATCGCTATCCAGTACATGATCTGAGTCAGTTCCTCTTGGAAGGCGGCACCAGGTGGTGGGGCAGCTCGGAGGGCAGGTCGTGTCCGTCGATCTTCACGTGGATGAGGTGCATGGCCAGCGCGAACTCGTCCTCGTCCAGGAACCCGTCCTTGTCGATGTCCGACAACTTCCAGATCTTGCCGAGCACCGAGTTCGGCAACTTGGACTTCACCATCTCCGTCTTGGCGGCTGTCGACAAACCGCCAAATCAACACATGTATGTGCAGCAAACTGTATCGGCAACGAACGTGGCACAGTGGGACGTGACTTACCAACGTAACCAGAAACCGTAACAGTATATTGTACAAATTCAGAACCATTTAGGCATCTACTGAGTTAACGAGTTTCTCATAACCACCTTCGTTGCCAACAGAGTTGAGGGATCATAAAGGAGCAAACACACTAATAAAGCGCCAAAAAAATAAACGAAGAAAGCACAGTACATATATTTGAACATTGTGGTTAGTATTTGAAAATGATCATGCAACGAGGAAGATTATATCGTGAGCAGAACCGTGGCGATAAAGAAGCGAGATAACACGATACGAGCTAGATAACACCCGATGTGCTCAGTTATAACGACGAGGAACACTCTTGTAACACTACACGAATATTTGCGCCAAGCTTACATGGCTAATATCACCGAATAATAAGTGGGTATAATAAGAAGACAGCACCAACGTCAGCTGGCCGTGATGAAGAGGAGAACGACATTTATAGCTGGGCTTATACTCCTTGCGTACCTCTATCGTAACCTAATTCTTAGTAACTGCTTGCTTGCATTAGGATTCGATGTCAAATATTAGCCCTAACTTGACTTTTTATATTGCAAAGCCAATATGAAAAGTCTATATTATCTAGCTTATCAGTTTCTCTGTGAAATATTTGAGTATATTGACGACATTGTCGCGATAAAACAGTTCGGCGAACGACTGTATCCTGACGGCCTGCGTGTCCGGCCCGAAAGTCAGGAGCTTCGCCTTGCCGATCCAAGTGGTCGGCGACCTATCCACGTGGAATTCGATGTACCTCTCACCCGTCAGCACGTACACCATGGACACGAACACAAACTCGGCCGTTATCAACAGTGTCACTATGTTCAATGAGAGGAGTACGATGAACTTGACCAAAATGAACAAATTTCCAAAGTGACTTGTGTTGCTATTTGAAGCAGTCAAACCGTGCTGTGGTGCGGATGGTGACTCATAACTACTGTCGTCGTCGCTACTATCTACATTATCAGAGAGCCAGTCAGAATCAACTTTGGATCCATTTTTCAAGCCATCGTCCTGATACCTATATGGCCTGGACTCGCACCTATCGCCAGCTCCGTCGATGGCTAAAGTATCGTTGAGACTATGTATCGAGACAGCGGGAGACATGCGCTCACCGAGGCTCGCGACTTGTGCCTCGTGAGCATTCAGAATGAACTGTGTGATGAGTTTACAATTTTCTGTAGCAGTAGACACAGAATCTACGAGTTTCGCAAGTCTATCATCATCCTTGTGTTTCTCGCTATCTTTGAGTCGCATGCACAGGTCGGTGATAAGGGAACAGTTTTGTGTGGTCGAGAGCAGCGCCTCGAGGGCCTTGTCCACCACGAGGTGGCCGCGCAGGTGTGGCTGTGTGTTGAGTACGAGTGAGAGAGTGCGTATGTCAGAGCGAGAGAGCTGCGTACCGGCACCGGTGACCTTGCCGTCGATGGGGTTGAGCGATTGGAAAAGCTGGTCGTATCGCGGCTTTTCCTTGCTGCAGATCCACTCGGGGTCGCCGTGGCCCGCGTCTACACCCTCGCCGCGTCCGTAGCCGAATGGAGATACCTGGTCTTCTACACCTTCGAACGCACCACCTGGAAATGTTACAGTCATAACATTAATAATGGTTTCAATAACTATAAGTTATACCTACTTACTCACACTTCTCTTATTTTTAAAGTCAAGCGTCAGCTAACAAATTTTGACGAAGTTAACAATGCACTCTCTAAAGTTGTCCATTGGTTTAATGTAAATAACCTCCTTTTAAATGAAAAAAAAAAACTAAAGTCATTAAATTTTCTACGCCAAATGTCAGGCAGCTAAGTACCAATGTTCAACTGAATGGAGTAGAGTTGATCCCTGTCGAGTCGACAGTTTTTCTTGGATTAACTATTGACGCCAAGTTACAATGGGGTCCTCACATTGAGAAGCTGTCGGGTAGACTCAGTTCTGCCGCCTTTGCTGTTAAGAAAATTAGACAGATAACTGATGTGGATACAGCCAGAATTGTTTATTTTAGTTATTTTCATAGTCTTATGACTTATGGGATTCTTCTCTGGGGAACTTGTGCGGACATCAATACCATCTTTGTTTTACAGAAGAGGGCTGTTCGAGCCATTTACAACCTTGGTCCTAGAGAATCTCTTAGAGAAAAGTTCAAAGAGGTGAACATTCTGACTGTAGCTTCATAATATATATTTGAAAATCTTATGTATGTTCATAAAAATATCTCGAATTTTAAGAAAATAAGCGATATTCATAATATAAATACCAGGAACAAACACAATCTTGCTGTACATCACACTCGTCTCCACAGAGTAGGCAACTCGTTCATGGGTCAATGTATACACTTTTACAACAAGCTTCCCATGGACGTTCGAAACTTACCCATTAAACGATTTAAGAACCATATAAAGGCCAAACTTTGCAAAAAGGGGTATTATAAAATCACTGATTATTTAGAAGACAAAAAGCTTGGGACTGAGCTGCTCGCTCTGTTAAGCATTGTTATTAAGCAATATGCGTAATTATAAGGTAAATTATTGTAAACATTTTCATTTTTTTAATGTCTGGACTTGAAAAAAGACGATGATCCCTGAGTTTGTTTCGGCTATTTCTTCTCAGAGGTAGTCAGTTAGGAAATGCCGGCTTCATCTAGTTAAAAAAATAAAATAAAAAATAAACATAAAGTGATCAGTGATCCTACTTGCTTAATAAACGATTTCATTTCATTTCGTACTCATACCTGCAGCAGAGCATTAACAGCCAAGCAACACACGTTTGCTATATCTATTAGGAATGTAAATTCTCCTGAGTTTGTCCACGAAATTCTCCAAAACGGCTGAACCGATTTTGATGAAATTTCGTAAATAGGAACATTCGTTAGGCATGAAAATAGGTTTCTATGTATTTTTAATATCACTATCACTAACTCGAGTGAAACCGCGGGGCGCAGCTAGTAGTCATATATTAGTATAGTTCATTAAGCTGTCTGACTATGATTCATGTATACGATGTGAGTAATCAAGTAAGATGCCGAATCCCCACAGCTGTCAATGACGTAGGTTGTCGGTCCAGGCCGCGTCACCGCCGAAGGACGGCTGGCGCACACACACCACACATCACACGACGTTTGTAGCAGCTTAATCCATACTCCATACTAATATTATAAATGCGAAAGTAACTCTGTCTGTCTGCCTGTTACGCTTTCCCGCTTAAACCTCTCAACCGATTTCGATGAAATTTGGCACAGACAATCTTTAGACCCTGAGAAAGGACCAAGGCTACCTTTTATCCCGGAAAAATTTGAAGTTCCCGAGGGAAATCTAAAAAGCGCGATATAACCGAACTCCACGCGGTCGAAGCCGCGGGCGGAAAGCTAGTATTTATTATAAAATAAAATATTGTTTTATCTGTACACGGATAAAATAGCAGGGGGTCACCTGCAGACTCAATAATGGGCACTCTGAAACTGTGGCTAGCACATAGTAACTTGGCAACAAGGGGGCAACAAGTCCTGAGGTGCTTATGAGGAGTGGAGAGGTATTTCATGCCTGTCAGAACAATCCCAGAGTTCGGAATATGGTCAGGATCCCTACGAGCACTTACTGGAATACTTCCTTGTACGTAGGCTCTTGACTGGTTGACTGGTAGAGAACGCCTAAGACATTAAGTCTGCCTCTGTACATTTTTTTGTGCGAAAATATAAATAAATAGAAGACAAGCTTGTAGTAGGAGTCCTAGTCAGTATTCAGAGCCGGTCAATAGAGGCATGCCGTAGGTGAGGGACGACACTAGAGAGAGATAGGGTCCGATGGGTTTCAACTGCTCAACATCTAGCTACATGTTGCCCTGCTGGTTTTTTTAACTAACTTTTTCTGGCTACTCATCCTAGTACCGTTCCAATAAACTCTACATACAAAGACAAACCCATGCGTTCAGAGCGTGCCAGCCCAACGACGACGTCGACGTAGAGATACGGCGGAATTATTATTAATGAACAAAAATAATAAACTAATTTGAGGGGCGTACCAGTTTATCAACCAGTGATTCACTTTACAATGTAACCAAATAATAGAAAAACATGACGAATCTATAAGGGTTCCGTTTTTTGCCATTTGGCTACGGAACCCTAAAAATCTGATTAATGAATCAGTGAATTATGTTAATTTATAAAATAAAAACAATAAGATTCTGTACAGACTAAAAACTTCCCTTTATTGCCCATATAATTTTTCGCTTTTGATCATTGCATTTGCCCATCATCTTAAAAGCATATCTATTCGACTTTAATCGGTAAACTACATACAGTACCAAGCAGATAAACGATTTATTGTAAACACGATACCTAATCTTGTACAGCGGCACTTCTATATGAATATTAATGAGAATCGCTTCGTGTTCACCTTGCACTTCAACACAGCAAGTCAAGAGAGCATCGATAGCGTATCTCGTTAGCCTGTCGAGGCGTCGGGCGCGCCGAGTGTCGGTCGGGCGACTCACGACAAGGTCAGCTGTTCATCTCACTGCTGCAGCTAACCGCGCATTAGGCCGCAAGTAACCGCGGCTGGACTAGCTATGAATCATCAGTAACTATTGCACCGGTTCGATTCCTGTAGCTACTACGATCAGCACTCTTGATTATTAGGGTTTTCGCGATCACTGAATCTTTACACCTACTGTACCCAGGATACCCACGATTTCCGATCCGACGGAGGTTTCTTTTTAAACCAGGAACGGGTATTCAGTGGATGTACGACACACAGCACTAGTAATAATATTCGGAAACCATCTTGGGTTATTAGAATCTGCAACCATTTTCTACGTTAAAGGATGAGGTGTCCGCAGTTGGCTCTACAGATAGAGCACTGTGCATTATTGGAACCATCTCACCTCCCACCAACCTCCTTGTCGGTTAAGAACACCTATGTAAGATATGTGTCCCGCGAGGGATTTTGTCCTAATCTGGGTGACTCCTGAACAATCATAGAGCACAAGCGCAACGGTTTCCTCAATGCCCGATCCTCAAATTCTCCATTAAAACCCTGCAGAAGCCCGTTATGTCTAGGGTTGCCAAATATTTATGAAAAGAAATAGAGTATATCTTTACATATTGTATATGTATCTTTATTTAGTGTTGACTACACATGCATCTGACCCATCAATATACAGTATGTTAAATAACAGAGGGCGTTCCCTTAAACTCGTTATTATATATCATTAATAGATTAAAATAAAAATATCAGCATAGAAAAATAAGCATTAAAAAATCCGAATAAAAAAAAATTCTAATTGGAAATAAATTTGAAACCTCCTGTTTTAAATCAAAATAGTAGTCGTCATGTATAAATAAATTGCGACGTAACCGTCTTTCATGTTCGCGTGTACAGTGTGTTTCTTTAACATGTCAATTTAAAATTTTTATTGAATATTTTCTTATTGGAAAAATTTTTAAAACATTTTGTTTTCGAATGGAAATATTTTTTTTAGCATGTATGTATGCTATACTATTTCGGGTTAACGGGAACGCCCTCTGTTAGTTAACATACTGTATTCTACATAATTATGCGCGCGATACTATCTGCTTTTAAAACATCACACATACAGGGGCGTGCACAGACATTTCGAGTGGGGTATGCATATTCACTACCGAAATGTGTGCTTATACAAACTTATTTTTGCTTTATACGAATCCTGAATATAGTTTGTTCAGAATAAGCAACTGAATCGATTCCAATCATTTTTACACTATGTATGTTATATTTTTTCCCAAATACATTTAGCCATTGTTGCATCATGGCAACAGCTGACGGAGGTCAACGCCCCGCGTACCCACCTGATCGGTAGATTGGATTGCATATTTTTCCTATAATAAGCGAATCGTCGTGACCACGGAACGCAAAATTTTGTTTACCTAAAAAGCAGACGATATCGATTAACCTTTTGAAATTTTTTTGTGTTTGAAAATGTTTATTTTAAATGTCTATTCAAACTAGACTCTATTCTACCAAAAATTTGGTACTTTAAACAAGAATCTAAATGTTTTTCCGACGAATCGTATTTAGAGGAGGCTTTGTGAAAATATTTAAATCTGAATATCCATAACCCCAAAACATTTTATTAACATGTTTTGAAAATAATATACACGGAAAACAAAATTATTTGTGTGTATACCCCTGCTAACCAGTTATAATTATCATAATACTTTTTATTAAAACAACGTGTGACATTACCTTTCTTTTGAGTTAAGTTCAAGTCGCGAACACAACGCCCTTTTACAACTATTTTATATTTTTGCTCAAAACTTAATGTTAAAAAAGACACTATTTTTAGTTTACCTAAACACACATCACCATAAGAGAACAGAGCTCACAAGAATAATTTTCCATATTTTAGAAAGAAATACTTATTTATAGTAAATAAACGAATTCAATTCAGTTTGCACTCAAAACGACACCCAAACATCAATATTCAATATGGCCACAAAAAAGATTACGTAATTTATTATTGTGAGTCTGGTAAAATAAAAACGTATCTTAACGAAAAACAATTAAGTACGCAATTTGTCAGCTTTTTGAATTGGCCGGATTATAATAAGCACTGCCTAAATCGGTTCATTTTCTCAATGAAATTGCACAGTCGCACACGAGAAGCTTACGCACACATTCAAACAATTTCATTCAAAATACGACCACACACGCTAACCAGGGAGGCATTTTAGTTCGTGCTTACGTCGCTCTTTCTCCGTGGCGCTAGAGTGACGTGTATAGATGATAAGCATAATATGTGTTAGCTAGTTCGCGCTAGCCCCAAAAGATGGCAGTGTTTTAGACTGTAGTGTTTTTTAAATAAAATTTTACTGTACTACAAAAATTATATTTTAATACGATTTGGGTGTCCCGAATTAGAAAATTATCAGGGTATGCAGTGCTTATATGCCTCTATGGAGCGCACGCGCCTGCACACATACCGAGGTATTTTTGACCTGCAAGCCATAATAACCATACTGGTGGTTGGTGGCTGAACTTGATCATTGACTGTAAAACCTAACATACAGATTTTGTTTTCTTTCTTTAAAATTTCAATTCTAAATTGAAAGGCCTATGTATGATTCGTCTTCATCGGCTCTAAACGACAACAGCTTACATTAAAGCAAGCAGAAACTACTATAAAAAGTTAATGCTGCACAAAAAATTGTCAAATAATATTGTATTCATCATAAAAAGCAATAATCGGCTCAACAACTGGAAATGAAAGGCGAGGTTATTGATTGGTGTGTCAGCGGCTCAGCGCTCAGCGCTCAGCGGAGCGCACCAAGTGTTTTTATGTGAGCCAAAGAAACGCTGGCATTGTTCTGCACTTACTTGCGAATGTCCACAACAGTTACTTCAAGGATTTAATACTACAATTATGTAAATGTAGGTCAGTATTTTGTTTATTTAGTAAAAACGGCTACTGAGGTGATTGCCATGTCATAATTTTTTGTTTACTGATGTACACCATTAGAGCCTCACGAAACATCGACTACTGATGCACCGTTTAGCCACTTTACTGTGGTTAAGCAGACTCCTAGTAAAGCGATAACCCGCTAGTGAATCCCTTGCCACAAACTAATCTAATAACTGCCGAACATCCTCTTTTTACATGCTTTTTATTAGCTTCACTTGTATGTTTGCTTGTTTGTTTGTCCGTCTCTAACTCTTTGGACTACGAGTGAGCGGCTCATTACTGTAAAATGGCCCACCGTTTTCAATACGTTCGTTGGCCGAGCGGTAGTAATTTGTGCAAAGTATTTAATTTAGATTTAGTTACTTGGATATCGCATCATTACGAATTTTAGCACTTGCTATTCTGTCTGTTGGGGATCAAGAAAAGTTTGGTAAAAACAAACTTAAGCGTTAGTGTTATTCGTATATTATTTTAAAAAAGAATATCGAACTAAAAAGTTGTGGGCTAGGTTTACGCAGAAGGCTTACAACGCTCGGCGCGTCGTACAATAATGGGCCGAGGATGTTGTTGGGGCTGCCTCGGTGTTGCAGTGCACCAGGCATGTTCGCGGAAGCGCGAATTGATGACTTTTATGTCATCATTCGCAAACGGTGTGCTTCGATGTTGCAGCGATTTCGGGGCGGCCCGAACAGTATCCTAGCTACACTGGCGGACAAGGTCGACGGTCCTTTTATTAGGCTCTGGGCGGACAGACATGTTCGTGTACAAGTACATATTCATGTCGCCAACTGATTATCTTTTACGAATATAGGATAAGTTTTTTTTGCTAACAACATATGGGCCTTGCCTGAAATAAAAAGTTTGAATTTGAATAAACAATACTAGTATAAATGAGAAAAAAGCGTGAGGCGCTTAATATACAAAAATTATGGCACAAAGCGCCTCATGCTTTTTTCTCATATATACTAGTATCCATACTAATATTGTAAATGCGAAAGTAACTGTTGTCTGTCTGTTACGCTTTCCCGCTTAAACCTCTCAAACGATTTTGATGAAATTTGACACAGACAATCTTTAGACCCTGAGAAAGGACATAGGCTACCAATTGATGTTCCCAAGGGAAACCTAAAAAGCGTGATATAACCGAATTCCACGCGGGCGAAGTCGCGGGCGGCAAGCTAGTTGTTTATACATATACTATTGTCATGAATTAAATTTAAAAATTATTTTTAACTTTTTAGTTTGCTGTTCTTTAAAAGCATGTTTTTTTAGTTTTGTAAACAATATTTTTTTATAAACACTCCGTCCTGCACTAGGAATATAACTCCAGAAATATCTAATAATATTACATATTATTAATATCTAATAATATTACATATTATTAATATCTAATAATATTACATATTATTAATATTAAATATTATTAATATCTAATAATATTACATATTATTAATATCTAATAATATTACATATTATTAATATCTAATAATATTAAATATTATTAATATCTAATAATATTACATATTATTAATATCTAATAATATTACATATTATTAATATCTAATAATATTACATATTATTAATATCTAATAATATTACATATTATTAATATCTAATAATATTAAATATTATTAATATCTAATAATATTACATATTATTAATATCTAATAATATTACATATTATTTTTTGTTTCTATTTTAGTATGAAAAGGTCAAAACATATATTAGTTGTTTATAAGCCCCGCACGATGATATTGCGATGGAACCTTGTCACAATAACAGCTTTGTGACGTCATCTGTCACACGAAAGGACAGCTAGCAAAAGAATGTTAAATGCAAAATTATAGTTTATTAATTTTGCATTTAACATTCTTTCGGGTTAAGGATTTATTTGTATTTTATAATTTTATTATACATACACATACCTACTCATCCATATTCTGACAAATAAACTTTCATTATTAAAAAATTCAAGGAAATAATTCTTGTAGACGTAAGAAAAATATACTTATTCGTATATCTTTCTTACATGTTTATTAACTTTTGCTAACTACATTTCTGTTAATTTGTGAGCGGGAATTAAACCAGAGTACCAAATAACACCAGGATAGTATGTAAAATTTTTTTTATATATAATTCAATATAATCTTACCCTATTTATTCAATTCCACTCATACAGTCTTCCGAATCAGAACGGCTTTCTGTGTCTGTCGTTTCCGATTCACTGTCGTCTGCCGTATTTATGATAAATAACTCGTCACTTATTCGATCTTTTTTCCAATATTCCTCTTCAAGCCGTTTAACATGATTGACTTCCTTTCGCCTGTCATCTGGAGTTATTGACGCCAACGCCTCCAATGTCAGAGCTTCAATGCGACTTTCCAACTGCTCCACATTTTTTCCTGACACCCTCATCTTTACCAGGTTCCAGATGTACTCAATGGGGTTGAGGTCGCAGTTGTAGGGTGGTAATCTAACGACCTCATGGCCATTGGCAGCTAATAAATTGACAATTTTATAATTTTTCGGCGGTCTGTGCCGTTTAATTAATAAATACAGTTCAGGTTTTGTACTGTCGTTGGGAAAGTCGATGTTGTGAGCTTGTAGCCACTCAACCATCAACTGTTTTTTATTGTTCATACTTGGTGGCCTATTCTCTTCCCTACTGTGATAAGGGGCGTTGTCCATCACAATTATGGAGTTGCGTGGTATGTTGGGTACTAATTTTTCTGTAAGCCACTTGGTGAAATTCTCAACATTCATTTGATCATGGTAATCCCCCGTTTTGGTGTCTGCTTTAAACATTAAAAGGGCATTGTCAACAAAACCGCTTTCACTTCCCGCGTGAACTATTATCCATCGGCGGCCGGGGCTGTCGTTCCGTCTCACTCCGACATCGGTTGCTGTTTGCCAACATTTTTTTACCGTGTAGTGTGCGTGTATCCACGTTTCGTCGAGATAAATAACGGGTCTTTTGTTATTAGCAAGCGAGTCATTTTCTTTCATACGTCATAAATATCTAGCCCTCCACGCTTGAATTTGGGGTCTTTCAATTAGAGCCAGTCTTTTTTGGTAGCATCGTTTAAATTGGTAGCCTAAATCACATTTATTTATTTTTCTTAATGTAGTTTCACTATTGGTATAATTAAGGTCTAATTTTGAAGCCGCCAAGATTTTGCGCATTGTGGGTATTTCTCTCCTCACCGTATACATTGAATGTATAATATTTCTTAAAGCTGTTAAGGAAAACCCGTCGAAATATTCCTTCTTTTGTCTTTTTCCTTTAGTAGGAGTTCTCATTTTGCTGCCACTGGCTGTTGCCGACTCATGCTCTCGTCGCAATTTAGTCACAGTATTTTTTGCAACGCCTGTGGCACATGCCACACGCTCCGTGACTTTGGTTTAGCTGTTGCTTCGGTATTAAAATGTCCTCAGTAGTGTCCGAAGTACTTTTTAAAGCACGGTTTATACTTTCAAGAACTAACTTACAGTCCTCTTTTTCTTTAACAAAATAATTGTCCACTTTAATTATAATTTCACGAGCACGATTGTGAATTCATTTCTTACTCATTTTAACGAGTAACAGCTAACAAAACTAAACAACAAAACTCAAGAACAACAATAAAACAGGATAACAAAAACAAAAAACTAACAAAAATATTCGATGTGCGTAAGTGGGTAAGCGCGGACTGAACTTGCGAACGGTACTGACGGTGCGAGGTCGACTACGTCACCAAGATGGCCGCCGATCGCAATATCATCGTGCGGGGCTAGTACTACAGTTAGTGAACAAGGCAATCGGCTACAATACGCCACTGAACCACTTTTATCACTGGTCCTTATTATAGCAGGGCTTCCGTTACGTCATTTGTTACAACAATGCCGTCAACAATCACGCAACAGGGATACTATTCAAAAGTTAAGAAGGAGAAATATGAACACGTTTTCAAAGTGTGTATCAAAAGCTATCATTGATTTGGAAGTACTTAAGACGCTGTGAATAGCAAACTTTTAGGTATTTGAGGGGGTGAAGCAGACGAAGTGGGACACGACTAGCCCCGCCCACTGCGGGGCGCGGGGCGCTCCGCGCAAGTACATCGATGCGTGAGGTGAGGCGTCGTGCATCGAGAAATACGCACGTTCTATTAAATCTATACCAACCATTCTCTATTCCATCTACATTTAGAACCGTAATTTCACAACCCAACTGCGAGGTACGGTTGGCTCTGTTCGTCACAGTCCCGGTTCGCATTAGACGAGCAGCAGGTTCGAATCCCACATCCGTTCACTTTACCTTGCGGTTTTCGAAAATGTATATTTTATACATATTTTCATTTTTTATTATTACTTTTGTTTTCTTTTTTATTTTTATAATGCGCTTTGTCCGTTCTGCTTAAATTTTTTGTGTTATGTCCTTTTTTCATGAAACTGTTAGAAATATATCATTTCTAGAAATTACTATTTATAAACAGCTGTTTAGAGTAACTGTTAAAAAAAATGCATTTTCGGATATTTAAAAAATAAAAGATTTTTTCTTCAAAACTGCAACTCTTATCGAAGTCGGGTTTGTACGAGTGCTTAGAATAACACAACACAAAAAGATTGAAATAGATGGAGGCACTTGGAGGAGGCCTATACTGAAAGGGGCCATGAATAATGCAACAAAATGAAATCTAAATTTACTGTTTTGAACTATTATCAAATCAACTGTTATTTTTATTGTTTTTCTTTTCTATTCCATCTACATTTAGAAGGGTAATTTCACAACCCAACCCCGAGGTACGGTTGGCTCTGTTCGTCACAGTCCCGGTTCGCATTAGACGAGCACCAGGATCGAATCCGACTTTACCTTGCGATTTTCGAAAATGTGTACTTTATACATATTTTCATTTTTTATTATTTTTTTGTTTTCTTTTTTATTTTTATAATGCGCTTTGTCCGTTCTGCTTAAATTTTTTGTGTTATGTCCTTTTTTCATGAAACTGTTAGAAATATATCATTTCTAGAAATTACTATTTATAAACAGCTGTTTAGAGTAACTGTTAAAAAAAAATGCATTTTCGGATATTTAAAAAAATAAAAGATTTCTTCTTCAAAACTGCAACTCTTATCGAAATCGGGTTTGTACGAGTGAAATAGATGGAGGCACTTGGAGGAGGCCTATACTGAAAGGGGCCATGAATAATGCAACAAAATGAAATCTAAATTTACTGTTTTGAACTATTATCAAATTAACTGTTATTTTTATTGTTTTTCTTTTTTTAAATTATATTATGTACTAAGAAATTCATGGTTAAATAAAGGCTTATTATTATTATTTATTATTAATTTCTAGAAATTTGTAGAAAGAAAATTATAACGAATTGATTTTAAATATTAGTTTGCATTATAATTGTTACAAAAAGAACATATTTAAAAAGATGGAACAATTACTACAAAAAATACAGAAAATCGGATAAATTAATAATAATTAAAAAAAAAAAAACAATTGCAAATAAGAAATCCAACAAAAAGCATACAACGTAAGGCTGGGGTTTGAACCCGAACACATACAGGTGAAGAAAAATGTGCCGCGAAAAAGTAAAAAGAATAATTACAGAAAAAAATCAAATAAAATATCGGCAAAAATACAACAGTAAATTAAAAAGCATTTATTTCAATTAAAATCTACAAAAAGCATATAATGTAAACCTGGGGTTTGAACCCGGGCAAAAACGAAATATGATTATTCATCAACAAACAGACACGTAAATATAATTATTTTCTGTGCGGGGTAAAGCAAAAAGTGACATAGGTCCGACAAGCACCACGCCTCAGCGGTCACTGTCGCTAAGCATAGAAGTGAAAGAGAAGGCAATGGACGCCGCGATGGAGCGACGTTTCGTTCACGTTATTTATCATTAAATACATTATTTATTTTAGAATATCTTAGTTAAATCGATAAACTAAAACAATGGTTTCATTTACTATTATATTTTACATCGCTCTTCTCAATTTTATCAAGATTTGATGATTAATAATACAGTTACAACTGTTATAAATTCAATTTTAGGGGTTACTTTAGGATTTTTTTCTATCGAGAAAATTAATTCAAAACGTGTTTTGAAAACAATGGTTTCCTGCTACATATAATCAAGACTAACATATAAATTTTTGGCTGCTCTGAAATGTATACATTTGGCTAAAAAATTGTTTTAAGAAGCCTATTTTTACTGAACACAGCGCCTTAAAAACCCAACTGAGAGAAGCCAGATCCCGTGCCAACTGCCAAGACTTCAATGTAAAACAATAACTTGTGACTTTATTTTGTATTTAGTTAGTTTAGTTGTTATTTATTTTGTATTTAGTTGTTTATCCTCCAAAATATTATAGTTTAAATTTTCTTCAGGAAACGATTTGCTAATATTTATTAAACAATTCTGTTACTTGAAACAATACCAATCATGTTCAACCGGTAACAACATATTAATAATAAATACTGTACTCGTACCTATATTATGTGAAAGAAACGACGCGGAATTTACAATGAGCATGAGAGGTATTAAGTCAAATGGCATGGCATGCCAGTGGGCTATATTCACACGGAGTAGGCAAGTAGTGGCGAGTTGCATCACTACAACTAATAAGTGCGAAAATAAACAATTGCTGCGATATCACATGTCGCCCATTACGACCACCACACAATGGACAGCAAAACAATAACAATTATTGTAATAATTATTATTAAGTTATTTGAGAGCCCATAAACTGTCTAGGACGGGAATAACTTCCTTTTCAAAATTGCTGCAAAATATCAAATGCTCGCTTAGTTATGGTCAAATGAAACAATGTGTTCAGAAAAACTGACATTCACTGGTGAGACCAAAACATGGGGACTAGGTTATACAATATCGCGACGAACTGACAGCAGTATGTACCCCGGTCCCTGTCCGGTAGATACAGACCCTTCATGCAGTATGCACGTGTCAATACTTTCAATATATTTTGCAGACGATATCGTGATGGCAACCGGCGCAAGTGGGCCGTTCTCACGGCGACAATTCACATCAGCCTTCATAATTTTATGTCGATGTGAAACCAACGGAGTTGTGAATGCGGAGTGTATCACAACTCATGTAACAGTTAATGGTGCAATAATCTAGATCGCGTTTCATGCGAGTGAAAGTGCAGGAAATGCGGCACACAGCGGCGGGCAGACGGCCGCGGGTGGCGAATCGGTGATGGACCACCGGCGGCGCCAAATGGACACTACAACAATACATTGCCCACGCTTCTGTAGTTTACATCGGTTCCACTGCCTAGTGCCGCCACTATGTCAACATCAATATTTGTATGTTTGTCCTCAATGCGTTCCTAAACCATTGATCAGATTGTGAAGGAACGTTGGTAGGGCATTTTGAAGACGATCATGAGGGTTTCTATGTGACAGTGCGTGACGGGTGCAGCTAGTTATTTATATAACAACGTAGGCATTTGATTCTAGATAGGGTATCCTATTGGTAACAATAGAAACTGAAATTAATTTAACAAAATCTTATATTTTAATAAAACGTAACCTAAGCACAACAGGCCTAGAGAACTGTGATATCATAGTCAAAGCAAACTTAGTTATCACGAGTTAAGACTTTGCTGTTGGAGCCGATGGATAAACAACTAATACCTATTTAGTGTCTAATAGTAAGGCGTCGCTCGTCGTCACGAACGAAGCGACTTGATGTTATCACTGAGTCTCAAGTTATGAATATGCAAAATTTTCGGGGGAAAATAATATGTTCTGAAACATCTTTTATTGCTAATAAGATTACCATAGGGTTTTTCATGTAGACAACAGAGAGCAAGATCGGAATCATACGGTTTATATTTAGGGCCGCAAATGTGCAGCGTTAGAGCACATAACATTTGCAACATAAGAACAAGATCGGAATCATACGGTTTATATTTAGGGCCGCAAATGTGCAGCGTTAGAGCACATAACATTTGCAACATAAGAACAAGATCGGAATCATACGGTTTATATTTAGGGCCGCAAATGTGCAGCGTTAGAGCACATAACATTTGCAACATAAGAACAAGATCGGAATCATACGGTTTATATTTAGGGCCGCAAATGTGCAGCGTTAGAGCACATAACATTTGCAACATAAGAACAAGATCGGAATCATACGGTTTATATTTAGGGCCGCAAATGCAGCGTTAGAGCACATAACATTTGCAACATAAGAACAAGATCGGAATCATACGGTTTATTTAGTCGCAAATGTGCAGCGTTAGAGCACATAACATTTGCAACATAAGAACAACCATACGGTTTATTTAGCCGCAAATGCAGCGTTAGAGCACATAACATTTGCAACATAAGAACAAGATCGGAATCATACGGTTTATTTAGGGTCCGCAAATGTGCAGCGCGTTAGAGCACATAACATTTGGCAACATAAGAACAAGATCGGAATCATACGGTTTATATTTAGGGCCGCAAATGTGCAAAGCGTTAGAGCACATAACATTTGCAACATAAGAACAAGATCGGAATCATACGGTTTATATTTAGGCCGCAAATGTGCAGCGTTAGAGCACATAACATTTGCAACATAAGAACAAGATCGGAATCATACGGTTTATATTTAGGGCCGCAAATGTGCAGCGTTAGAGCACATAACATTTGCAACATAAGAACAAGATCGGAATCATACGGTTTATATTTAGGGCCGCAAATGTGCAGCGTTAGAGCACATAACATTTGCAACATAAGAACAAGATCGGAATCATACGGTTTATATTTAGGGCCGCAAATGTGCAGCGTTAGAGCACATAACATTTGCAACATAAGAACAAGATCGGAATCATACGGTTTATACACACATCAAAAGTGTCTAGGGATCAACATATATTTTTGCAATAACTTTTCTCCTGATTGATATTAATTAAAATTTTCTTTAAGGATTCATCAAATAAAGTGTTTTGGTTTGTCACAGTAACGATAAACCAAGTCACCTTTGCATTAATAAAGAAATTTGCCATTTTCCTAATAAAGGGATATTTGACATTTGAACCACTAACACAAAAGTTCGAAAAAAAGACTGAAATAACAGTTTTCTCTAAAATTTTATTGAGTAACTTAAACAATTAATAATCCGTGTTTCTACCGCGAACACTAACAACACAAGAACATCGGTTTGGCATACTCAAAATGAGTTCATCCAAATCACGCTGTGGAATGGCCGCCCATGTTCGTTGCAACAACAAAAAAGGTCTTCTTGCGACTGGATACCCTCCATATTCGGCAGAGCTCTTCTCTGTAGCATATCCCATGCATGCTCAATCGGGTTCAAATCTGGCGACTGAGCAGGCCAGGGCAGGACATTGATGTTAGCTGCGGCGAGAGTCTGTCTTACAACTCTTGCGGTGTGCGGTCGTGCATTATCATGCATTAACTGAAATAAGGACCGATTTGCACTTGTAGAGGAACGATGACGTCTGATACAATCGTTTCAGCATAAATTTGAGCGTTGAGGTTGCCTCTGATCCAAATCAACTCAGTTCTTCCGCCGATCCAAATACCCGCCCATACCATGATGGTTCCACCACTATAAGGATTGACTTCCTGGCAGGATTTTAATCGCTGTTGGCGTCCAGGGGTTCTCCAGTGTCGTATACGTCTTGTATCCGGTCTCATACCAAAACGAGACTCATCAGAAAAGCACACGAAACGCCATTGTTCTTCTGCCCAATTTCTGTGTTCAAGAGCCCATTGATATCGAATCCTACGATTGTGCATTGCTATGGGTGGTACCCGTAGCGGTCTTCGGGAATGAAGGTTCACTTCATGCAAGCGGTTTCTGACTGTTTGGTCGCTAATTAAGTTCCCTGAAGAGTGATGAAGCCTCACGGCTAACATCATGGCGGTTATTGTTGGAGCTCTTCGAGTAAAGATTTGAATGTATCGGTCTTGTCTCCGTGTGGTGCAGCGATACCGTCCTCCATGGCGCTCAGCCACGGTACCAGTGCTTCGGTAACGTGTCCAAAGTCGACTGATAACACTCTGACTTGTATTCAGAGCTAAAGCCACAGTACGTTGCCGGGAACCAGCTTCTATCATTCCCACGGCTCTGAGCATTTCTTCCCTGCTTAAATGACGTCGCCGCTCCATAATAACGTTGGTTTTAATCAGTAGTAGGGAAACAGTAGCACTAATAATGTCTTCAATGCGTTGTATGTTTTTATAGGGAAAATATTGACAGCTGATTTTCATCTTTTACTCGAATTTGATTCACAGTTCCTGATTCAAATTATGAAATGCACCAAAAAGGATCCATATAAATTTATAAAATCATAAATTTATTACAAAGCCACATCTCAATCTCAAGAAATCCGCATAAAAATGCTTGATCCCTAGACACTTTTGATGTGTGTATTTAGGGCCGCAAATGTGCAGCGTTAGAGCACATAACATTTGCAACATAAGAGCAGAAAAGAGTTCCAAAGAACAACTTAAATAGGGCAGAGGGTAACCGCTTGTATTTGAATTTAAAGTCAGTCAACCGTCGTAGGGGGAAAAGTCTTTCCTAAATAAGGATCGAAGTAATTTGGGTGTTCAACGGTGGCTCAAGGTCGGTCCGACGCAGGATACCTGTATCCTCGCCGTAAGGAGGATGTGCATCCGTCGGCTCTGCCCACGCCTGCGCCTGCCCGCTGACATCGACTGACCGCTGTTCGCGGCACTTGGCCTCATGACGCGCCACGACCTTGGTTGTCCACTGAAGGACGATTAATTGTACAATGAACTAATTACGAGTTCCACATGATTACTGAATGCTTTTATATTATGAGATCTGGGTTTTTGACAAGAAAATGATTAGTTTGATTTTGCATGGTTAAACGATAGACTGCTGTGCTGCATGTCGCGGGGTCGATTCTCGCACGGAGCAAATATTTATATAACCTAAAATTTGTGGTCCTGGGCCTGGCTGTTTGTGAATGTGAGTTTATGTTTGTAAGCACACCCACGATACACGAAAAATGCCAAGTGTAGGTAACGTTTAACAAAAAAATCCCGACTTCATGTACCTAATATTAGGGATTCGGGAAGTACAATTACGTGACAGTTCAGTCAGCTTCAAAGACCACATAGAATTACTCAGCGCTCGAGTCAGAAAACATATTTACCTATGTCGTGTTAAGAGGCTGCGTCATGTGGTTGATCCTTGGTTAATAAAACTGCTTCTCTTCTACTTTGCCTTATGTCAGTCAGTTTTAACTTTAAGAAAGTTTTATGTATTTTTTACTCTTCATATTCCTATTACTTCAATACATATTACTTAAAAACACCTGATTTATAGGTATACATTAGGTACTCAGGCGAGAACACTCATCATTCTTCACAACACACGCACTCACACACTATAAAGCTCACCACCGATTACACAATAACGCACCCTTCTCCATACATAAACACAAAATCACTTAGTTTTATGTATTTGTTTTTAACTCACTAAATGTAGGCTTAGTTTACTGCATTGTGTTTCATTTGAAATTGTTTCTAACAGTTTTTAGCTTAGCTTACTTTGCTTTTTTTTTATCTGCATAATGCTGTTCTCCTTAGCTTAATTTCTTACGATAATAACATACTGAGAGGTTTGGCGCTGCAGGCCGAGATACAGGTTTTACCTAGTTCCGTTGCTGATACTCCCATTTTGATGTGTTTGTACTGTGTTTTGATGTGCATTTACTGGCTAGTTATGTGAAAACAGGATAGGTCTAGTTAAAATCAAGTTGTTTTAGATTATAAAAGGTTTCGATATGTTTTTTTCTTATGCTCCGCTTTAATTGGTCGCAGCGTGATGTTATATAGCCTTAAAGGCTTCCTGGATTAATGGGCTATCCAACACGAAAATAATTTTTAAAATCGGACCAGTAGTTCGTGAGATTAGCACGTTCAAACAAACTCTTCAGTTTTATATATTAGTATATAGTTATTAGCTCAAGAAGTTGCAACAACTAATATAATAATCGAACACATTGTCAGGTCATTTACGAGTCACGTTTATGAAGCCGATCTAGATTTGACGAGAACGTACCGTACCGTTGTTCTAACTATCGGCTGTTCAGAGGCATTGTCAAGCAAAGCATAAAATAATGATGAGTTGGATTATAGGCGAGGGTTGTAAGGACAATGGCTGCATACAGTCACGCGCACACGCGACCCACGTCGCGCATATGCGCCCGCGCCGCTTCGAATCCATTATTACGATAATCAAACACCATCGCGCCAGCGCGTCATTATAACCGTTATGACAGTTTATTTACAACGCTTGATAAAACGTCGCCGTTTCACAAGAGCGGAGATAAATTTTAACAGAGATCCAAGAATCTGTTCGCGGGTCTTCGACTAAGGAAACCGAAACTTTTAATCGAAACGTCAAATAAAATTATTCTCTTTTTACCTCAGTGTTCAGAAGCCCACTGCCTCAAAATTATAAGGTCTAAGGCCTTATCGAATGAATAAATTACAAACAGCTCATAAAACCGTCATGAGCCACATGTATCCTGTGCACTTAGTGCACTTCGCAGCCTAAATCATGTGTACTCCTATCGTAGCAGCGTTCCGCGAGCGTCCATCGACATCGACAGTCTGCGCACGCGCGGCACACATCGTCCGCTTCCGAACCTTATCATACACCAACATGAGCATCGATTTCACTTGTTTTGTTTTTGTGCCCCACAACGCCATAAACTTTTACCTTCAAAACAAAAGTATGACAGAGCGAACTTGAATTTGCATCCATAATGAATAAAAAATTCTGAAACATATTATAGTACAACGGGACTATCGCAACTATACAGGACATCAAATGTAATCAATTTTATTGGGATTGGTTGACAAAGGCAAAAAGAACAAACGAGCGATCCAATATTGCTGTATGTGAGTGCTTGGGTCGTGATGTGAGCACAATGAGTCACCATTGAGTGACAAGTGGGTCGCTGCTGGTACAATGGATGCTGCTCAGAAGCGTCTCAATGGACGACCACATCGGGTGATGTCACAGCGGATGCGGAACAATGGACGCTACAATTAGTGTCGCGTGTGTGCACCCGCGCATCGGATGTAAATATTGAGCGTGCGCCATGCGTATACAAATTCGTGGATCCATCAAATTGACTGAATCGAGGCGATCAGTGATCCCACCAAATGAGCCATCCTGTTGGGGTGCTCAGTGCATTCCAAAAATCCGAAGTCCTTATGAAAAATTGCGAAACTATGATCAAATATGATATTAATGACGAGAAAATTCCAATAGCGAAAGATGGCTTTAATGGGGCATTAATGTTGCAACTAATAACTTTGTTAATGTTACATAAAGTAGCCGGCAGACTTGCGAGGAAGCGGCGGTCATGCACCTGCTCCGGCGTCGATTTGCGACATTTCCCTGCGGATACAAGCGATGTGTTCATGCTGACGCCATCTACACTGACTTTGGCAGTGCTTTCGGCACAATTAACCATTCGATTCTTTTGAGGAAATTATATGGATGAGGACCTTATAGGCCAGCAAATGGCCCTAAACTGCTCAGAAAGCATCTAGTTGCCAGGTTGTGATTTGCTAAAGAACACATCCGATGAACAGATAAAGATTGGTTCAGGGTTAAGTTATCCGATGAATCTAAATTTTGTTTATTCACACACGATGGGAGACGATCAGACGAAGAGGTATACTCTTCGTCTCCCATCGTGTGTACCAATATGTAACGAAAACCCTATCCGATCCGTGAAGGTATTGTTAGGTATCGATAACTGATTCTACTAATGCCTACAAAGCCGGGCTAAACTTAAAAAAAATATTATTTCGCAAAATGAGGTAACTTAATTCATGTGCGGTAGGCAATACATACGCAGGCGAAGGGGGCAGGGCTTGCGGAACGTAGTGGCATCGCTCTTAATAATACTGCCGAAAATAGTATTGTCACTTTTTTTGAAATTACCAAGTTTTAGGGAAGTTGGAATTAATTCGCGGAAAAAGACGTATATTTCAAAATTTATTAGTATTGTTACTATGATGATTATGTAAAATTTCATACTCTATTTGAATTGCTAACGGTGGTTAGGCGAACCATTTAAGACCTATAGAGGGTGTATCTGACATCGACGCACAAACGAGTACCATGGATTCAGTACATGATTCTGAACCCCCCCAGTGGTGGAATTTTTCGTCGGCTTTTTCATGATTAAAAAATATATATGAATATGTAGTTTTTTTCACTTTAGACCGTTCATAATTGCTATACTTTTATAACCCAATAAGATTTTAAAGTAAAAATTAATTAATTCGCTAAATACACAAAAGTGGGCAATGAAAACAAAACTCGAAAAACTATCTTATCAGCTGATTTAATAGGGTTCACATCAAGGATCAACGTCATACCTACAAACCCGCACGGCGGCACGCTTGCAACGTTCAAAGGCCGAGCCGACACTGAATTCTGTAACCGTTCAATAACGACATAAATGATTATCATAATTTTATTAGTGGCATGCGGTCTAGCCTTTTCGCGAAGTTTGCGTTACGATGTCAGATACACCCTGTATTAACCACGTTCGCGACATTAGGGATGTATCCAAGGTATGAAATACAAAAAAATAATTAGTCCGTCTTATAAAGAATAAAAAAAATTAAGACCCGTATTTTTTATTTTGTCGAAATTACCAAAAACTACTGAGATATAGCGTATTAAAGTTACGGAGTGGGGGCTAATTACATCACGCCGTGGTATATTTTGTACCACGGCGTGACGTCATGCGACATTTCAAATCAATGTATCTTCTTAAGTATTTGAATGAAAGAAAATATAAAAAATATGTGTTCAATATTTGTTATAAATCTATCTGATGGACATTAAATTATTTTTTAGGATACAACCCATTTCATAGCCAGGTCATAGTATGTATGGGCAGTGGCCGATCCCCTTCAATTATTTATCTTTTGTTGTTTTACAACTGACTACACTACACTTACAGTACTTAGTAAATAAATAAATACTTATACTTTTCTTAATAAAAAAATGGATGGCCATAAAATATTACTTTAATGCACAAAAAAACCAAAATAATTACGCTCTTTCAGCCTATATAAATCAAATTGCTGTTCAAAATGTTAGTCTCAAGCCCTATATATTTATTTCTAGTTACAAGAGGGAATTAATAATTCAACCCAATACGGACGATGAATTGCCTACACTTCAAATCAAGCACGCAAACATAAAAGAAGTCTGGATCAGGGTGCCCGCATGTTATATATGTATATGTCTAAAGTCAAGGTACAAATTATATCTACATATATAGCCGCAAATAATTATAAAGTATTGATTAAATGATTTGTAAGTATGTAATGAGTAGGTATGTATACTTGTGTGGACGCTTGCTAGCGCTTCACGTGTAGGTCGCGACTCGCGAGTACAACCACCTCCGGTGACGAGTGAACCCGGCTCATGCCATTTTCCATTGTAATCATGATTAATCTAGCTGTAACGAGCGCGGCCGGCGAAAGTGCCAGCAGTGCTCGTCGCGCTCTCATTGCGCCTGCAGACTGCACACCGAATCGTCCGAGTCACCGGCACCAATACATACCACTCCCTTTTTAGAGGGCCTTGACATTAGCAATGAATTTCACGTCCTGGCCATTTCAACTTACCGCCGCGATATTAGACGGGAGAATTCCAGTACATAATATAATTATATTGTCAATAACTCTTGGTACCTATAACTTGGTAAGATTAGAGGAACTATTTTACGAGTCAGTACGTGGCGAGTTAGACAGTGGGGACGATGGCAGTTTAAGTTGTCGATTCAGAGTGCCCTTAATTATGTTTCCGTATTAACGCAACGAGCCATATAGGCATGCGCGTGCGCCGCCCGTAAACGTCAAGTCTGCTCCTTACGGGCGGCGCCTAATTATTTCTTGTATGTAAGCTTGGATTGGTACCGATCACGAAGGCTCTGAGTTTACGATACTGTATGTGTATTGTATTCTAGTTTCAAGCAATATTAATTTCTTTCATGTACTTGAAGATTGTGCGGTCGCAGTCAATGTTACCAAGTTATTGACATACACTTACCGACAAAAAGTGCAGGAAAGAGAGAGGAAGAAGAGGAGTAGGAAACCGAGCTATACTAGTTGTACATATTATTTTGATACCTACAGGTAGACTAAATCTACGACAGCCGACAGGTTCTTCAAAACCAGGGAGGATTAAGTGGGTCGGACGATGTCTATCGTGACTGATATGTCAGATAGTAAGTAGCATGACTACGCCTAATGAGCATACCCTTCGAAGCCGGACTTTGTCACAGAGGCCTTCGCTATACATCTCTACCTAAGTGACCCTTAACCCCAACGAGGAAAACATTTATTGCCAATTTGTAAATACATGCATTAGCGATATAATTAATTCTTGAGATTATTAGACTCGTAAGATAACGTAGCAAAAACAATCAATATGATTGGTACACAAAATACGCATATTGTCGTGGAGTTGTGGACATCAGGCCGTATTACTCGATATTATAATGTCAGCACCACACGATCACTGATCACGTAGTAAATGAGTGCAATGCTGATTCAGTAACGGAGTATTGCAAAAATATAAACCTACTTAACTTCATTAGCGATGACTAACTGAGCGATGACGCACAGTACAAAAAAAATGAAGTAATAAAAGTTTGAGTGTGCAACTGTGAGTACAAGCAGTTAGCGAGCAGTACCTACACACTACATACTAGATAGCAAAGATAACCAGATCGCTATTAGCAAACAGCACGGTCATTGCGTAACACACTATCAGTAGCAATGGGTTTCATTTAGACGGTCCAACAACATTCATTGCGTTTTGTACGTTGATGATCAGGCACTTTTATTGAACCTATGGAGCAATAGATTATTAGTATGCTTCAAAATGATTCAAATTGATAATAATAGTGTGTTACACAACGAAGGTGTTGATTAGCTGCGTGACAGCACCGCTCTGCGGGAAATAATCTCGGATTTTACTTCTTCCACAGTCTTACGTCCTTTGAAAACGAGGAGAAAAGAGTTTTATTATCATCAATTTATTAGACAATACAACCAATCATCATCAACCTTTTTTATCGTCACACTGCTGGGCACTGGTTTCCTCTCATGCAGAGAAGGATTGAGCGTAATCACCAAGCTTGCTCAATGCGGGTTGGCGATTTCAGACTTAAAGCCCAGGTTGGTTTCCTCAAGTTTCCTGGCAGCCATATTAGGGCAGCAACAGATCTTGGCTTTGGACTCAATGAACCGCCAAATGTTTAGGTTTGAGGAAATCTTAACACCCAAAATGCTGAAAGCGATCGGTGCACTCCTTTTTATAATTATAAACTAGTGCTAGACATGAACATAGTGCATTATGAACTAGTGCTAGTGCCTGATGGTAAGCAATGATGCAATCGTTGATGAAAACCGCGCTAGTTTATTAAGGGCCTATTCGCTCAAAAAGACTGAGTGAATAGATAGGAAGACGGCAGTGGAGAGAGCAATGTTAAACCCAACAACACGACCAACGATGCTGCGCCAGAGGGAGATTGATCTGGCTTCACCAGACATCATCGCCGGATCACGACGAATCGCTTGGCGGCATGACTTTTTCTGATGGGTGGTAAGTTTTGCCGGCAGCTGATGTTATAGCCTACCACAAAGGATACATTTTGAAAAGTAGGAGCCGAGGTGAAAGTGCTCTTTTTGACGGGTAACAGACACGCTTGCTTCTATATTATAAATATTTTTGACAGCAGACGGCAGTGATTGTAATACGAACAAAACTGTCACCTAAGTGTAATACGGTGAAGGTTACGTGCTCCAAGATCGGACGAAGTGCTAACAAACAGTAACGATGTAATGAATATTTGACGACATTCAAACGGCGCGGGAGTAAACACCTAGTTAATGAATAAATCAATTGAACGCAATCAAATGTTCCGCTGTCGAATATAGAGCCAAGGGTCAAGTGCTGGCCGATGTTCAGCACACTCCAACAAACGACGCTGGAGAGCTAATGTTTCTCCATTGGTTATTAAACTCCGTCAAACTCACTCTCACACGATCACACACACCCTTACTTAACCCATGATCACACACACTCACACTCATTCCCTTATAACCATTTTCATAATAGCAGCGGTTTTCTTGTTATAGTTTTATTTTTGTTACTTACATGCTTTTAATTCTCTATTTTATTACATTTTTATAAATTTTTAAACGTTTGTTATGTTCTCTTTAATTTTGATATTAATATTATATTCAGTTTTTTTTTTCTTTTAGTAAGTAATTTGAAGCAAAGTTAATTTGCTCTTTTACTAAATATGTTTTAACTGTTTAAATGGTAAACCCTCCATATCGGTACCCAAGATACAGGCTTGCCTAGTTTGGAGCCAATGTAAAATCTTTGTAATTTTTCTAGCAATAAAGTTTTAAATTATTATTTTATATAAATTATGTATAGGTACAGAAGGACTCAGTAAGCAATTGTACAGAAATGTAACATACTAACTAATAACTATATAATAATTATATTATAATATATAATTTAGGTTCTGGTTCTTAAAGCAGGTAGGAGTAACGAAATAAGTAGTGACAGGTGCTCAAGTGCACTATTTCAAAACAAGAAAATACATTTATTTAGCACAGACTAAAAGATACAAAATACACCACATACAAACATCAGACAGCATCAAATAATAAGTATGAAGAACGATTTAAGAAAATAGCGTGCCTGCACCAAAATGGCCCACTTCAGCAAAAATGCAAGACAACTAGTGCCTGACGTGATGTGCGCAGTGTCTATGAAGCTTTATGACAATTCATAACAAACAAACATTCGCGTCGTCAGTGACTCCACCGCATCAGACTCGCATAATATTGGACCTATATTCTCGCCAAACTCCATAAAGAATAGAGGTAAACAAATCAATTTAGGGTTATCACGACTCACGTTTTACAAATCTCCTATTATTTATTATTATCAATTCCTATTGCAGCATATTTTATTAGAAACACTAAAATTACATGCATAATAACTTGTTATTTCGAAAAACCATTAAAAAGTCGACATTAATTTTACGTGACAGCCCTAGAAAAAAAGAAAGATGGATGAAATCCAGGTACACATTTTGCGGAATTCAACCAATGAATAAAGTTGAGGTATTTGTCAATTGAACTTTGCGTATTTTAATTACTATCAAATCAACTGCACACATGCCACTAACTAATACTACTAATAAGTAATACTTTCAAGTATGGACTAAGTATAATATACATGTATCAAAAAATGTAATCTATTGGGAAATTAGCTCACATATGTATCATATTTCAATCAAATCGGTTAAGTGTTCTATGCAAATCATAAACATATAACTAAACAAATAAACTGTTTACATTAGTTGGAAGTAGAATTATTACTTTCATGTAAATCCATCTAGAAAAGGTTGTTAACATTAATTGTCTTTTAGGCGTAAACTACTCGTTGCTTAGCAATGGTTTGTTTACCTCTATTTTTATCGAATTTGGGCGACATATAGGCTAACGCGCACTCATAGCGTAGTCAAATTTCGTTTCTGAGTTTATCGTTAATTAATTACATGCGGATTTCAATTTATGTTTTTATTTTTAGAATAATAAAGTTTGATATCTCACGCCCCATTCCATAGTGGGAAAATTATTGATTATAAACTGAATAATTAATTGTTTTGCGAATTGTTTGTCGAATTCTAATAACGTTCACAATCCGATCTCCATCTGTCAAGAATAGCTCCAATATCCCTTCACTTTGAAAAGTTTTTAACATTTGTTTATTTTGAGACGAGATGATAAGACTAGATTTTGTATGCTTTAAATGACGAGAATTGGCGTTCAGGTAGCGAACCGTGGAAGAGGACGAATCCGCCTAATCCTTACAAAACTAATTAGTGGCGGCACACAATCGATTCTTTTCTGTTAATTTTATCGATGTAAGCTATCGACCTTTTGGCCGCCGTAACGTCTTTAGCGGACCCCGGTCTCCAGCGCGAAAGCCGCGGATGCAACCGGGATTATACGCTGAGATGATGATGATGATGGTCGCCATAACGTCTATGAGAAAATGCGCAAGTGAAAGTGTACGTCAAATGCACTGGTAAGTAGTGTGACAACCAATCACAAACTCATAATCTAAATCATCATCATCGACCTTTTTATCGTCCCACTGCTGGGCACAGGTCTCCTCTCATACAGAGAAGGATTGAGCGTAATCACCACGCTTGCTCAATGCGGATTGGCGATTTCAGACTTAAGTCCAGGTTTCCTCAAGATGTTTTCCTTCACCTTCAGTCATTGGTGTCCAAGATATACTTAGAAAGCACATATAACTTTAGAAAAGTTACATTGGTACTTGCCTGACCTGGAATCGAACCTGCGCACTCATACTTGAGAGGCTGGTGTTGTAACCACTAGGCCACCACGACTTCTCTAATCAAATCACGAATAATCTAAATACGTATCATTTATTTGTGTATGTAATGCGCTTCCGGATTGGTCTCTTGCTACAGTGGAGTTAAAGAGGAGAGACAAGCGGCGACACGCGATCTAATACAAATCCCGAATTATTTCCTTTCTAACGTCTTTTACCTATTCTGTGATAGTAGCGGCTATATGAAATAAGTGGTCGACTAAGAAACGTTTAGTGAACAGCGCAGATTTTTACCGGATCAGTGGCTCAGCGCTTAATATCACGGTACATTAAGATGTCCAGTTAAGTAATACCTAGACCTCGCGGTCCGACATTCACCACCACTAATAATAATTTATTTGCAGCGACTTCGAATATCAGCGCAAGTAAGTAAACATAAGTTAGAAATGTGTACCATCGTCTTGTTGGGTCGGTGATCGATGCATGTTTCTCAAACATAATACAATCAATGCGACAAACAACAAGTAGGTAGCACCTAGCTACCACAATCATGTTTCCATAATAAAAATTTGATTTATTTTCTATTGTTTGATACTTCCCAGGTGGTCCCAGAGTCATCAGGTCATGATCTGGTGATGGTACCCTTGAGAAATTGCGGCAACCCTTTAAATTTTATAGACAATTTAATGTTTTTCTTATACATTGTTTTTTCACAAGTAAAAAATCACTACACTTTTTTTTTATACATATATTCTAAACTAGCGCTTGACCGCAATCCTGCCTGATAGTAAGCAGTGACGCAATCATTGGTGGTAAAGCGCACTAGTTTATTAAGAGCCTATTCACTCTAGCCTTGAAGACACTCAAATTGTAGTCCGACGGAAACACCGCCGCTGGCAAATTATTCCAGTCCCTGGATGTACGCGGTATAAAGAAGGAGGCGAAACGCTTCGTCCGGATCGTAGTGGTGTTAACAACGTAAGGGTGGAAACCAGCCGTACGACGGGTCGTCCGCTGGTGGAACGGAGATGGGGGAATTAAATCATGCAATTCCATCGCACACTCCCCGATATGCATCCTATAGAACACCGAAAGGCTGGCTACTCGACGCCTGTGCTCTAGGCTTAGGAAACCAACTCGAGACATATTATAAAACAAAGTCACTGTCTCTTTAACTATGTCCCTTTGTATGATGAAATCTTTTAAACTACGCAACGGATTTTGATACGGTTTTTTTAAAATAGAGTGATTAAAGAGGAAGGTTTATGTGTTAGGTGATGTATAACAACATCCATTAAATTGTGGAGAAATACTATTATTTTTGAGGTTTCTAATATGATGTCGGAAATAATTAAATTTTTTCCGCGTTTGCAGTGAAACGCAGGCTGAACCCTACGAGATTTATCAATATATTGTACTAAATATTGTACACATTGAAAAGGTCTATAAAAAAAGTCAGCGATAGTATAAATATATGTGTATCTCTTATGGATATCCCACAATAACATTTTTGTCATTTACATTTTACGACAAATACCGGCTAATTTTCGAAACCATTTTAACCAATACAGCTTTAATCTATACTAACATAGTATAAAGCTGAAGAGTTTGTTTGTTTGAACGCGCTAATCTCAGGAACTACTGGTTCGATTTGAAAAATTATTTTTGCGTTGGATAGCCCATTAATCCTGGAAGGCTTTAGGCTACATATTAACATCACGCTGCGACCAATAGGAGCGGAGCATAACTAAACCACGCGAACGATGTCGCTGGCGGCCGCTAGTCCTTATCTAATTTAATACCTTAAATACACTGTTGATTTAATATAGATCTATATCGCCATTTACAGCATATGATTTAAATAAATATTTTCGAAGATATTACAGATTTAAAAATTGCGGGGCGTCGCTTTTTCGGCGGTTCCGAGCGGCCGGGAAGGGGCGGGAGCAGCAGGCCGACGACGTTCACAGTTTTTCTATAGTGTGTTTAGTATCAGCATTGCACCCGTGCGAAGCCGGGACGGGTCGCTACTGTAAAATATTTAAAACACCGACTTCCATAACAACAGTAAAAGTGAAAAAGGACTAATTTCGGAAGTCGGTGGCAAAAACCAAAGACACCACCACGTTTTGCCACTGTCTTCCGAAATTAGTTACTTTTCACTTTATAGTGTTATTTTGGAGGTCGGTAGCTTTTTTTTGTAAAAAGTTTTTATGTAGTTAACGCCGGTATTGGAGTTCTGATCGCCATGTATTGATATTGATACTAAGCTATCATTTGTGTCTGTCTTGCATTGACTTTTGTAGTATGGCGGTTAAGAGTATGTCACCCTACTCTAATGTCTCGCTGATAGTGGCATATATGTTAAGTTCCCTTCAAAATGGTTGAGCTAAATGGTGCTGAGCCATGCATCATGTTCGTGAACGGGCGCCGTCAGTGGCGACTAGACATCAGCTGTCACGGCTTAATTTCTTAATTGCTTTTGTGTTTCCTCTAACGGACGCTTTTAACGTGCAAGATTTTCTGCATCGTTCTCACTTTGATAAATTCAACATGAATGATGTAATCAGATAATTTGTAACAATTTTATAATTTTCAAAGAGTGTCCGTGGAGTTTCTTGGCCATTCTTCTCCATAGATAGTATAGATACCTACGCATTGTAAAGGGCGACTAGCTTCATCTTACTGACTGACAGTCTCTTTGACAATCTAAAAGTGACTGCTTTATTTGAAATCAAAGCCTTTATTTTGATTTTTGTACAAATTGGCAGCACAGAAAACTTAATAAGATTTCTAAAGTTGGCAACTATAATGAATTACCACCTTTATTGTATAAAGTAGGAGCTATATTTTAAATTAAAATAAAACTTGATGGCCGTTAAAAAATACGAAAATAGGCTTTCATAAGTCAATGAAGTTGTTTATAAAATTAAATGAGATGTGAAGAAAATATAACCAATACAATGTTTTATATCCCAGTCAATTAACATTAGTCGCTAGTGTTTATTTTTAGTACTTCGCCTATTATTTCATTAGCCCTGTTTAATTTATAGTAGCGGCCATTATTCAGTTTTTATAGATGCTTGCATTTCGTTGCTGTAAATAAATAATTTAGCAAATTTATTTCTTTTGTAACCAAGTGGTTAATGGCTTCAGAAATTAGTCATCAAGGTAAACGTAAATAAATGATCAGGTGCAACAATAAGTTCCAAAATCATGTAACTATTATGATTTGTGTTAGTGTTGAGTGAACTTGAGTACTGGTGATATTGTGTAATTTATAATATATTTGAGTGGTAGATATCGGTTGGCGATCTGACGGTGTTCGCTTTCAGACAGAGTTACAGACACCGCGCCGCGCCTCCGGTTTTTGAATCTCAAAGTATCCCACCTGCCAGTTAGGTGATACAATGAGAGAACAAAAGCTGAAGTGAGTCTTATCGCACGTGTGGGGAATAAAACCGAGATTTAGAATATTGTATGAGCAGCTAATTTTATATTGAGTGGACAACGAGAATGTGATGGAGGATAAACGATCATCATCCATCACGTTCTCGGTTCAGCGCGTCACTTTCTTGCGGCACTTTCGCCGAACTTTATCCGCGGTGTCGTGACACTCGCGACATCGACCGAGTTTCCCATCGACATCAGAATGAACTGATATTATTTGTGCACTATTTATCGCGAAACTAGTACTAGTAACTAGTTTATCCTACCAAATCAAAAAGTGTCGATAATTAAAATAACCTGTATTTTTGTTGTTGTGAAGCGTTCTAGATCATTTTAGTGAATAATTAATTTGATGCTCATATTAAAGTAACTAGGACATATTTTACTATGTACACGTACACGGCGCTTGATTCACTTATTTTATGGCAAGTAGATTTTATAGAGATTTGAGTTAAAATTGAACTATAATTTTTTAACTAAACTTTACTCCCCTCTGAACAGGTTGCGTGTTTGTGGGTCTCTACCGCGAGCGGGTCCATACCCGCGTCATGGATGGAGTATAGAAGTTCAACTGACTAAACCAAACAAAGCTCAAAAATAAATAGGAGCATTTAGATATATTATTGTATAAACACCATATACTGTGATATTAATGAAACCTAAATGTATTGTTTATTTAACAATAATTTTCCTGATTTTAAATATGGCCTATGCCGTGTATTGCGTAAGTCACTATGACTATACATATTATGTAATCAATAACACAACAATAGCAACAACAGTCTGCCCAGCACATAAATATCTTATTTAATATTTATTTAAATAAAATTGTTAAAATGAATGTGCTATACTTAAAACTATAGAAATAACTTTCTTCGTAGTTGGATAGGGTCAGCTGTGTGCCTGTCCGATCTAATCATTTTTATGTGTCACTTGGGACTAGACCCTGTGGTCACGAGGTATGAACATACATCATAACTTCATAAGTTAGTAATAACTAATTATAGAAGTTGCCTAACGCATTACAATAACGTTAGCAATTTCCCGGTGATCCGTTATCACTGTGATAAGAATATATTCAGGTCAATATCTTGTGATAGTAGATGTGTACCTTGCTCTTATAGGCCGTTTACACCTTAATTAAATAAAAGTGCTAGTATCATTATTCCTAATGTTCTGCTATCCGTCATATTAAACATAAAAAAATGGTTTTCGAAAACTAGTGCCCTGAGCAGTGCTGGCACCGCCCCGGTGTGCACTTGTAGCCTTGTCAACAGAGTGATAAGTGCCCCTCCCATATTATTACAAGCACATTGATTGTACAACTGATATAGTATGTTGCTAAATTTTATTTTTTACCTTATTCTTCATTGTATAAATGATTCAGAAAATTCTTGCACCATTTTAGTAATTTGATAAAGAGTTTTTCATAAAATTAGAAGCCACACCTATACTTAGAAATCTCAAATAGGAGAAGAGAATACCAAAAAAATAATTAAAATCACATCCTAATGCATATTCTACTTACTGAGAGCTTCTCCTAGAACAATTTCTTATTAGAATGAAATAATGTAATGTAACTCACCCTTTATTAGTGGTTCTGAGACAATGTTGACGTCTTCCTGTGGGATCATGTCCATAAGACGCGCAATGTCAGTGGCCAGCATGTGATCCACCACCTCCAGCAGCTTGGGTTTCAGAGGATGGAACTTCGTGAAGTCATGGTTGGCCAGTGTCTCCTGCATCTTCTTAATGTCTGGAAAGTCACCAGGAGATATCTGCTGCTCCCTCTGGATGCGGTCGTATACCTGTCCCAAATTCTTTATCAAGTCTTTTTTTTTTCCATCTTTACCAAACACTGAAGGCATCTCTTTCCTTAACTCACTAACAATGTATGCATGAACCTTAGCGAGGCGGGCTCTCTTTATCAAATCATTGAGTTTTCGCAAAGCAGCATTTCTGGGTAGAGACTGCATATCTCTGAAGAGATCTTGCTCTTCATCTTCAAATAATCTTCTGTTAACATCATAGCGTAAAGGCTGATCCCAGAATGATCCAATATATACTCGAGCCACCTCTGGAGTCTGCAGTACTTTCCCTAGGGACCACATCAACGCACCATACACACGCATCAGTTGCTGGTGATCAATCATATCAGCTTTGTTCAGTACAATACGAATTTTGTCGTCATGACCCCTCAGAGCCTCAATACTGCGTCTGAACTCATCTGATATGTCCAGCTTGTGTGCATCGAACAACAAGATGATGCGGTCGACGCGCTCGGCGAACCACTCCAGCACGCCCGTGAAATCGTAGCCGCGGTCCACGCGCTGCTTCTCGCCCGACAGGATGCCGGGCGTGTCCACGATAGAGATGCCCTTGAGCACGGGTGAGCTCACCGTGGAGCACTGGAAGCGGTTGAGGAAGGCGTTTCCGAACTTGCTGAGCGGTCGGAACTGTTTCTTCGGATCCACGACGAGCGCGTTGCCGGGAATCACGCCCTCCTTTTCGTCATACATAACGGCAATGAATCTGTCGGTCGTCGGTTCTGGACCTATCCTGATGCCTGGAAAGTCTCGCTCCAGTAGGTATTTGATGAATGTAGTTTTACCGGTGGAGTACTGTCCCACGAGCAGGATCATGGGCTTGGCGTCAAAGTCCGGCTCCTCAAGCTGCGGCGAGTGGAAATCATGGAACTGGTAGTGCAGTTCCAGGGGTAAAAGTTTTGTTTTATAAATCCTTTTGAGACCTTCCACGACATTTTCGATACTTTCGGATTTTTCACCTTCTTTCTTTAGCCAACTAAACATTGTGTCTGTGAATTGGTTCGCTTTGTAATAAATATGACGGCACGGGCACTAGTTCACTCACTGCAATACTTGAAAATATTTTTACAACAAATACGGTGAGACCACCACGATCATCCTCCCCACAAAAATGAAATCAAGTGACGTGTGTGACGTGACGCATGATATTTTTTTTTTTTTTTTTTTTGGGAATTTTATGGCCTGGTTTCTAAGACCTTTAAGCCATGTCTTATTTGCACTTCACTTAGTAGCACTTTAGTTTTACTTAGTTCACTTGGCACTTTTTGAGTTTTTTTGAGATGTTGCACTAAATTTTACCAACTGTTTGCTTGATATATTTGTAGATAGGTTTATATACTCCAACTTCTTTTAATAATAAAGTGAGTGGCGGCGGGCGGGTAGAGAGCTCAGCGTTATTTTTAAAAATTTCATCGATTTCCGATGCAAGCACTAGTCTGTCAAGCAAAAATCTTTGACATTTCAACAGCAAATGTTCAACATCAGCGATTTCGTCTGTTTCACAATGCGGACATCTATCACTTTGTATTATTTTCAATCTTGAAAGGTGTGATGGTGCTAAATTGTGGCCAAAACGAAGTCTGTTTATGGTGGTTATGAAGTCACGACCAGTTTCCTTCAGTGTGTCGTACCAAGGTCTAGTAGGTATGCTCTGTTGGATACTTCCATACCATTTGCCCTTCTCCAGTTGGTCCAATTTCCACATGTCTGTCCATAAATCTTTAATTTCTTCATCTATACTGCATATATAATCAGTAATAGGTACGTCTATTGTCTGCGTAACATCCAACAGGTTAATGCCCTCAAAAGCAATTCTGTCAACAATTTCATTACCTGTAATGCCCTTGTGAGAGGGCACCCACATGAAATGAACCTCAATATTTCTGACTGAGTATTGATACAATAGTTCCTTAATGAAGAATAAGAAAAAGTTTGTTTTGAAATGAATTTTTATACAAGATAAACTTTGTACTAAGCTTAAGGAATCAGTAATTATTAAAAAGTATTTACAACTATTTACATTAGGAATTTGCTTCAAAGCCTGTAAAACTGCAAAGGATTCTGCTGTAAATGTTGAGCAAGAACATGGCAAAGCAAAGCTTTGAGAAAATTGGATCTGTGGGTCATACACAGCACTACGCACATAACCATCACCTTTACTACCATCAGTATATAATTTGTAAAACTTTCTATTTTCCAATAGAAATCTTAACATATCTGAGTTATTCTCAATAGTACAATCTATGATCTGAATAGGATGTATAATGCTTAAATAAGACGTGGAGTAACATGGCCATGGGCAGTGCTTTTTAACTTTATCATATTTTTTTATAACTTCCAGCAAAATCCGAAGGAGCTGTGGAGAGTTATCGTGCAGAAGTTCTTCTGCAGCTGTTAAAGGACTGGATACATTAATATGATGAGGTAAGATTTTTCTTATAATTTGTTGATTATTTGAAGATATCAGCTTAAGGCAATATCTTTCAGCTAGTAGGATGCGTCTCAAAACCATAGGCATTATTTTAGTCTCCACTTCCATGGCCCTTATGGGAGTAGAGCACATTGCCCCAGATATAGTTCTCAAAGCCTTATTTTGCAATAAAGTTAATTTGTGAGCATATGGACTATTTAGATAAGCTATGGTACTATAATCAAAGTGGCTTCTAACTATTGCTTTGTACAAAATAGATAATGTTTTAGGGTCTGCACCCCAGGATACACCAGCAAGACATTTCATTATGTTGAAGCCTTTTAAAGCATTTTTAGATATATGCTTAATGTGCTCCTCAAAATTCAATTTTTGGTCAATGATAACACCAAGAAATTTCTTTAAATTTACTCTTTTAATTATTTCTTTGTTGTATATAATATTTGTAGTTGGGTTATCAGGACCAAAAACCATCATACTACTTTTCGAAGCATTGATATCTAAGTGTAGTTTATTTTGGTAATATCCTGCTAGTTCATGTAATGCCTTATTGATATTTTCCATAGCAATATCTAAATTTAGATTACTACTGTATAGAACTATGTCATCAGCAAATTGTAGAATATTTACATTTTTAACATTTACATATTTACATATTTCACTTGTATACAGATTGTACAATAAAGGTGATAGACAGGCACCTTGCATTGTGCCCTTTGATGCAATTTTAGGGCCATGTAGTTTGTTATTAAACTTCACATATAATGTCCTATTATTTAAAAATTTATAGATCCATTTACACAATTCACCTGGAATACACAAACCGGACATAGCTTCCACCATTATACCAGGGTCAACACTATCAAACGCACCCTGAACATCTAAGAAAACACAAATTGTATTACATTTTACATTTTTGGCATATTTCAGGTCGGAGATCAGTGATATAAAACTATCAGCGCAGCTTCGCCCTCGACGAAAGCCAAACTGTACAGATGGAATGATGTTGTTGGATTCAATATACCAATCAAGACGTGTTTTTATCATATTTTCGAATACTTTTCCAAGACAGGATGACAAAGATATGGGGCGATAGGAATTAGCTTGATCGGGTGGTTTATCCACTTTAAGAATAGGAATAACACATTGTGTCTTCCATGAATCTGGAATTATTTTTTTAAGCCAAAGTGCATTTAATATATCTAAGAAAACTCTTTGAGCAGAGTCATGTAATTTTTTAATGAGAATATATGGGAAATCATCCAATCCTGGGGCTGTATCACGTCTAGATTGTAAACTTCTTATAAATTCAGACCATGAAAAAGTATCTAGTAAAAATTTTGAATCTGGATTGTTGTTGTTATTTTCAAAGTGACTGTTTAAATTTCTTGCATCTATTAGGTTACTGTTATTTGTAATTTTATCTATGAAGGAAGGTATAAATTCATCTTTGTAAGATCTATTGCTTGACTTAACACCCTTCAGCATTTTAATAAGATTCCAAATCCTACTAATAGGTGTGGTTCTATTAAACGTATCACAGATATTTCTCCAGCCTAACTTTTTTTGTTCAGAGATGGTTCTTTTCTTTAGAGCGTCTAGTCTTTTATAGTTAATATAATTATCAATACTCGGATTATTACGATAAATTTTTAATGCGTTGTATGAATCGACTACACTTCGTTCACATATTTCATTCCACCATGGTGTTGGTGGTCTGCTTTTGAATGTACTACTTTTAGTAAACTTAGGAATAACTTGTTGCTTAAGAGTATCCAAGCGTTCACAAAACTGTTGATAGGATGACAGGGGTTCATCTGTATTTACTCTAAAGTTTTGAAATTCAATTTCAGATAGTTTACTATAATCTTCCCAATTGGTTTTTTTTTTAAATAAGAATTTATCTAAAGGGGGATTCATTTGATATTTATCAACATATAAAGATATTTCCGTGATAGTTGGATAATGATAACTTCCCATAGCATCGTCATGTACCGACCATTCACATAGCGGAGCCATACATGCACTAGTAAAGCTTACGTCAATAGCGGAGGGATTACGCATAGGGTAATTCACTGTAGTGAAACTGCCATCATTCAGGATGCATAAGTCACAGCTATCTATAACTTCAAATAGATCTTGGCCTCTGCCTTTTGTACATAGACAGCCGAATGCAATGTGATGCGCATTAAAGTCACCACTAACAAATATAGGTTTAGGTAGACCAGTTATGATATTGCACAGTCTATTCATTCTTATGTGTCGATTAGTTGGAGGGCAGTAAACACAAAGAATAGTTAATTTACTATTTCCAGTTGATATAGAAACAGCAATTGTCTGAATATCTTCATAGAATGAAGTATTGATAACATTATATTTCAGAAATGGCTTGATTAATATGGCGACTCCATTTCGTACATTTTTCGAGTTTTTACTATGAGTATTATAGCCAGATATTTTAAAATTGTGATGTTCCTTAAACCAAGTTTCGTTGAGTAAACAGATATCAATATTTTGTTCTTGCAAAAACTTTGTTAACAGGGGCTTTTTACTATTGGCACTTTGGATGTTAAACTGCGCAATACGTAGTGTAGATGTTTCAGGAGGACTTAAATCCATTAAAGAGACAGATTTTTAATTAAAATACTCTTAATTGTTGCATTGGTTATAGGTGAAGAATCACTGTTGTTACCCAATTCTACCAATGTCTGTACCAGGGCCATGAGTACAGCATTGTTGCCAATGATTTGGGTTTTGATGTCAGTGGGGCAGACGTCCATATGTGTAGTCTGTGAGGTAGACTTATTAATATTTACATTATTTACAGATTTTGGCATAGATTTATTTACATTTTTATTTACACTATTATATACAGATTTTTGTGCAGTAGGTAACATTAGTGGAGGAAAATCATCTTTGGTTGTTTTAGTTTGAGTAACACTTGCATAAGTAATTTTGTTTTTCTTTTCTGTAATCTTTTTAATCTTAATTGGGCACAGTTTAGAGATAGCTAAGTGAGGTCCACTGCAATTAACACAGCTGATCTCGTTAGGTTTATCACAATCCTTATACAAGTGTTCCCCTGAACAGATGGAACAGCGTTGTTTACCATTACATACTTTAGCTGAATGGTTGAATTTAAAACATTTGAAACATTGTTGCAATGGAGGTACATATTCAAAAACCCTGTATGAAAAGAGGTCATATTGCACGTGGTCAGGTAATATGTTGGATAAAAAAGTAATGCTGGCTGTCTGCAATGGTACGCGTTCATGACCAACTTTCTTTGTAAATCTACGAATTGCTATAATTTCATATATAGAGGACAATTTCGAATATAGCTCTTGATTTGATAAATTTGTTGGGACAAATCTAATAATTCCTGTTTTCTCAATCTGTGTCGCAGGTATGTAAGCTCTCATGCAATTCTTATCCAGAAAAGTTGAGTTATTGATGAAGTTATTGGCCGTGTTATATTGTTTAAACATGACTGCAATTTTAAATGCATTTACTCGGTGAATTGCCGTCACACCTTTTATACTTGTTGTAAATATATGGTTTAAAAAGATTGGACTTTTATTTCCAAGTTTCTCCTGTCCATTAGTACTCTCCACAAAAACTTTAAATTCAGTATTACTGGAGTTTTCCGGGTACAGACGTTTATAATTTGGTTTAAAATATGGTACATGCAATCGCTCACCGCCGCCGCCAGATCCAGATCCGCTACTCCCACAGTCCTCAGGGCGTGAGCGCTTCGGAGGATTTTGGGGCGGGTTATCCCCGCCCCCCTCGTTACCGACCATTTAATAAGTTATTTACAATGTTTTTTTTTTATAAATTACACAAATAATTTAAAAGAAACTACTAAATAACTAAAAAAGATATTCAAAGAAATTGAAATCGACCGCTCTTTTTCAAGGTTCCCGCCAGTTCCTGACGCATGATATGACGTGACGAAATGTTACCATTACAATTATTACAAAATTCAAAATGGCAACTAAATTGCTTTTTACTCTGTAGGTCTCAACGTGGTCTCAACGGCACAGAACACAATTACTCCTATCGGAGAAGAAGGTCAACTTCATACAAAAAAAGTAGGAACGAATTTAGTTTGGAAGTGCTGCCATCTTACTTTAGCCCAAGTAAACTATGTCGGCGGCGTAGTAGGGCGGGAAATTTAAACCACTTCATGATGACTATTGTATTTTAAGTTTTAACATTATAATACACATCCAGACCAGGAGTGCAGCCTCGAGATATTTTCCTCCTCTCGAGACCACCCTCCCGATCTGAATGTATCAGAAACGGAAAATAGAATGAATCTAGCATAGAGAATAAAACTTTGTAATAGAAAAAAATCTAACGGGCGCCGTCCATACAAATTACATTCATACAGAATGCAATGTGCGGCCGGTCATATGAAATAACAATATATCATAAATTGTAAAACGTTATCAACGTGCTAGATTCAATTCTAGTCCCTTTATTTTATCTGGGAATAGAGATTGGAAATAAAAGTATTGTTTAGCCAATATTTTATATATTACATGATAAATTTTATAAATTTCGTATCATCATCATCGCATCTGCCATGGCAGAACTGAGGTTCACAAACACTGGTCACAACAGCCACAAAATAAATAGGTTCAGGATCATTGGTTCAGAGTCAATGTCTCACGAAAAACAACAGTAATGTTAGAGTCACTATCTCACAATGCGCTAACACTAACCACGATTCGCGGAACTTTGTAACACATAAAACGGAGGAGCAGAGCTCGACTCAACTGTTATAGCACCTAATTACAAGCAAATCGATGAAATATGGAATTGTGTTTACATCGGGTGACGCCATATTGTTTAAGCGAACGCCATGATCGGTCACATGATTCAAGAGTGTTGCCATACAAATAAATTGAGATATTAATTTATATAGCAACATCGCCCAAAATTCAGCCCTTGTAGGTATTCTCAAGGCTTCCATACAAAGTTGACCCCGGCTGCTCAACGGACCTCAACCTGTGACGGCTGTGACTTTAACAAGGACCCTCAGAACAATAACTAAAGCTATTATTTAACTAACTTTAGTTATTGTTCTGAGCAAGGACCTTAAATATCGCTGGTTTTTTGAAACATGATATAAAAACGTAGTGATTGCTCAGTGGGAATAACAATAACATAGAATTTTTTAAGTAACTCGATCAAAATAGCTTTATTATAAAATATTTCACTTTTACTATCGTGATTCAATATAACACATGTACTGAATAAAGATATTTTACCAGAAGAAATTGTTAATTTAGTTTTTTACCATTCATTCGTTTCATGAACGGTAAAAGGCGACGGGTTGCAAATCAACTCTAGAGCTTCTTTTTATTTATTTTTTGTATAAACTACCTACTATGCCAAGAGACATGCGGCCATGCGTGTGTGTAAAGTTGGTACATATTTGATATAAAGATGGTCACCCTATTTGTTTGCCCACCACACACCCTATGGTAGTTTCCGGCGAGAATGCCCTGAATTTGTCTCAACTATGTATTATGTACGGACAAAGAAATTGCATAAATACCTAGAACGCTGACGAGCCGGCAAAGGCGTTCCTAGAAAGAGAAACGCACGAAGGACCCCTGTGTCCCTTTTTAATAGGGTGTACATAGTTCATAAGAAAATTGGGACATTTAAACTTCAAAAATTTTTTTTGAGTAAATATCGTTTAACAGTAAGAGGTAGCTACAAAACTATTGTATACTAGCGACCTGACCCGGCTTCGCTCAAATAAATGTATTATATTAGGTATAAATAACTTTATCTTGAATCACTCAATCTATTAAAGAAAACGCTCACCCCATTACTTAGTTTTATGGATCTAAACATACATAGGGACAGTTACAGGCTCGCGTTGCCCCTGTGCGCCGCAGCCTCTATGTCTCTGTAATATCTTTAAAATATTGAAAATATTCATTAAATTACATGCTGTAAAAGGCAATATTGATATATATATAATGCAAAATGAATTTAGTGAATAAGGTTTTCAGTACGTTGACTTAATAGAAACGCTTGGAATGCAAGTCATACCCACGCTTATGCACGTCAATTCGGGTGCCCTCTCGGTACTCTAGCTAGCAGTCTAGCTAGTAGTCACGCACGCACCGCTGTGATAATTGGCCGTCGCGGCGCCGCACTACGCTGCGTAATATAATAAAAAAATAACGAAAAGCCATGTTCAAGAAATCAACACATTTATTTATACATAGTCTTACAGACGTAACAAATACAACACACTTACAACACAATTACAACACACAAAGATAAAAAATTGCCAACCATCATACTGCAAATGTATAAAACCGTTGTTGGTTCAAATTGAATAACTTCAGGCCATTATTCTCGAATTTCATCATCACTTCAAATTATGTTCACCAATAATCAATAAATATAGAACCGGACGAAGCGTTTCGCCTCGTCCTTTATACCGCGTACAGCGAGGGACTGGAACAATTTGCCAGCCGGCGGTGTTTCTAAGGCTAGAGTGAATAGGCTCTTAATAAACTAGTGCGCTTTACCATCAACGATTGCGTCACTGCTTATCATCAGATGGGATTGCGGTAAAGCGCTAGTTTATAATTTTTTTTTTATTATTATAAACTAGTGCTTGACTGCAATCCCGCCTGACGGTAAGCAGATGCAATCGTTGATGGTAAAGCGCACTAGTTTATTAAGCCTATTCACTTAAAAACTTAGGAAAAGGAAGGATGACGACAGTTGAGCGAGGTGATGCAATGTTAAACCCAACAACACGACCAACGATGCTGCACCAGAGGGAGATTGATCTGGAGACTCTCTACGACCAAACCTCCAGCCCAAAACATTTGGCGCATCGTAGCCGGGTACGATGCGCCAATGTTGGGTCGCAACGCAACTGCTCAGACCAGTCCTCCGTACGGCTTCACCAAACATCATGCCGGAACACGACGAATAGCTTGGCGAAAAAAAAAATGGTTAGGTTTAATCAAGTAGGATAAACTTTTTGTAAAAGTGTAAGGTAAGTATAGATAATACAAATAGTTGACATACCTACACTGATACGCTGTTTGTTATATTTCCTTTAGGACATATTAGGTATAAAAATGTTCAAGAAAATATACAGTTTGTTTCTAGTAAGTCTATACTTTTTTAACAAACTTAAAAAAGGAAGATGTTCTTTGTTCAGCTGTCTTGTCTCGGTGTTGCCATTTAATAGTTTATACTATCTGCTAATATTGTTTTATTTTTATATATTGATCACAATAAATGCATTGATTAAATGTTGAGCTAAGCAGTTAGTTATTTTAATGCTTAAACAATCACGAGTCACTGATATAATATTGTATATTATCAGCGTAAATAACAAAACGAGTGGATGAAGTTTATGTATCAAAGTTACCAAATAGTAGTTTCATTTCACACTGGCAGACTGCGGGAAAGGGACACAGGGTCCTTTCGATACCTCTCATTCGGAGCTTTAGGTGTTTATGCGTAAGCTTTGTGGCAATATAAGCTTTAAGGAGTAGGCTTTAGGTTTATTTTTGAATGTTCAAATCAAATCAAATCAAATCATTTATTTCAAATAAACCAGTTACAGGCACTTTTGAATTGTCAGAAGGTCGGTCAGTCAATAAGATGAAGCTAGTCGCCCATTCCAAAGAGTAGGTACCTATGGAGAAGAACGGGCAAGAAACTCCATGGACACTGTTTTAAATTTTTAAGCTATTGTTACAATATTTGATTACATCATTCATGTTGAAATCAACCGCGTGAGAACGATGCAGAAATTGTACGCTGAGAGCGTCCATTATGGAAAACATACAAAAATCAATTCAGAAATTAAAATACGCCGTGGCAGCTAAGAGATGACCAGTCCCCTCCGACGGCGTCCGTTCATAAACATGACGTATGGATCAGCATCATTCAGCTCAACCATATCGAAGGGAACCCAATGACCCAAAACACACGCCACCATCAGCGAGACATTTGAGTGAGCATGACATACTCTCAACAGCCAGAGCACAATTAAGTCAATAAAAAAGACTAACCCAACAAATAAATGCCTTACAGCACATTCGTACATTGTGCTCACACGTTTGCCATGCAATTATACAATACTAAGAAATTGAATCTACACAATGCTAAGATAGTTTTGTCCAAGGTTCAGCAGCTCCAACAGTGTTCCCGAATCTGTGGAAAGTTTAACTCCTGTGCAGCTGCAGCTGTACAAGTGCCGAACACCTCAGTCAGCGATACAATTCCGTAACGTACAATATGCTTGGCTACATAGTGTGTAATACAGGCTTTGAATAAATAACATAAACAATTACATAATTATTAAAACTACAAGAGGAAAAATCAAAGAACAATCATTGTATAGAAATCGGACGCAGCTCAAGCCCAAGCCTTTTTGTCCTCAATATAATCCTTCACACTATAAAATGCTTTCTGACACAACTTACGTTTAATGAAGGATTTGAATTTATTCAGGCTCAGATCTTGAACCACCTCTGGAAGTCCATTGTAAAAATGTATACATTGGCATCTGAAAGAGCCACCTATTTTCTTGAGCCTTGTTGTAGGTACAATAAATTTGTGCCTGTTCCTAGTATTTATATCATGGACATCACTGTATTTTTTTAAACAATTTTATATTTTTATGAGCATACAAAAGATTTTCATAAATATATTGAGACGGCACGGTCAGTACATTAATCTCTTTAAATTTTTCTCTGAGAGAGTGTCTCGGACTTAATTTATAAATTGCACGAACAGCTCGTTTCTGCAAAACAAATATTGTTTGAATATCGGCGGCATTTCCCCACAACAGAATGCCGTACGACATTACGCTGTGGAAGTAGCCAAAGTACACTAAACGGGCCGTCTCAACATCAGTCATATTACGAATTGTTCTAACTGCGTATGCAGCAGAACTTAGCTTTTTTGACAATTTTTCTATATGTGAACCCCATTGAAGCTTAGCATCCAGAGTTATCACTGTGCTGTCGTCAGATTTCAATTCTTCGCCCTTTATCAACACTTTAGTTTCCACCTGCCTCACGTGAGGTAGAGTAAACTTAATGCATTTGGTTTTTTTCTCGTTTAAGAGTAAATTATTAACATTAAACCAATGGACTACTTTGGAGATCGCGCTATTTACATCATCAGTAACCTGCTGCTGACGTTTCAGTTTAAATAAAAGTGAAGTGTCATCTGCAAACAACACTATATCGTGGTTATCCTTTATTAGGTACGGCAGGTCATTGATGTAAATAAGAAACAAAAAAGGACCAAGAATTGACCCCTGTGAGACTCCCATTGTTACTAAAGATCCGGAAGATCTTTTTCCATTAACGTCAACGCTTTGAATCCTACCACTCAAGTAAGATGTAATAAGATCCAGTGCAGAGTTCCGGATCCCGTAGTGGCGGAGTTTCCTGATTAACGTATCGTGAAGAACGCAATCGAATGCCTTGGACAAATCACAAAAGATGCCCAAGGCATCGCATTTATCCTCCCATGCATTATATATATGACCTAGAAGTTCAACACCGGCATCAGTAGTTGAACGACCCCTTGTAAAACCGAACTGTTTGCTATGTAATAATTTATGTTTATTAAAAAAATTTAGCATTTGGTTTAAAATTAATTTCTCAAAAATTTTACTAAAGGTAGGTAGTACAGAAATAGGTGTATAATTTGTGGGGTCTGATGTACTACCAGATTTAAACAAAGGTATTATTTTACTATTTTTCATGAGATCAGGAAACTCTCCACAGTCAATACAAGCATTAAAGATAACAGCTAGAGTGGGTGCCACAATATCAATAATAGACTTAGCAACTTCCACCGAATGACCCCATAGGTCAGCAGTCTTTTTTACATTCAGAGTGTGAAAGATTTTAATTATATCTCTACTGATAACATGTTCAAAATGAAACTCCGAATCACAAACATTAACATTTTCTTTAAGCAAAGACTCCGCAACAGAAGGTGATGAGTTTAGGGATTTAGTAGTTGAAACAGGAATATCCGAAAAGAAATTTTCAAATGCCTCAGAGACTTGCGAGTCTGATTTAATTATGTTGTCATTAATAGACAGGCTATAGTCAGTATTTCTATCACTGGACCTTCCCGTTTCACTATTAATAATTTTCCAAGTCGTTTTAATTACATTGCCACTGTTCTTTATCTTTGAACTCAAGTAACGTGACTTGGCCATATAACAAACTTGTTTGAATAATTTTGAATATTTTCTAACATATAAATTGAATTCAACAGTGTTAATATTAATCCTCTCATTGTACAATTCATAAAGCCGAGTTCTACTTTTATGAATACCGATGGTAGCCCAATCAGAGAAAGATGCTTTACTATTAACAGAGATAGTCTTGGGAACAAAGGTGGAATCAAATAGCTTACAGTATATATTAAAAAAATTGTCATAGAGATGATTAGGATCAGCATTAACAGCACTGGATAAGACTGGCAATTTATTGATGAGATCAAATCTAAAAACCTCCAAGCGGCTTTCAGTTTTGGGGTTAACAGTGATATCCTTTTTGGCCACTTTTTTACTATGGTTTGGAATAGTAATCCTTTGTCCGCAGTGATCAGAATCAAGTAAATTTAAAACTTCTTTGTGGCTTGGTATTATGTTTGTAAAAATATTATCTAGGCACGTGGCACAAGTAGGTGTTATTCTTGTGGGCTCCAAAAATAGGTTTACAAGATTGTAGGACTGAAATAGACTTATAATTTTATTACAATAACCAGAGTTCTCTAATAAATTAATATTAAAATCACCGCAAACGATAATGGCTTTGTTTGAAACACAAATCTTGTGTAAGACTTCATCCATTACCTTTTCAAAGCAGTCATACAATCCTGAAGGGGGTCTGTACACACTTAACACAATGAAGCCCTCCAACTCTATACAGGCAATTTCAGCTGTTCGTTCAACAGACAGGCCCACAATGTCTTTACGATTTTTAAATTTCAACAGGTTACTAACTAAAATTAATGAGCCACCATGTATAGCATTAATTCTGCTAAACGAACTACCAACCTGGTGATTCTTAAAATTAAACAAGAACTGGTGACTTTTTAGCCAATGTTCGGTTATGCAAAGAATATCAATACCATAATGGTTCATGAATAAATCAACCTCTAAATCTTTGTTCCTAAATCCTTGAATATTTTGATGCACCAAATTAATATGATCTATTGACTTTAAACTTCCTCCCGAGTTACCTTTGTAATCCTGTATATTGTTATAGCTAGAGGTTGGCTCTATTGTCTTAATTTCTAATTTAAATTATTAATGATGTCAACTGATACCAAATTATTGGCAGAATTAATTAGAATGTCATTGCATTGCTCAAAAGAAGCAAGTTGTTTAGCCAAATTCTTGGCTGTAATAGAAAAAAAATATGATAGCGACACAGCTATCTGTCTTTTAAAGTAATTAGAAAGATAATACATAACATTGTTATGTCTATCTCTTGTCAAATACAAATTCTTAAAAAAATTATTAATGTCAATTAAATGTAATATTTTATTATTAAATGTCAAGTTGGACATTGTCATATTTAGTTCAAATCTAATCCTATTTTCTTCCTGTGGCAACTGGTCACTGTAAGGGAATGTAAACAAGACAACCTTTCCAATATTCAGATTGCTTAATGTTTCACAACTCTTAAGCAGTTCTCTTTTGCTCAAATTTCCCCTATTACCCACAAAAATTAACAATGTTGTATCCTGGGAAAAGTTACATTTAATAATTTTTTGCATAATTCCATATAAAGAACAACCAGGCATGCAGTAGTTCAATATTGAGTGACCCGGACATTCATCAGTCAACAAGCGCCCCAAGCCCTTACCTATCTCATCACAGAACAACACAACATCATTAGTCAAGCTTTGTTTAAGACTATTAAGATCATTACAGTCACGGCTATTGGCACTATTAGCAGAAGGAACTATGACATCAACACAGGGCTGCGGCAAGGTGGTATTACATGATGTCAACGAATGATCCGGTGTAAGCACATCTGATGTTAGGCCGCACTCACAGTTGGTTTTTTGTGAGTTAACCAGCTCATTCATCGCCAACACATATTCTCTCATTAGGTCTTCTGAGGTATTATACTTATTAGTCATTGAAATAAGTTTATCTTGCAGATGGTCAAGTTCAGATTGCAATGACTCCATGTCTATGTCATACCTCCTATTACTTTGCTCTAAGTTATAAGAATAGATATCCAACTGTTTCAGCAAATTTAATCTTTCCCTGTTCATCTTAACACTTTTTATAAAGTACCTTTGTCTTTTCACCATTTTTTGAGTTTTGACAATGTACTTATTAATTTTTATATATTTTTTTAATTTATTTTTGCTGGTTACTACCCTCACTGAATTTGATGACCTTGTATCATTGTCATCAGTCAAATCTATAGTGTAAGAGGGGTTTATTGCAGAAACCATTGTGGGGGCGATAGGCATCAACTCGCTAAATAGACTCTGATCCAGCGAGGCAGTGATGTTATTATTGCAAGTCTCTAGTTCTATGATTTGACTTTGAGCCTCATGTAGCTGATGTTGTAAGAGGTGTTTCTGACAAAGAACTTGTTCATACTCTAAGCTACACTGGCTGAACCCGTCCACAACAAGCTGGAGCCTATCCCGGGCGTCTATGGCATCAGTGTATTGAATATGTAGCTGAGCCATTTCATTTCTCAACTTCTTATTTGCTTCATGGGCATTGAAGAGGACTCTCTCATTGTCATCGATTTCCCTAAGTAGTTGGTCACAGGACTCCCTCGAAGCCTTTAGTAGGCTCAAAGCCTCTTTGAGTTTGGACTCTTGGAGTTGAGCATGGGCACTACGAGTCATGATCATTATTGAAACTAGGTAAATAAGGAAATGACAAGAAATTAGAAGTGAGGCGGTAGTTGTGGCAGAAAATGAAGATAATCAGTAAAAATGAAAAATGAGATTTAGATTTAAGTAAATAAAAGGTGTTTTGAAAGTAAAAGTTGACCAATAATCGAGTTTGATGTTAATAAAAGGGAGTTCTGTCACCAAACCAAAATAAGGTTATGTTTACAATCAGAGGTTATTGGAATTAATAAGCCTTTCTAAAGGTGAAATACGCAATTGCTGATTAAAATAAAGCACGCAAACAAACTAATAGCAAGTAAAATATAAAATATTATACCTGATACCGAGATGACAATGCAAGATTCACTGGTAACTGTCACCGATTTTTTTACACTAAATACGCACTATCTATGTGAACCTAACACAAAATATACATTATTGTTCCACTAATTATATGAATAATTGGAAATAGGTCTACAAATCTAAGTAATTTAATATTTAAAATTCAAAAAAACTTTAGGAAGAAATTTAAACAGCTGTCAGCTGTAGTGTTGCCACAGGAAAAACCAAAAGTTTTTTAGATATTATTATTACTCGTAAGAATTCTTTTAATATAACTTCTTTGTTGCTGTTCTGTCTCAGGCGTGAAAACGTAGTGATTACTTGCTCTGTGCTGCGCAAAGAGTATAGTAAGTATATAGTTAAAGAGTGACAACTCTGTGGTAAAATTTGCATGTATGGAAAGTGCTGCCCCGTTGCGTTTGGGGAGTGAACAACTACTAGTGAGTGATATACGTAGCTATGCGTATGTAGCTATGTATTTATAGCTACGTACCTATGCATATGTAGCTATGTATATTACCTGATTAACCTATGACTACGTGGATGTAAGCAGCCTTATACAAAATATTCTTACATTGAAGGAGGACATTCATCGCATACAATTTGACTACGTAAAAACGGCGGCGATTACTGAAATAAACGAAAAATTAGAAAATCTCAAAGTGACCTCAAACGAACGCAATCGAGATCGTGAAGAACATTCTAGTGATATCGTGAACAAAGATAACATAACCGACAAGCAACAAACTAAATCTGGGGGTAAGCGTAAAAACAAAAACAAGAATAAAAATCAAATAAATCGGGCAGTGCGGGTAGACAACGAAAACAACTTCGCGTCGCCGTTGCGCCGTGCGCCGTATGAACCGACGGCCGATTTAAATAAACAGAAGTCAGTACCGCTCACGACGGCGACAACACACGTGATCAATTATTGTTTGACCAGCAGTCCCATACGCGCCACTGACATGAATAGGAATATCCTTCTGGAGACAATTGTTACTGACGACAACTATACGACTGTAATTGGACGAAAGAACAAATTTAGAGAAATAAGAAGAAAGAATAATCTGGGCAAAGCAACACTGACATCTGATAAAATAAAGATAGCTCCAAAACTTTCATACATCTACGCATCTCGTTTCGATATCGAGACGACGGAAGAAAATATCAGAGATTTTATAAAAGATAGCGGACACACAGTCATAAAAGTTGAAAAACTTAAACTATACAAGGAGACCTCTTTTTCCGCATATAAGATCACAGTACAGCAAGCCCTTGAGAATAATTTCTTGAGTGAGTATTTCTGGCCGTTGGGCGTGGAATATAGACGTTTTGCACTCAAACGAGGTTATTCGAAATATCCCAATTCCCAGTAACCCCGCTGAAAACAGAAATGAAGATTAGCGTTGCCTCATTCAACTGTAGATCAGTTAAGCGGTCATGTGACCATATCAGAGATCTTTGTAAAGATAACGAGGTGATTGCCTTGCAAGAACACTGGCTGATACCGGACGACCTGGACTACCTAAATAACATCCATCCAGACTATGCGTACCATGGCTTGTCGGCGGTGGACATGTCTCCTGGCACCCTTAAAGGCCGCCCGTATGGTGGAGTAACTGTATTATGGAGGAAAACAACCTTTACTAATGTAACACCAATCTACACGGGCTCGACGCGCGTGGCGGCGGTGTGTATCCAACTTGAAGGGAATCACAGTTTTGTTGTGATGTCGGTGTACATGCCCACAGAAGATCCGGATAACTTGGCACTTTTTACGGAGTGCTTGGGTGTTATTAGTGCTGTGATTGAGAATAGTGATGTGGAAAATGTTTTGGTAGTTGGTGACTTTAACGCAAATAGTTCACGCTGTAATAGCTTATTTGGTAATGAATTGTTAGCTTACTGCCGCGACCAAAAGTGGATATGTGCGGATATTGAAGCACTTGGTATGTACTCAAATACATATACCTATATGAGTGATGCGCATGGAACGTGCGGCTGGCTAGATCATTGTCTTGTCACACACTCTGCTATTAATATCATAAAGGATATTAAAATATTAAATGATGTCACTTGGTCAGATCACTTTCCTATGATAATAAACTGCGATATTGATTGTATTGTAGCAAAGCATGTTCAAGAAAGTTGTACTAAAATAAATAAGGTTATATGGGGCAATCGTAGTTATGAACAAAAATGTAAATATGCGGAACGGTGTGATAGGTATATCGATAGGTATGATTGGCCGCTCTTTCCGTGCAAGGGCCGTGCTTGTGTTGGTTCCAGCCACCTGACACACATAGATATTGACTATGAGCAAATTATTGACTGTATTTCTCAAGCTGCTCTGAAAACGTACGTGGGTAACAGTAGTCTCAAAAAGAAAAAGGTAGTTGGTTGGAACTATCACGTGAGGGGCCTTCATGAAACAGCTAGGGCCTGTTTTCAAATATGGAACTTATACGGGTGCCCCAGGCAGGGCAAGTTGTATGATGATATGTTATTGACGCGTAAAGAATTTAAAAATAAGTTGAAATGGTGCCAAATAAATGAAAACAAAATAAAGATGGACATCTTAGCCACGCACCGGCATAATAAGGACTTTGTTAAATTTTGGAAAGAAACTAATAAATTACAACTTAAACCTGGTATGCCCGTATGTGTGGAAGGAAGTCAGGATCATAAGGAAATGTTTGGGAATAAGTTTAATCCATCTACACCATGTAATGGGCCGGGTAAGGCCCGTGGTGGCTCGAGTCTCAGGCCACAGGCGAACTGTCAGTTGCGCGACACCAGTCGACTGCATTTCTCGGCGGACGATGTTCTCGAATGTGTTAAAGACATGAAACGTGGCAAATCTCCTGGCCACGACGGGCTCAGCGTTGAGCACATTCTATTTGCGGGGCCATTATTATTTGATAGGGTTGCATCATTTTTTAATGCTTGTATTGATCACAACTATTTACCACATTACTTTATGAAGACTACAGTGGTACCTATCATAAAGAATAGAACTGGAGACTCGTCTAGTCTGTCTAACTATAGGCCAATCTCGTTAGCAACAGTGCTCTCTAAGATATTTGAGCGACTCATTTCTCAACATTTGAACGAGGATAACATTCCGCTAAGTGATGTACAGTTCGGTTTTCGACAGTGTATGTCGACCGATTTAGCTGTATTTGCTCTTAAAAACATAAATATATATCGCGAAAAACCTCAGTGTTTGTTTTTTAGATTTAAGCCGAGCCTTCGATTCTATTAATTATGACATATTATGGGATAAAATGCGCGATACAAGAGTGCCCCGAGACATTATAAATGTACTGGAATATTGGTATGACAATCAAGTTAACTAAGTTAGATGGGGCAGTGCTTATTCTAAACCCTACAGACTGACTTGTGGCGTAAGACAGGGGGGTGTGACCTCTCCAGTTTTATTTAATTTGTATGTCAACGAGTTGATCGAGGAACTGAGCCGCTCCGGAGTCGGATGCAATGTCGGCGGCATAAGCGTAAACAACCTAAGCTATGCAGACGATATGGTGCTGCCCAGCCCCTCTGCCAATGGTCTCAGATTATTGTTAGGGATTTGTGAGCGATAAGCAGCTGATCATCGGTTGATGTATAATGTTCAGAAGACCGAAGTTATGATTTTTAAACATGGAAAGGGTCCTGAGACGGTATTACCTATCAAGTTAAATAACTGTACATTAAAAATTGTTAACACCTTTAAGTATCTTGGACAGGTATTAAATGAAAAGTTAACGGACGACAATGATCTGGAACGGCAGAGAAGGGTTATTGCTTGCAGAAGCAACATGCTTGCAAGGCGATTTGCACATTGTTCCAAGCAAGTGAAGGCAACACTTTTCGAGGCCTACTGCCAGTCGTTCTACACCAGCCAACTATGGTACCAGTACACGAGGAGAGCCTACAGCTCACTTCGTGTACAGTACAATAATGCGTTTCGAGCCATGTTTAACCTGCAGTGGCGGTGTAGCGCGTCTGGTATGTTCTTTGAGAACAGAGTGGGAGACTTCTTTTTCGTTTTAAGAAGGACAAGAGCTTCCTTTCGGACACGCTTACTGAACTGTAAAAACAGTATTATAAATACTGTGTTCCGCGTAATTTTTATAACTAGAACCAGTGACGGATTAAGACTACTTGATGCCCTAAGCAATCCACGCCTGTGGGCCCCCCTATCCGTATGTCAAGGTCAACTAGAATCTGTCTTTAAACCTTTACCGCCTAAAAACATTAGTTTTTTGTAAAATAAGATGATGAGATGTTTTTCTTTCTTTTTTTTTTTGTTGGGATGGGAAATCATCAAATGACTTTTCCCGCTCTGGGCGGAGCGGAAGGGCGTGTCAGATTTTTACTGACTAAAACCCACCCGTGTTTCTTCTTTTGCCTGTGCGATGGCCACGGCCACGGTTTCTTGTTTAACCAACCCGCAACCCTGACCCAGGAGGCATCGGTATTCGTAGACCCCGTCACGATGTGCTGACATCTCTTTGAGGCGCACGTGAAACACGACGCGCCGTCGACTCGGGCCTGGTCCTTACTGGGCGGCGAGCTGCCCACTGCTCACCGCCCGCAGGCCCGCGCCTACGGTGGCTGGGAGTTCGGTGTGGTCTCCCGACCAGGGCGTCTCCTGCGGCGGCTAGTGGCGTGAGGGCGCTGGGATTCCCGCTGTCTCACGCGCTCCGCCTCCTCCTTTGCCAGCATCACTGCTTCGCAGAAGGAGGTGACGGCCTGCCATGTACTCTCGCTCCGGACCATGGCTTGGACCAGGGTCGGATGCGAGAGATCGCCACCGATCGCCGCTACGAGAACACGGCGGTGCTCCACCCAAGCCGGGCAGACCTCCACCGTATGCTCCACCGTGTCCTCATGGCGATCCACACAATGGTGACACCCTGGCGTTTCCTCCCGCCTAATACGGAACAGGAACCTCCGTGTCCGGTGAGGACCTGCGTCAGGCGGAAGGTTAGGGCGCCGTGGCGTCTCTCTAGCCACTCCTCAAAGAGGGGACTAACCGCCGCTATTGTGGCGTGCCCAGATGTAACGTACCTTAGAAGTAGAGTAGGCGCGACAACAATAAAAACCAATTGAAGCATAATTTATTTATTTATTGAAATGCGCCTTGCGGCTTTTTCGGGCATTCGATTCACGCAAGATAGTATAAACGTGTAATGTTTTTATCATATCGGACTCTATGTATAATATCGATAAACAATCGAGCTTTTCTTGTATCATCTTTGTCCTTTTTTAATAATTTTAATTTTGTAAAAGAACGCTCCGCTGAGCAATTTGAAATCATAAGCGATAAAAATATACGCAGGGATCTGTTTCCATATTAGGGAAAGCTGATTCAATTTTATCATCATGTATTATTTTATACACCTGATCGAGACCTGGGCTGTACTGCAGTCTCTCCAGCGGTGCCAAATAGACTATCGGTATATTAAGCGCTGAAGGGTTTGTACGAAAACGCCACCATGTCAGTCCGAATACAGGACCAGACCTCGAAACCAATACCTCTGCAGCGTGGTGTCAGACAGGGAGATGTTATCTCCCCGAAACTGTTCACCGCTGCATTGGAGGATGTCTTCAAGGTTCTGGACTGGAAAGGACTGGGCATCAACGTCAATAGCGAGTATATGACACACCTTCGGTTTGCTAATGATATCGTAGCCATGGCTGAGACCACGGAGGACCTGAGTACAATGCTCGAAGACCTCAGTAGAGCCTTCGAGCGAGTCGGTCTTAAAATGAACATGGACAAGACCAGTCATGTCTAACGCCCATGTTGTACCGACTCCTATAAAGATTGGAGACTCTGTTCTCGAAGTTGTTGACAGTTACGTGTACCTTTATTTTATTTTTTTTCCGGTGTGGAAATCCTCAATGGATGTCCGCCGCCCTGGGGTAGGCGACGGGGTCTGTCAGACTCTTACTGACTAAAACCACCCCGGTGTCTCTTCTATCACGAGCGCGCGTGGGGCCGCGGGAGTCTAAATTCTTCCACGGCCCAAAGAATCAAAGTCGCACCGCATATTCCGGTACATTCGAATTGCCGAATGCACTAGCGGGCAGCGAGTGGGCAAGCGGGTGCGGGGTTATGACTCTAGGTCGGACTCTATGTCAACTTAAAACGCGCGAATTTTCAAATTAGTCCTAGAAACTTTTTTGGTGTGGTTTTTGGTGACGTGAGAGTGAGGACGTGATTCGTGATGCCCTCAGGATGGACTTTTTTGTGCTTGTTCTGGTGCCCCCCCAGACGTGATGCCCTAGGCAATTGCTTAATTTGATTACGGGTTAATCCGTCACTGACTAGAACCGAACTATTCCATCTGAATATTGATTATTGACCTAGGACAAAATTGACATCATTTAAATCAATTCAATTTAATTAATTTATAATAATTTGTAGTTTGTAATATGTAATGATTTAAATTTTAATATTTGTAGTAAGCTTTACCGCTTTACAATTGTAATTACAGTATACTGTAAATTTACTATTATTTATTATGTATGACACGTAGTCACTATGGGTGAAATGTATATATAACTGTACATATCATCTATAATGCCTGAAATAAAATGATTTATTATTATTATTACTATTATATTATAGGTCTGGGTTTTCAGATGATTAAAAAAAAGTATTCAGTAATTCATTTATTTTTTGAGTGGAAACTTCACAGCTGACAGTAGATAAACAAAATCGTTAGATAAAACATTACGCCAATTATGAAGTACACAGAAATAGTATTACAAATTAGCCGAAAGTGTCACAAATTACTTATATGTATATTATTTTGTAACAACACATAACCATGGTAATTTATCCATCTGCATCCTGTCGTCATGAAGAGACACCACAATTTTGGCAATAACACGTGCACTTGTTACATTAATTCAACACAATTCTAAATAAAATAAAATTGATTGATTCTCTATCCGCCATCTTACTACTTTCATGAAAATTGAAACTAAAAAATATGACATTGTCATTGACCTTTATTTACCCTTGGGACAAGATGGCTGCCAAGTTGTTCACTCCCCAGACGCCAGGTGTCGCTGTTGACTGTAAATTGATGAAATGACAGGGTTGCCAACCGTACGAGGTTCCTCGTACAAATTACGAGATTTACGAGATTTATTTTGTTTTTTTTTTATTTTTTGTTTTGTACGGAAGACCATACGAGGTACGAGGACGAGATTTTGATAACATTATGGCCATTTTTTTTTTTGATATGGCATCTCGTAGGTGGCCATTAGAGGACATAACTACTTAACCGGACTTTCATGTGGATGCCTTAATTAAAAATTGAAGCCTCCAGCCAGGGGCACTTAAAACTAACTTAAAATTAGGCGACTACGCACTAAGGGCATCCCCTGTGGGGTACGAACCTCGGCTTAGGGCGTCGCTAGAGAGGACAGCAGGGGACGGCTGGATCGAAAGTTATACTTAATGGTTTGATGACCGCGGCGTTTCCTAGTACTAGCTCTGAGAAGAAACGCCGAAACAAACTCAGAGGCCATTGTTGGGACATTATGATATTACTGGCTCAGCTGCGGCGCGGGCTGGCCTTCATCGGACAACGGACCGGGGAGGGGATTACTACGTGGAACGCGTCGCGGTGGACCTCGGCGGCGAGGTCGGTAGGTCGGTCTGTGTTTGTGGAATGTGCTGGTGGCCCTATTGGCCTCTTGGAGAAGGGTAATGGGGTCATCAGGGTCTGAGAGAGCATGCCGAGGACGGCGAAGTCGGGAGATGGTGGAGGGAGTGTAATTGGCGGCCGCTGCTATAAGAGGATTGCGGTGCTTGGCAGCAATTACGGCCATGCGATTTTTTTAATGGATTATGTAGTTAGTTCCAAATGAGCTTTCGCTACTTCACCGGACTCTAGGCCATACGATCATTTTGGATGATCACCTAAGGTGATTCACCTTTATAAATTAGTAAAAACTATTGCCATCTATCAAAACTTGTAGGAACTTCTTACACGTAAATTGCACTGCAGGAGATTTTCTGGTTGACGGTATAGCTACCATAGACGGTATATCATTTACACGATGATTGTCAATGGTAGTTTAACCGGGAAGTCCCCGACTAATAAAACATTTCGTACCTACTTCGCATTAGTCGTTTGTACTATGTCGTATAGCTAAAGGAGATGTTTCGGAAATGTATGGAGCTTGGGCCAGCACATTGTACACTTAATGCTAGGTATAGTTACGCTATATTTAACTGTTTTTAATGTTATTTAATATATTGTGGTTTAGTTTTTATACAGATTCAATTTAATTCGGCCAAGGAGTGCAACACAACTACTAATAAATATTGTGGTCAGCAATAAGCGAAATAAGATTTTGACAGTGACATTTGATTGACGTGTCATGTATCTAAGGCTATCGTATCTGTATTATCTACCATATGACTGCGAAAAAACAAAACATGAATTCCGAACATAGGGCCCATTAAATAAACACAATCAGCTCAAATCAGCACTCGACACGAACACAACGGGAAAATAGCCAAGTCTGTCAACTGTCAAGTCGCCAATCAAACGTCATAAAAAGTCTCATGGCTACCTTAATAAAGGGTTATCTCACTAGAAATCGTTTAAAATAATTTATTATCTAGACCTGTATTTTTATGAAAATCTTCATTTTTTTTTTCTTTTAATCTATTTAACGCACATAGTGGTGGCCCAAAATAAAACATCTCCTTTTTTTTTTCTAAAAAATAAGATTTCTATCGTTGGTACTAAATTTTTCCATTGTTTAAATAATCTGTCTGTAAAGTTTCGAACGATTATTTTCATTATTATGGCTGAATACACGTCAAACAAAATTGACGGTAATTGTCAGGGGTATATTGGCTCATAATAAATTTTAATGTACGAGGTTTGAAAGTCAATATACGAGATTTTCAGCTACACATGTACGAGGAATCTTTGTTTTTGGTTGGCAACCCTGTGAAGTGATAAGTGTGCCCCAGGCTGTATGGCGAATCATGCCTTTGCCTTTTCCGTTCGTACGGAAAGAAGAGAACAAAAAAAAAATAAGTGTGCCCCCCCTGGTCACAGAACGAACACAATTACTCGTACTCATAGTGGTGCTGCGTGTGTTAGTGGTATGGTAATTAGTGATTGTTTTTATGTTATCACCATCAAAAACACATTAAAATGACGACATTTCACGATGAAATAGAAATTGAAGATTTTGAATATGAAGAGGATGAAGAAATGTATTATTACCCGTGTCCGTGTGGCGACAGGTTTCAAATAAGTAAGGTTAGAATTTGAATAACAACTACATGCTTGATTAATTTGATTTGGGCTATTATCTAAATTGGCAACCAATTTTACTGCACATCACTGAGAAGATCCCTTCCTATGTGTAACAATGAAAGTAAATTTCCAAATCATTTTTCTAAATATTTAGTCCTATTCACTGTAACCAGGCTTAACAAGTACGTCAGGGCCCAGCCAAATGTTAGGCACCCTGAGATAGTAGCTTCCACCAGTTGATAACAGCATTATAATATGTCAGTCTATTCTGTCTGTAAAACTGAAAAGTTTATTTACCATTTCTTTCAGGAAGAGCTACTGGATGGTGAAGAACTAGCCACTTGTCCAAGCTGCTCGCTTGTGGTCAGAGTTATCTATGATTTGGTAAATGTTTTGGTAAATTGTGTTTTATAAGTTGAAGTTAAAATGATATATATATATATTTTGCATACTTCAGATTATCCATCAGTTACAATAGCAGAACTTATTATAATATACCTTATAACACATTAATAAATTGTGTGTTATCACTATACATATTACAGTATTGTATAAAGTCATGTGTTTTTTTAAATGAACAGACAGCTGTGCTTCTGGGGAGTTTGTTCCGCCACTTCATCTTCCCAGCGAAAGCACTAGGAAGTGTCAATGGGTGGACGTTTTGAGGGACTGTCTTATGTAAAATTGACGTTCAAAAAGTGCTGATTCTCAGCCTAGTTTGAATAAATGACTTTTGATTTTGATTTCAGGAAAAGTTAAAGGCTGAAAATGAGGAAAAATATAAAGCAGAAAATAACAGAGAAGCTGTGAGGGCATGAGCACACCTGTTGGTGATTGATGTTGAAGTGATAATGTAGCTCCTTGTCCATGGAGCACTAAGAAGTGACCCTTGTTGTGGTTGAACAGGGCCTACGGATAGATCTGTGATGTTTGTGAGAAGTAATATAGTTTGAGTTATGATCTATCTTCTCATGGTTTTATTGATCACTTATTACACTCTTCTTTCATTTTTATAACAATAAGCTTATTTGTTGTTAAATATATACGTAGATGTTAACCATAATATGATTTTCGTAATATTTTGCTGTTTTCAACATACAAATTTTTCAAAGAATTATGATTAATATAAATCCATACAACTTTGAGACTAGGGAAAATATCAAATACATACAGTATCAGGGGGTCAAAGTATTGAGTAATAGAGTTATTTTTATTGTTTTCTATTTTGGTGTAGCATTGTTTGTGATTTCGCTGTAGATATATTGTGTTTGTTTATTAATATTATTTGTTTAGATTAAAGGTAGGGAAATGAAGTTCATTATTTACAAAAGTGGAAAAGAGTTTATATCAGTGGTTGGAGTTCCACTCCATCCACTGATATTCTTTTGGATGTGGATGGAGTGGAAAGTGGGTTAATCTATAAAAATATATGAAAATGTATGTAGTTTAAAACATATCATTCAATACTATATGCATAGTCTTGAATGATATCAACAAATTATCATTTTATTAAGGGTAATCAATTAAGCTAAATATTTATTTACGGAAATTTCATTGTGTGCTACTGTCAGGAGAATGTTTAGAGGCAAAACAGTAAAGATTAGTTTTTAAATTGATTGTCAACTATGTAATTAAATTCTGATAAAATATTTACATTATGTCTATCTAATGGGAGATAGATACAAGGGAGTTGTAGCTACAGATAAATAAAAGCAATTTAGAATTATGGGTGGGTGATGAAAGAACAGTAATTTTATGATAACTATTCACCATTGGGGGCAGAGGACTTCCTACTAATTTACGATTCCAACAATGAAACAAACTTTGTAACTTTTCAAGGAGTATTGAGTGGGGTGGGTGATTAGACATTTGAAAAATACTGACAAAATATTTATGAGATAACAATTTCGCCATAATCTCAACAAAATTTCGCAACATTCTACTTAAAATGTAATAATTCTCAGACCTTTAGTTCTATTGTTTGTATTTTTTTTTATATTTTATAATTGTATCTATTTTTTTAAAGCATTTACATTTTCAGGTTCTCAAAAGAAAGTATCATAATCCAACATACTTTGAATAAGAACATTATAAATTAGTTTCATAGAATAAGCATGGCACTCCAACGTGAAAGCCGCGGATATAACCAGGGACTTTACGCTGGGATGATGATGATTTATTATTGCAATGTGTCTTTCAACATTCAAAACAGATGGCAATAATAGCGCGCACGTTGTTTCCGTCTGATAGAAGATTATTAAGTACTTTTCAGGCACCCAAAGAAGCGTTCCTTCAACAATTGCTTCATGTTAGTAACATTGATACCCAACGCTTGCGACATACCCAAATACTTACCCTATAGGTTTCGAATGCGGAGGGCTCGTAAGGTTTATGGAACCCGTGGTTCACACCAAATTCCTTCCTGATGGCGCTATGTAGGTACTGGAAGTTTCAGTAATTTTCAGTAGGGTAAGGTGGTACACAGTGGTTATAGCAGGAACAGTGGCGCACCAGCTATCTACGCGAAACTAACAGAGATATACACACGTCTCTTCCACTCGTTGGTAGGTCTCACAGCCCGAATGAGTTCAATCCAGTTGCGTAGTGCCTACGACACGAATTGTTTGAATGAAGCACTATTTTCGGTTTTTGCCGAAAAAAAAATCTGTTTGAAGGTAAGATTTGCACTGTTCTAACTATTTTTTCTTAGATATATTTCTTTTTTCTGTAAAGTATTCCTATAGTAGGCATATTCAAGAGTGTTTTTGCATGAAAATGTCTCTGGATTTGTAGATTATAGTAATGTGACTATGATGTTTAATTTCAAATGGCGTCCGCGTTAACAATGGATCATTCCACTATGGTTCACAGTGAATCATGAGCCACTGTGTACCTTGTGTGTTATTTAATTAAGGTTGTGTCACTTGTTTTTATCATTTAATCTTATAGTAACAGAATGCCTCGGTCCTAAAAACCCTCGGTCTATTGGAGACCACACCCAAGAAGGCATGTTGGAAGCTTTGCGACATATAAGTACCATGGTATGACCATAAGAAAGAAAGGCATCAATAAGATATAAAATTCCTTTTACTACTTTGAGAAGGTACTATTTAAAGGCGAAAAATGTCGAAAATTTGAGTCAGTGCGTCTGGTGCCAAATTATGAAGTCAACAAGATCTTCAATAAAGAGCAAGAAAAAGAACACAAAGAATTATTACTTCTAGGTATTGTTCCTTGATAATTTTATGGTTTGACTGAGAAAGGTTCTCGACGAGTCGCATACCAAATGGCGAAACTGGATAGAAAATGAAATGGTTGGGAAGGAATGGCTGCAGAACTTTAGGCGTAGACACAGAGATATCCGTCTTCGAAAACTAGAACCATGAAGTCCATGCACCATTCATCCATTGACCATGAACCATTGGGCCATAGACCATGAAGTTTTGCCAAAGCGACCGCTTTTGGCAAAGTTACCTTCGAAACATTTTACAAAAACCTCGAACAATTGTACGAAAGAAACCCAAAATTTGCAGAAGGGACATGAATTTATAATCTCGATGAGACTTCTATTAAGACAGTCCAAAAACTTCAGCGTGTCATAATTTGATTGTCTTAGACTCTACTTCGCGTGTTTGGCGATTTCAATATTAAGTATGTTATAGATATAACCTTACCGAGGTGGTTGAATTTAATTACAATATATTTTTGATCCTTTTTCTTACATTTAGTTGAATACCAAAGAAGACTGTATTTTTATTACGATGCTGTTATTGTGTTCAATTTTTGAATTATTGATTGTTGAATTTTTTTGTTGATACTATATTTTGTTTGTTTTTTTCAAAATCGAATAAAACTGATTTGTGAAGTATATATTTTGTTTAATTTTTGAGGTCTACACCTAATTATTCACTGTGTACTACATGATCCATTGTGTACTTTAGGATGAGCCACTGTAGAAACCTCACGGTACACAGTGGATCAATTTCCAATTTTTTTTTAAACTCTTGTATGTAAATTATTATCACACTATTTAAAAAAAATAACATATACTCTTAAACTATGATAAACTGGCTACAATTTGGTATCAAATACAATATTCTAACATAAGCCGAACCCGAATTAAAAGGATCAGAAAAAAAAGTTAACCACTGTGTACCACCTTACCCTAGCTCGTAAAAGTTGTAAATTGTTGGGAGCAATAAGTTTTAGGTCATCTACGTAGAGGAAGTGCGATATAACCTGATCACCTCTCCTCAACCGACAGCCTAGACCTGGATCCTCCAGCAGTGTGCTTAGAGGATTCAAGGCTAAGCAAAACCAAAGTTGACTCAAACTGTCGCCCTGAAATATAGCTCGCTCGATCCATATCAGTTCGCTATTCCTCTGAATATTTCGACATCCTGGTCAGCGAAGGGCCGTCCTCCGTTGCTCCATAGGTATACTTCGTCTAAAGAGTCATGAAAATAAATGAGGGCGCTGCGGTCATGCATAAAGCAACCCTGTTTACTTGACTGAAATCATTTTGATACTAGCACATTATCTTGTACTAGAAGCACAACTGGTTTTAATGAAAATACAGGTGTATGGTCTCTGGCATTGAAATGAAATGAGTAAAACAAGAAAAAAATCATACATATTTATTATTATATGTTTTAACGTGTTTTTAAAAATGAAAAGTATTCCAAAACACAATTGCTTTCCTCATCTGATTCCAAATATTCTTCGTTAAAAAGTATTTTCATTGTCAGCTGCGTCACTAACAACGTCTCCGCTACTGTTGTCATCAGACTCATCAGCCTGCTACCTTCGCTAAGGCGAATAACTATACTCTGTTTTTTAATCTCGTAGAGTAAATTGACACATGCAAATGTCAAATTTACATTATTAATTTTGTATTATTACGTTTTTAATAAGTACCTACACATTATTTCAGGATAACTTAATGTAAAAAAAGATACTTGATTTTATGAACGCTAAGTTTCGGCACTATTGCACCTAATTGCAATAAACTGCCAACACTCGTAATGTCAGTTTAGTCTACGAGATTAAAAAACAGAGTATAACTCATCTATATCTTGATATAGGGTCCACTCTAACATTTTCCTGAAATTTTAAAATAATAATATGTAATTTCTATTAGAAGATAGCACTAATATTAATTCCGAAAATGATCTTAATTAATTTTTTAAATCAGTGGTAAATTAAATCACCTAAAGTATCAAAACTGTGCTAGTAGCACAACAATATGGTCTACCTATATTTGCTATCTAACCTAAGTATAAATGCGCAATGTAAACAATCATCATTTTAGTCTTAAAATCGTTTACATAGTAAATTTGAAACTTCTAGTAGATAAAAACAAACTAACATGATTACATACCAACTGTTCAAGCATATCGTCAATATCATCCATATTTGCTAAAAAAAAAATCCAGCTTGGTGTAATAACAAACATTGATGATAAACTTTAAAAATAATTTCCCGAGATCCACTCCGGTTTGATTTTTCTCATATTTAACACCTTTCCTCGATGTTTTGTCTAAATAGAACTGAAAATTAATACAAATTTCATTATTTAACAAGTCAAAAAACAAATCGATGACATTCGATGTACTAATATTTAGTATTGCCCTACTTTTAAAATTTTTAGTTTCAGAAACATTCATTTTCAAGACTTTATAGACATACTTGTCATTAGGAAGCTGTGCGCAGGTCTACGTATATCAACTTTATTTATGTAATTCCAGCACCCTCATGAGCCTTCCCTTACGATTATTTGAAGGTCTATGACTCAGTGCCACATACATGAGGCATGAGTCATAGGCCTTCAAATAATCTATCCAATGTCGATATATCTTTTTGGGAACGACGAACCTGTTGGCTAATGGCCATATCAACAAGGAGTAGCTAGCTCCTTAGTGCCGCCCCACCGAATCCTACATCCATTTTGAGAGGCAGACATGATGGAGTTGTTATCAATGTTTGTTATTTTTAGCTGTCAAAATGGATGTAAGAACGAGGGATGTAACGGAGGTAGTTATATCGGAACCGGAACCTGAGTCGGATTTGATTTGTCGGAGTCGGAACCGGAGGCGGAGGCAGGGTCAGAAGTGGTGGTAGGAGAGAGAGATTTTTTATTTAAACACAAAAAAAAAAAAACATTATTCAGTCAGTTTTTTCATTTAATTTTTTTATTGTATAATTAAACACAAACAATGAAAAGAAAATTGCCATACTTATTTCCAAATGAACAAGAAATTAAATGAAGTTAATTAAAACCCAAAGTAGTAGTATGTAATATTAAATTCAAAAGCTTTGAAACAAATTAAATTAAATGTGTTGACTCCAAAACTAGCGAAAAATCAAACCAAATGTCTATAACCCATGAACGTGTCGTGTGCGTAATAAACTATATACATAACAAGTGAAAAAATAATTGACGGTAGAGTGCACGTAGCAGGATTCAGGAAATTCCCCGCGTGCTATGTATGAAGGAGTAGGGTAATTACGTAACATACTATCAGTAGCAGTGGATTTCATTTTGACAGTTGAAAGACATTCATTACGTTATTTACGTTATAGAGTACACACATTTATCGAACATATGGAGCAATGGACTAGCAATATGCTTCATTATTGTGCAAACGCAATTACCTGCTGTTCATAACAGGCGTGTCTTTTCACCGCCAAAAGGAGCCCGTTCACCTTGGCTCCTACTTTTCAGAATGTATCCTTGGAGTGCACCAACCGCCTTCAGCTTTTGGGAGTAGAGATTTCCTCGAACCTTAACTTTGGGCGGTTCATTGAGTCCAAGGCCAGGGTGGCTGCTAGAAAACTTGGCGTTATCGCAAAGGTCCGGCGGTACTTCACACCAGGGCAGCTTCTAATGTTGTACAAAGCACAGGTCCGCTCGTGTGTGGAGTACTGCAGCCACATTTGGGCTGGTGCTGCGAAATGTCACCTGGATACTTTGGATTCAGTGGGGAGGCGTGCGAAGAGGCTGATTGGCGACCCAGACTTAACTCGAAACGGTCTCCAAAGCCTGGAGCACAGGCGTAGAGTAGCCAGCCTTTCGGTCTTCTATAGGTTGCATTTTGGTGAGTGTGCAAGGGAATTGCATGATTTAATTCCCCCATCACCGTTCCACCATCGGACGACCCGTCGTACGGCGAGTTTCCACCCTTACGTTGTTGATACCACTGCGACCCGGACGAAGCGTTTCGCTTCCTCTTTTATACCGCGTACATCGAGGGACTGGAACAATTTTGCCAGCGACGGTGTTTCCATCACATTACAATTTGAGTGTCTTCAAGGCTAGAGTGAATAGGTTCTTAATAAACTAGCGCGCTTTACCATCAATGATCGCATCACTGCTTACCATCAGGCGGGATTGCGGTCAAGCGCTTGTTTATAACTTATAAAAAAAAAAAAAAAAAGTCGGCAGGCCGCCGCCGCTATGTTATGCTATAATAACCTCCGATTTAAAAGTATCAGAACCGAAGGTAGGTATATAGTAATCGGAAGTTCCGACTTAACGGAGTCGGAGTCGAAGCTCCGTAACATCCCTGGTAAGAACTTTATAGACCGTCGGTAAACAAGTGATTGGCCTATAATTTTTGGGTTCCGCAGTGCTACCTGATTTAGGTATGGTGCAAGTGGGTTACTTCTGTTGTTAGGAACTGAGGTAGCGAACCACTCTAAAGCAGTCTGGAATTAAGATGCCAAGCGAGCGTGCGACCTTGAAAACCATTTTATCCAAAAGTTACGGATAGTTACGAAAGGATTGCACGAGCTTGGGGGCAGATGGTATTCCCACATTTCTGGTATTGGATCGCAGGCTCGCACGTCATCCCGCCCAATTACCTTCAGTGTGACTTACAGGCACTGACCAGATACTGCAGCAGAATGAACACATGGCATCATCACCCGGTAGGCACGTGTCAACCACACCTTGGTCTGGTCATTCCCAGCCCCTATAAATCCACCTTTCATTGCTCTGGATGGTGCGATTTTGAGTGTACCGTTCTACTCGCCGTTTATACCTACGAGTACGGTTCGCCCATGCATACACATTCTGCTTCAGGAACTCTTATTACTATTATTATTTAACCTGTTTTACCTGTAGAAGTTTAGTGTAAGTTTGTTACCTATTAGGTAGGTTCTACAACCTTCATACAAGAAATAAATTAATTTTTACATGGGTAATCTATGTAACGGTAGTAAATGAAACGATTTGCAAATAATCAACCAATTTTATTCCAAAACGCGTAATTATGGCATTCATACTTCGATCTCTAATGAAGAACAATCAAAGTCTAATACATAATTACGTAAGACAAATCCTATTGAGTGAACGCTTTTTATCTACAATATGTAAAGAAAACCCTGTCCGACCCATAAGGATAATAAAGGTTAGGTAAACACTTGACCAAATATGATATAAAATTTTACATAATCATCATAGTAACAATACTAATGAATTTTGAAATAATCCTTTTTTCCCGGGAATGAATTCCAATTTCCCCGAAAATTGGTAATTTTTAAAAAAGTGACAACACCGGTATTCATCATCATCCCAGCGTTAATCCCAGTCGCATCCGAAGCCTTTTCAGCTTTGGAGTCTGGGGTTCGTCTTACCAGTCCAACAGCTGATATGGCTAAACTTCGACATTTTCTATGAAGCGACTGCCGTCTGACCTCCACAACCCGAAGGCGACATCGAAACATTGCAGTTAGACAAATTGTAGGACTTTTGAGGGCTCCAACAACCCGTAACGACTGCCACTAGATGTTCGTAGGGCAACCGGGACCAACGGCTTAACGTGCTTTCCGAGGCACGACCAGACCAGTACAAATATTCATATTCATGCATACAAATACTTGCACTGTGCGGGGATCGAACCCGCGCCACGTTGCGCAGCGGCCGCGTCCGCTACCGCTACGCCACGGAGGCTGTCAACGCTACAACACCGGTATTATTATAAGCGAATAGCGACGCGACCACGTCACAGGTGCGGCGTGCCCTGCCCCCCGCCACCCGCGGAACGGGGTTGCTTACCGCACATGTATTAAGTTACCTCTTTTTGCGAAATAATATTTATTTTTTAAGGGGGATTTTTTTTTAAGTTTAGCCTGTCTTTGTGAGCATTAGTAGAATCAGTTAAGTACCGATACCTAACAATACCTTCACGGATCGGACAGGGTTTTCTTTACATATTGTATATCTATACTAATATATAAAGCTGAAGAGTTTGTTTGTTTGTTTGTGCCCGCTAATCTCGGGTACTACTGGTCCGATTTAAAAAATTCTTTATGAGTTGGATATTCCATTAATCCAGGAAGGCTTTAGGCTATATAACATCACGCTGCGACCAATGGGAGCGGAGCATTACTAACTCCACGCGAACGAAGTCGCTGGCGGCCGCTAGTTTAATTATAAACATCTTAATCTTCAACACAATGTAAATTGTTATGAATAAATAAATGATGATGATGATGACTTTTTGTCAATCCACGATTCAGGTAAACGATCTGCTTGGTTGGTTGCAGTTGATAAAGAAGATTATCAACCATGGTATTCCCCAGGGATTATGTTTTTAGTATCTACATAAACTGAAAAGATCTCTTTTTAACTTACATATGGGCGAGAGGTATTATTTACCTATGTACCGGCGCTCTAACGTTACGACTCCTAACAAGCGCATCGCAAAGGACCTTAATCGCTGTGATGTTGGTGATGTGTCGAGACTGTCTCATTATAAATCCTAGATTTCTGAAGACATTTTTACTATGCTAGATCTTTGTAATATGCTCTCAATGATAGGTCAGGAGTCTAGAGAGACAGCACCTGCGTGTCCCGCTGTATCAGAACGTCTTCCGTCACGTACGCATAATATAGCGGTGAACCGCGAGCGGTACCCTCACTGCGTAACACACTATTATTTTAAATTGGAATCATTTTGAAGACAATTGCTAATCCATTGCTCCATATGTTCGGAAAGTATGTCTGCTCAACAAAGTGAATAACGCAATGAATTTTTGAACTGTCAAAATGAAACCAGCGGCCCTAGCCAATGTAACATCGTGTTGTTTGATTCGGTTTTTTTATTTAGACCACTTTATAATCACATTTGTAATAAGGCCAACCGTTTACTGTCTTTTAAATTACGAAATGCCAAACCATTTAAAGAACCGCAAACATTTTTGATGCTGTACTATTCCCTAGTAAGATCCTTCACTTCGCACACAGGGGCGGCGCGGAACTGGTAACATCTATATTGGAGTACTAACCGCTCGTCTGTGTGGCCTCCAATGTATAATACTCACACAGATCGCATAGAATCTGTACAGAGAAGATTTGTCAGAATTTTAAGCGCGAAATGTGGTCTCAGACGTAAGCTCCCCAATTACCACGAGCGACACACACTTTCACATGAAGAGTCTTGAGAGGAGATGGGTCAGTGAATTAAGTGTACTGCATAAAATTGCTAACGGCTCCTTTGATATTATATTACTTGACCAGTTAAACATTAAAATATTAGAGATGTGCCGACTAGTCGCCGACTAGTCGGTTAAGCCGACTATTCGGCCGCTTTTGTAGTCGGCGAGTAGTCGGCGACTAGTCGGCAAAAAACGCCGACTAGTCGGCTTTTTACTTTGTATGTATTTCTCATTAATAATATGTACTTTATCAGGGGAACTGATATGAAATAAAACCTTAATTATTGATTACTAGCTTTCCGCCCGCGGCTTCGCCCGCGTGGACTTCGGTTATATCGCGCTGTTTAGATTTCCCTCGAGAATATCAAATTATTCCGGGATGAAAAGTATCCTATTGTTTAATTCGGACTTCTAACTTACTAACTTAGGTCCTTACATATGAAATTGGCGTTTTGTCGTAGGCACTGGCCACTTTGACCTCTAATATCTCCTCTTTGGTAATTGGTTTAGGATCTGAAACCGTATTTCTTTTGTTTTTTTTTTTGTTTTGGTTTTTTCTCTGCGTCATTGAGTTTACAAAATGGAAAATTTAAAATATCGCGTTATTTACGAATATGAGTTCCGCTATAGGTTCCGCCGTGGCACCAGTGCTACAGAAACGGGTCGAAGAATTAATTATGTGTATGGCAGTGCATTTTAAACACGAACTGTTTCAAGAAAAAGAAACATAGAAACTTATATGATTAACCGGACACAACCCAAAACAAAATGTCATATTTTTATAATAAAACATAGCTAAATCTCTTTACTACGACTGTTAAGAGGCCGACTAGCCGACTAGTCGGCCTCTTTACAGCCGACTAGTCGGCTAGTCGGCCAAAGTCGTAGTCGGCACATCTCTATAAAATACCAACTCGATCTGTACGCACTCCACAATTATTCAGTACCTACTAGCTTTCCGCCCGCGGCTTCGCCCGCGTGGAGTTCGGTTATATCGCGCTTTTTAGATTTCCCTCGGGAATATCATATTTTTTCGGGATAAAAGGTAGCATATGTTCTTTCTCAGGGTCTAAAGATTGTCTGTGCCAAATTTCATCAAAATCGGTTAAGAGGTTTAAACGGGAAAGCGTAACAGACAGACAGACAGATTTACTTTCGCATTTATAATATTAGTATGGTTTCCCGCTAGGAACAATAGTGTTTCTAAAAATAACAGGTTATCCAGAATGTGCAATCAATATAATACAATATGCCTTATGGTAGACTTGTTACTGAACAGTTTTAACGAATTTTGAAATTGTTTGTATAAATTGAAATTGTTTGTAGTGTCATTTAGTAACTTGCCCATGGATATTAACCCGTCTTTAACGAAGCATAGTATTAATCATTGAATGTTATGTACAGGAATAATTGGACTTCAGATTTATGTACTGTACCTATGTCGTGTTAACTGTGTTGATTGTCTTAGGTGGGTGATAGACGTACCTACGAACTTGAAGTAGGTATCTACGCGGTTTTTAAGGTCGTGAACTTACTCGGTTCGACGTCGATGACACACGTGAAGCTTGCCCATACTATATCGCGATGTCGTCGAGAGAAGAAGCATCATTTGGGAATTTTAACAGACTACATTTTAAAAAGTAATAAAAAAGACGAAATCGACAACTGTGGGTAAAGCACTTCTTTTTTTTTTAATAGTTATAAACTAGTGCTTGACTGCAATCCCGCCTGATGGTAAGCATCATTACGAAAAGAGAGCGTTTATCGCATGTGAATTTAGTAAGAGAGTTACGTGAAGAGAAGGAAGATTTCCATAATTATTTCAGAATGTCTGAACCGCTGTATGAAGAACTTTTGCGGCTCCCGGCTCGCAGCGCTGCCACACGTACGAGCCGAGTAAGATTTGAAACAAGTTGGATCGCCGGCGAACTGGCGCGGCAATTTTAAAGTACGCGTTTTTAAGGTGACATACAGGCGAAAAAGGTCGTGCCACAAGTCCGCGTACTTGCTCGCATGTCTATCACCAACTTAAGTCTGTAGTTTGTCACTGTAGGTACTTATTAAATAAAATAAAACCCATTACTATCGATAGTACGTTACGCAGCGGGTAAAACCCATCACCGAATACTTCGATAGGTATGTTAAAATACAGTTAGTTCATATACAAACAAACATTATCGGGGAACGGTTAGCGATGTCATTTTCATAGGTACACAAATATCTAGTACACAGAAATGGTACATACTTTAACGATTTGTGGTGATAGCGTATCACTGACAGTGCGGCGATACCAGGAGCAAGTCGGCGTAAGGGGCTTTCCGCTACGCAAAGGAGTAAGGACTACAGTGCCTTTCGACTTCCGACCAGCGTCGATACTTGATAGAGGAGTGAATCGAATCCCTACTACAGTCTAAGAAGTAATTTTGGGATGACTGGGCGCCGTCCACTTTTCAAGGCCAGTGCAAAGATACCTGAACCAAGAATAAGATGAATAATCGCGCAATCGCGGCGGATCAGTGCTTTGCCACCAAGGTCACCAGATTCAGAGGCGGCGTAAGGCGTGGGTGACGGGAGCCACCGCCTACGGCCACGCGCCCTCAAATTTGTATGCATTGCTTCAAAGCAAGAATTTTTTTTTAAAAAGATACAATTTTGTTGTAAAATATATTTTTATAGTGTGGCAACATTTGCTCACGTTGCGTAATTACCGCGAGTAAATCCTTGCGGCCGACGACTAGTGCTGGGAATCCCTTGTTTTATTTGTTTACTTTCTTTACTAAGAAGCCAACCAATCAAACCAAACTTATAGCTATTATTATAAATGCGAAAGTAACTCTGTCTGTTACGCTTTCCCGCTTAAACCTCTCAACCGATGTTGATGGAATTTGGCACAGAAAATCTTTAGACCCTGAGAAAGGACATAGGCTACCTTTTATTGAAAACTATTCCCGAGGGAAATCTAAAAAACGCGATATAATCGAATTCCACGTGGGCGAAGCCGCGGTTGGAAAGCTAGTTAAATCATCATCATCATCAGCCTCTACTCGTCCATTGCTGGACATAGGCCTCCTTCATGGCACGCCAACAAGCTCGATCCTGAGCAGTTCTCCGCCAGCCACCTTTTTTATGTCGTCGCTCCATCTCGCCCAAGGGCGTCCTACGCTACGTGTGCCGAGACGCGGGCTCCACTCGAGACACTCGTCTTTCATTGACTTTTATAATATGTTCTGGCGGCTGAATGTCATGCTCTCTCTTATGTCTCGCTGGTGGTGACGTGTATTTTGGATTACTCTACAATGGTTGCGCTGACTAGTGATGATCCACTCGTCATGTTCTTGGTCAGGCGCCGTCAGCGGGGACTGGTCATCTCTTACGAAGTTTGAGCGCATAAGATCTGTCTGGACCGAAAGCTGATGTATTGTTCAGAACATCCAATTACAGATTCTGTCCCAGCTATAATATAGGTACCTATAGCATAGCTTTGTTTTATTTTTTTGCTAGTCGAGTGACTGAGTGTGTCAGGCCGTGAAGTCTTAATGATCACTAAGTGAGCTGTGCATCATGAGCAGAGTTTTAAATGACTGAGAGGGACTTTGTTTCAGCAGGGTTGACTTGCGTAAACTTCATCTTGACTTCGGCAGATTGTTTTAGAATTTAAACTTATAATGGGCCATTTGTTTTGTAAAGCATGCAATAATAGACAAGAGTGTCCTCATAATAGGAATGTTTCCTGGGTAAGAAAAAATTGATTCTATTTAGTCAGTCATTCAGATTATAGAAAAATATTGGATACGTATATTTTGTTTTATCAAATCAATAAAAATTGATAAATATAAAAGGCATCAAAGATCAGGAGCTGTGGCTGGTGACGTCTCTGCTCTCTAAAAAGTGTAGCGTGCAGTGACGTCACACAAGTTTTCAAGGCACTGTGTCACAATTTTTTGTTTATATGAAAAAAGAAAAAATACGTGTCTAGTATTTTTTGGAAATCTGACTGATGGACTAATTAGTTTTTTAGTCAAATACCGTATTACTAATCCATAAGTACTTCATTTAATGCATTTGTCTTATAACTACGACTAAGTAGTCAAGATGTAAATGAAACAGCATAAAGTGGCAAGTGATCTATTTTACACTCTTTAAAATATGATAAACACATTCTTACATTTACAATAATAGTGTATAATTTGATCTCTAAAATAATAATATTTAAGTAAGTCACATACAATTAACTAAAATAATAATATTTAAGTAAGTCACATACAATTAACTAAAACGAGAACTTGACTAGCTAGTTACTTGGAAACTTTCCCTATGCTCCTCATACCTAAGATACTCGAGCTAATTGTGTGCAATATTGTCATCATTTGTTAAGATACCCATTCATTGGCAGTAAAAGTGCACCGAGCGACTAGTAACAATTTGAGATCACAATTAGTACTACGCTATTTAAACGTTTTCATTACGGCCAACTTGATGTTTACTTAAACTGCTAATAACTGGGCTGTAATAATCAACAAGATTACAATAAGTACATAATATACCCACTAAAGACTTCATTGTCACTCATAACTTGTAATAATACAAAATATCTGTATGTACATTGTGTGAAGGTTCATAGATTGTTACTGTGATAATGTTGTTTATTGGTGATATTAGTATTAAGTACTTACAAAAACTTTATTTTAAATGCTTCAACATTCAACCTCTTCATTTTATGTTCCCAGGACATATTACAAATGGGAAAATATTTACATACATTCATTTTTCTAAATAAATAACGTAAATGGTCATAATATGGCCATGGGAATGGAATGCACTCCGCGTGGCTATCAACACCCGCTAGCTCTAATGTGGAGAACATTATTATCAACTATTAATTGAACACACAAGCTGCAGGTTCAGAGTACATTGGAAGGATAACGTTGAGCTACAAATTAGACTAACATTGGACCTATTTAAAACCAAAATTATTGTAATAACGTTATTTATATAACATGGACTTTGGAAAGTACACAACTAGGTAAATGTAAAGTAACAATAAATACTGGAATGAATATAAGTTAAGCATACGTACTGTAAGCTTGGAGGAACAGTTCTACAAAAATCATTATTCAGGTCATACTTATCTAAAAGATATATTCGTCAGAGTAAAATATATGTTCAGAATCCGGTACATGCAAAAATATACTAACGAGCTAATAGGCTCAATACATTAGAATACACTATGAGTTAACATGTGAGTTTAGTAAACACGATGCAGTGATTTGAAGCGGCAGTACTAACGGTCCAAGCATACTTCTTATTACTAACGTTAGAGAGTCGAAAGGGTCATGCCAATTTGGTCCAAAGCGCATCTACAGGTATATTGCACGAAATAAATAAATAAAGCTTTGCAATATTCATATCACACTCGACCTATATCTACTCCTCATCTCCGCTCTTCCCTCGCGGCGAGTTCCCGTCGCGATATTCTTACGATTTCCCACATAACGCGCAACAATTATTATTACTTTTCGTCGTCAGCTCTAGAAAATTGATTAATTTAAAAAAATTGGTGATTTTACTCTTTTTAGATATTTACACAATGAAAGTTCCTGCGTCAATATTAATCGTATGACATACAGCTTCGCACGCCTGTGCACTACAACAGTAGGAACTTGTGAACTCGTACAATAACGCATTATGAATATATGATAACGCATTATGAACTTGTGAACTCGTACAATAACGCATTATGAATATATGATAACGCATTATGAACTTGTGAACTCGTACAATAACGCATTATGAATATATGATAACGCATTATGAACTTGTGAACTCGTACAATAACGCATTATGAATATATGATAACGCATTATGAACTTGTGAACTCGTACAATAACGCATTATGAATATATGATAACGCATTATGAACTTGTGAACTCGTACAATAACGCATTATGAATATATGATAACGCATTATGAACTTGTGAACTCGTACAATAACGCATTATGAATATATGATAGTATAAAATTTACTCAACGAGCGTCGAAGCCCTTTCAGTATTAACGACCGGTCGAGGAGGGCTCGCGAGAAGTTTAATGTCGCGGAGCGAGGGGGCGGGGGGCGGGGTGCGTTGGGCGCGGGGGTCGCGGTCGTTACCGCGTCCGCGTGTCTTCCTACCTACGCAGGTCGCGGGGGTGCGGGGGGTGCGGTTGGCGCGGGCCCCACCGAGGTGACGGCGGCACTCAGCGCCGCGGTGAGCGCGGGAGAGGGGGCGGGGGGCGCGGGCGGCGCCGCGGGAGGGGGGTGGATGTTGAAGTGCCGCACGGCCGCCTCCAGCGCCACGTTGTTGCCGCTGAAGTACGCCGACACCGCGTTGTGGAACAGCAGCAGCTGCTTGTTCATCACCTTCACCTGGAACACAATCGCAGCCTTCGGTTACCACTTCTGATTAAAACGACTTATTGGCCACCACATTGGTGAACCATACCGTCGGAATCGAAATTATCAAAAAACCGTTGACAAGTTAGCTTTCAGATTGCGTGCGCGACGGCTGCGTACCCTGTTCTCGTGCAGCAGCTTGAGCTTGACGGCGGAGTCGTCCCGGAGGCGCTCGTAGTGGCGGCGGTGGCGCTCGATGCTGGCCAGCAGCAGCTCGGGCGGGTTCCCGCCGCTGGCCTCCAGCTCGCTGCGGTACGCGTCGTACTCCACCCTGCCACACACACGCACACTGAGTCGACCACATACCCCGTATAACAGAGCTACATAAATAAATGAGGCACTAATTTGACAGCACTAAACTAATATATATTTTGTCCTCTTTAGGGTTCCGTAATCGGCTGCCAGCTGAAATTACCACCCATCAGTCTTGCCACCAAGCGATTTGTCGTGTTCCGCCATAATGTCTGGTGAAGCCGTACGGAGGACGGGTCTGAGCAGTTGCGTTGCTATGTGTACCGGATACGATGCGCCAAATGTTGTTGTGTGAGGAGTTTGGTCGTGAAGGGTCTCTAGATAAATTTCCCTCTGGCACAGCATCGTTGGTCATGTTGTTGGGTTAGACAATGCATCACCTCGTTCAACTGCAGTCTTCTTTCCTATTTACTCATTTTTAAAAAAATGAAATATTGCATAAAGAAAAGTAAGTATGCACAGCGGAAGCCCGTCCTCTCGTTCCAAGGCCACCTCGCCAATGTTCCAGGTCTGCACTCAAATCTCGGTGCAGTCCATCACCACCTAGTGGCTGATAAGGAGACCCAGATTCGATGTTTCTCGTATACGCCATAACTCAATTACCCTGCAGCGTGCGAGTGTATGTCCGCAATGACATCTGTTTTCGGCGTCTTCGTCATCTTGAAGACCCTAACTTCTCGTCCGTATAGGGACAAAATTGTCTACACCTGTGTCTACCAATCGCACAGCGGTGACCAGGAGACAACTCGGCTATCTGAGCACCTCAATGAGGCCGCTGACAATGCATTGCACCGGCTCTCTTGACGCTGACGCACAGTTACGCTATCAATGGACCTTGCCCTGATGCAGTCGGTCATACCGCCAATTGTCTGGACCTTCTAGTGACCACTGATCCGGACACATGTGTTGTAACAGTTTCCTCACCGTGAGAAACTTCACATCAACCTTCACACTCTGGAAGATTATGGAGCGTGTGTTGAACTCGCGCCTCTTGGCATACCTGGAAGGTAACGATCTCCTCAGTGACGACAGTATGCCACTCACTTGTGAGATGAGACCCTCGAGAAATATGGGTAAGCGATTACTATCTCCCTAGATGTCTTGAAAGCCTTCGACCGGGTTATGGCACGCTGGCCTTTTGAGTAAGCTTCCAACGTACGGCATTTTCCCTAGCCTCTAGGTCCCTCCGAGTTGTTATCGGATGTTCATCGGAGCCAGTATCGACTAATGACGGTGTTCCTTAGGGGTCTGTTCTCTCTGCAACCCTGTTCCTGCTGCATATTAACGATTTGCCGATGTCCAGTATCTATGAGTATGCCACATGATGAAAGAACAGTTGTGGAGCGATACCTGCCGGGTGCTCGGGCTAGTATGGAAGCAATCCGAACGAGTGGCTATGGTAGAACGTACGAATGTTACGCACTACAGGCAGTCTCTGAATGGCCAATCTTGTGGCATTCAACGCCGTCAAAACATAAACGTGTCTATTCACCGCCAAAAGAAGCCCGTTCACCTTGGCTCTGACTTTTCGCAATGTATACTTGGTGTGCACCGACCGCCTTCAGCTATTGGGAGTTGAGATTTCCTCGAACCTGAACTTTGGGCGGTTCATTGAGTCCAAAGCCAAGATGGCTGCCAGGAAACTTGGCATAATTGCAAAGGTCCAGCGGTACTTACTTTACACCAGGACAGCTTCTAATGTTATACAAAGCTCAAGTCGAAGTTGGACCTTCCTAACTGGAGTTTGTCCCAGGTATACGTAACTGTCAAAAACTTCGAGAACAGGGTCTTCAATTTTTATAGGAGTCGATACAATATGGGCATTAGACATGATTTTCGTCTTGTCCATGTTCATTTTAAGACTGACTCGCTCGGAGGCTCTACTGAAGTCTTCGAGCATTGTACTCAGGTCCTCCGCGGTCTCAGGGCATGACTACGATATCAACAGCAAACCGAAGGTGTGTAATGTACTCACCATTGATGTTGATGCCCAGTCCTTTCCAGTCCAGAACCTTGAAGACATCCTCCAATGCAGCGGTGGACAGTTTCGGGAAGATAACATCTCCCTGTCTGACACCACGCTTCAGAGGTATCGGTTTCGAGGGCTGGTATTGTGTTCGGACTGACATGGTGGCGTTTTCGTACAAACTCTTTAGCGCTTCAATATACCGATAGTCTACTTGGCACCGCTGGAGAGACTGCAGTACAGCTCAGGTCTCGATCGAATCAAAGGCTTCTTCGTGGTCCACAAACGCCAAGCAAAGGGGTAGGTTATACTCCTCGGTCTTCTGTATAACCTGCCGCAGCGTATGTATGTGGTCCACTGTAGGGTTGTAACAGAGGTTTGTTTGCGGAGGCGGAGGCGGATGCGGAGGCGACGAGTCTCACCTCCGCGGATGCGGAGGTTAACGGAGGCGGAGGCGGAGGTGAAAGTACATATAGAAAAAAATTAAATTTATGGTTAATTAAAACAAAATGTTTATTTTAAATACGTACATTAATAGTAGTATACTTGGTAAAAAAAAAAATATTACCTCCTTGTAATGAAAATTAAGGAGAAACAAATTGTGTTTGCCGCATTCCCACCTCGCACTAGTTGATTCTTGACCATTTCGCGCTCAAACGCGGCCGGACGGTTGTCGAGCGTCGCAGCTTGCGCGTTATTTATTTTATAAATACGTAAATAAACCTCCGTTATAACTCCGCATAAAATTGTGCGGAGGCGGAGGCGGAAGCGAAGATACGATTTCTTGCGGAACTTCCGCAGTAACGGAGGCGGAGGCGAAGCTCCGTTACAACCCTAGTCTACTGTGCTGAAGCCCTTTCGGAAACCAGCTTGTTCGAGAGGCTGGAAGTCGTCAAACCTGCAGCCGAGACGATTCGTGAGGACTCTCGAAAACAACTTATAGACATGACTCAGAAGTGAGATGGGTCTATAGTTTTTGCAGTTTTTCAAAAGGGTGTTGTCACCCTTTTTGAAAAAGAGTACCGCCACACTTCTGTGGCGACATTGACTATGACGGAATTAATCAAGTACTGAAGGCCCTAAGGATCGGTTCACCACCCGCCTTCAGTAGCTCAGCCGTTATTGCGTCATCGCCCGGCGCCTTCTTGTTTTTAAGCTGTTTGAGAGCCAATCGAATCTCCTGCAGGCTGACGTCCAGATATCTTCGGTGTAATGTCGGGTTAATCTTGCTCTGGGGGTCTTCGGCAGGATTTAATGCGGTTTTTGTCGTCGAAGTATAAAGCGGTCCATAGAAATTCTCCACTTCCCTCAAAAGCTCGGGTCCGGACGTTACGATCTTGCCGGACTCTTCTTGGGGACTATGTTTTGAAATTTTGATGTTCGAAAAATGCCGAATTTCAATTTGAATAAATCTTTTAATTTTTATGTTGATGACGTGAATGACATTATTGTGATGGCGGCTAGAGCAGCACAGGAGCAAGGTGATTGGTAAAAAACAGAGATGGGATGTACACAGCAGTAGACGAGGTCAGTCTGATGTTGTTGTTGAACATCCTGTATAATGTTAGATATAAGATGGTAACTGCTAGTACCTGGCCGCCTCGTACTGCCGGATGGTGAGCAGCGTGTCCTCGATGGTCTTGTTGGTGAGCGTGTTGAGCGAGTTGTTGAAGAAGTGCAGCGCCGCCAGCAGCGTGTCGCCGTTGCGAGTCAGCGTGCGCTGCGTGTCTGCGTTGTACAGGAACCTGAAGGACAATTCGTCAAAATAGGTTCAAATAATATACCTTTTAACCAACTTCAGCTGGCCAACCACACATGAGAAATTATTATAGACTAATTTACCTATTATTATGAATAATCGACCACCACCAGAAATATAGATCGTACAACGTTGAAACTGTTGGCTAATTTTATCGGCGAAAAAAAAAAAAAATCAGCTAAGTGCGAGTCGGAGTCATGTACGAAACATGAATCCGACTAGCACTTGGCCGGTTTTTTATACCTATTATTTACTGCACATTATTATATGTATATATATTTCCATATTATATTGAACACATTTATATCAAGCGTAAGTTCATAAATGAATAAAAGTAAATATAGACACGCGGTAGCGTGTCAGCCAAGTTCAAGTTGGCGATGCAGCACCGTGTGTACTGTGTAATAATGCACGAAACATTTGAGCCACTTTTGATCGCTTCCTTATCGAAATTTGTTTCACTTAAACGCACCAAATTAGGTATATATATATTGACAACCCTTAGATAAATTGGTATTGTAAATTGCAATGATATAGTTCAAACGGTTATATAGATAATAACGTGACTGACTGACTAGAGACAGATATAGGTATAGGATCAAAAACCTAACCCACTTCCAGATGACCTAGAAAGTTCAGACATGGCATCCAGCTAGGTACTTGTGTATATACAAGGAAGGAAAATCAAAAGACAGTCATATTAAGTTCAAATATTTTAAATTTTCCAAATAATCGATTATATTCGGTACCGCTTTTCTAAAAAAAAATAATGTTTTATTACTATGGTTTTATTAATTCGGTAAAACATAAACAGCTGATAATAGCACAAACTGTACCCACAGTGCCGGGCGGCGCGGCGGCGCCGGCGCAGCACTCTGACATCATTACGAACAATTGTAACATTTGTATTACTTATAATAACACAAACTGTACCCACAGTGCCGGGCGGCGCCGGCGCAGCACTCTGACATCATTACGAACAATTGTAACATTTGTATTACTTATAATAACACAAACTGTACCCACTGTGCCGGGCGGCGCCGGCGCAGCACTCTGACATCATTACGAACAATTGTAACATTTGTATTACTTATAATAACACAAACTGTACCCACTGTGCCGGGCGGCGCCGGCGCAGCACTCTGACATCATTACGAACAATTGTAACATTTGTATTACTTATAATAACACAAACTGTACCCACAGTGCCGGGCGGCGCCGGCGCAGCACTCTGACATCATTACGAACAATTGTAACATTTGTATTAGGTACTTATAATAACACAAACTGTACCCACAGTGCCGGGCGGCGCCGGCGCAGCACTCTGACATCATTACGAACAATTGTAACATTTGTATTACTTATAATAACACAAACTGTACCCACTGTGCCGGGCGGCGCCGGCGCAGCACTCTGACATCATTACGAACAATTGTAACATTTGTATTACTTATAATAACACAAACTGTACCCACAGTGCCGGGCGGCGCCGGCGGCGCCGGCGCAGCACTCTGACATCATTACGAACAATTGTAACATTTGTATTACTTATAATAACACAAACTGTACCCACAGTGCCGGGCGGCGCCGGCGCAGCACTCTGACATCATTACGAACAATTGTAACATTTGTATTACTTATAATAACACAAACTGTACCCACAGTGCCGGGCGGCGCCGGCGCAGCACTCTGACATCATTACGAACAATTGTAACATTTGTATTACTTATAATAACACAAACTGTACCCACAGTGCCGGGCGGCGCCGGCGCAGCACTCTGACATCATTACGAACAATTGTAACATTTGTATTACTTATAATAACACAAACTGTACCCACAGTGCCGGGCGGCGCCGGCGCAGCACTCTGACATCATTACGAACAATTGTAACATTTGTATTACTTATAATAACACAAACTGTACCCACAGTGCCGGGCGGCGCCGGCGCAGCACTCTGACATCATTACGAACAATTGTAACATTTGTATTACTTATAATAACACAAACTGTACCCACAGTGCCGGGCGGCGCCGGCGCAGCACTCTGACATCATTACGAACAATTGTAACATTTGTATTACTTATACGAGAAAAAATCAATCTTGCTCCGATTTGTAAATATTTATTTAAAAATTGTATAAAGTTAGTATAGAACATGAAAATTCACATGATGAGCAAATAATATTTAGGGCTTTTATTAAGGCGCTGTGCTCAGTAAAAATAGGCTTCAAAAAACAGTTTTTTAGCCAAATGTATACATTTCAGAGCAGCCAAAAATTTATATGTTAATCTTGATTATATGTAGCAGGAAACCATTGTTTTCAAAACACGTTTTGAATTAATTTTCTCGATAGAAAAAAATCCTAAAGTAACCACTAAAATTGAATTTATAACCGTTGTAACTGTATTATTAATCATCAAATCTTGATAAAATTGAGAAGAGCGATGTAAAATATAATAGTAAATGAAACCATTGTTTTTGTTTATCGATTTAACTAAGATATTCTAAAATAAATAATGTATTTAATGATAAATAACGTGAACGAAACATCGCTCCATCGCGGCGTCCATTGCCTTCTCTTTCACTTCTATGCTTAGCGACAGTGACCGCTGAGGCGCGCTGCTTGACGGACCTATGTCAGTTTTTGCTTTACCCCACACAAAAAATAATTATACAATATGTAAAGAAAACCCTGTCCGACCCATAAGGATAATAAAGGTTAGGTAAACACTTGACCAAATATAATATAAAATTTTACATAATCATCACAGTAACAATAATAATGAATTTTTAAATAATCTTTTTTTCCCGGGTTATTAATTTCAATTTCCCCGAAATTTGGTCATTTTTAAAAAACTGACAACACCATTTGTGACGGAGCGAATAGCGATGCGACCAAGTGCCGCATGCCCCGCCCCCCTTCACCCGCGCATACATGCGCGGGTGAAGGGGGGCGGGGCTATAGGGTTGTCTACCGCACATGCATTAAGTTACCTCGCTTTTTCGAAATAATATTTATTTTTTTTGGGGGATTTTTTTTTAAAGTTTAGCCCAGCTTTGTAGGCATTATTAGAATCAGTTAACGATACCTAACAATACCTTCACGGATCGGACAGGGTTTTCTTTACATATTGTATTTACGTGTCTGTGTGTTGTTGATGAATAATCATATTTCGTTTTTGTCCGGGTTCAAACCCCAGGTTTACATTATATGCTTTTTGTAGGTTTTAATTGAAATAAATGCTTTTTAATTTACTGTTGTATTTTTGCCGATATTTTATTTGATTTTTTTCTGTAATTATTCTTTCTTTTTATTTTTTCGCGGCAAATTTTTCTTCGCCTGTATGTGTTCGGGTTCAAACCCCAGCTTTACGTTGTATGCTTTTTGTTGGATTTCTTATTTGCAATAGTTTTTTTAAAAATTATTATTAATTTAGCCGATTTTCTGTATTTTTTGTAGTAATTGTTCCATCTTTTTAAATATATTCTTTTTGTAATAATTATAATGCAAACTAATATTTAAAATCAATTCGTTATAATTTTCTTTCTACAAATTTCTAGAAATTAATAATAAATAATAATAATAAGCCTTTATTTAACCATGAATTTCTTAGTTCATAATAATTATATTATGAACTAAGAAATTATCATTACTCTAAACAGCTGTTTATAAATAGTAATTTCTAGAAATAATAGTATCATTTCTAGAAATTACTATTTATAAACAGCTGTTTAGAGTAACTGTTAAAAAAAATACATTTTTCGGATATTTAAAAAAAATAAAAGATTTTTTCTTCAAAACTGCAACTCTTATCGAAGTCGGGTTTGTACTAGTGCTTAGAATGATCAAAACTAACAGTTTCATGAAAAAAGGACATAACACAAAAAATTTAAGCAGAACGGACAAAGCGCATTATAAAAATAAAAAAGAAAACAAAAGTAATAATAAAATATGTAAAAATATACATTTTCGAAAATCGCAAGGTAAAGTAAACGTATGTGGGATTAGAACCTGGTGCTCGCCGCGGATGTCTAATGCGAACCGGGACTGTGACGAACAGAGCCAATCGTGCTTCGCATTTGGGTTGTGAAATTACGGTTCTAAATGTAGATGGAATAGATTAGCCGATTAGATGGATAGATTTAGCCGATTTACTGTATTTTTTGTAGTAATTGTTCCATCTTTTTAAATATATTCTTTTTGTAACAATTATAATGCAAACTAATATTTAAAATCAATTCGTTATAATTTTCTTTCTACAAATTTCTAGAAATTAATAATAAATAATAATAATAAGCCTTTATTTAACCATGAATTTCTTAGTTCATAATAATTATATTATGAACTAAGAAATTATCATTACTCTAAACAGCTGTTTATAAATACTAATTTCTAGAAATGAAGTATATATCATTTCTAGAAATTACTATTTATAAACAGCTGTTTAGAGTAATTGCTAAAAAAAAAATCGCATACTAAAAAAAATAAAAGATTTTTTCTTCAAAACTGCAACTCTTATCGAAGTCGGGTTTGTACTAGTGCTTAGAATGATGTAAAATAACAGTTTCATGAAAAAAGGACATAACACAAAAAAATTAAGCAGAACGGACAAAGCGCATTATAAAAATAAAAAAAGAAAAAAGTAATAATATAAAATGAAAATATGTAAAAAATATACATTTTCGAAAATCGCAAGGTAAAGTAAACGTATGTGGGATTCGAACCTGGTGATCGCCGCGGATGTCTAATGCGAACCGGGACTGTGACGAACAGAGCCAATCATGCTTCGCATTTGGGTTGTGAAATTACGCTTCTAAATGTAGATGGAATAGAGAATAGTTGGTATAGATTTAATAGAACGTGCGTATTTCTCGATGCACGACGCATCACGCATTGATGTACTCGCGCGGAGCGCCCCGCAGTGGGCGGGGCTAGTCGTGTGCCACTTCGTCTGCTTCACCCCCTCAAATACCTAAAAGTTGTCTGTTCACCGCGTCTTAACAGCACCCTAATTGTGTAACAAATTTTACTATCAATTTGAATAATTTTGAAGCCTAGGTATTGCTATTCCATGGCTTCATATGATTGAAAAATGTGTCTGCTTTACCACGTAAATAATGCAATGAATGTTGTTGAATTATAATCAGAATGCAAGTCATTGCTGCTAATGGTGGGTTACACAATCACCCTGCAAGATTTGGCAAGTCTTAAGATTTAGGCAAATCTTAGGTTTCGCTGTTATTTGGACTTTTGTTACAAGTACTCATTTTTGAATGGCAATAAATTTATTTACAAAAAGTAATGATATCTCACAAAAAACATAAATGTAAAAAATGGGAGCCAAGTTCAATATAATATTGAACATATAGTGGTTTGGTTCCCCCCCAACATAAAAAAACGTACCCATATAATTCCCAGCATTAAACATAAAATGAAGTTTGCAAGGCACCAACTCTACGTAATAAGTACGTACATTTATAATAAAATCCAAAAAAACTAAACATTCTCGGTCTCCCAAGGTTTAAACTAAAACGTACATTAATTGAATGGCTGCTTAAACAGGACTATCACGGAACGGAATCACTTTTAACATACACAATTAAATAAATATCCACTCTGTATGTGTAATCCACCTTTTGTTTTTCTTTCGCACGAGGATTATATTTTCACACTCACAAACATACTGTTACAAATGGACCTTATGTCGACGGCATAAGGTTCAATATCGCGTGACATGCAGTGAGTCACTTTTAAGCCCTATTCCTCCAGATCTAGACATTTTCTAGGTACAATAATAAAACGCATTACTAGACTTAGGACGGCCTATCGAATGGTACAGGTCTCAACAGTTTTGTCAACAAAGTGTCGACATCGAAATTTTTAGAAACCCGCTTCCGGGAATTACCGTAGGTACTTCCGAGTGACCTCGAAGTTATGTGCTATTATTATTACGTCTAGAGGAATCTGGAATGTTCGATCAGCTGGACTATATATAGCACCGTGACGCCTGCGCAGAGTCAGTCTACACTCGACTAGCGATACGAAAACAGCGACAGTTAAGAAGCGATCTTTGAGTATACCTACTGCGACAACTGTAACGAGAACTGTGAGTACTACGTGGAGTAACATCTGTACTGTTATTGTGTGTTTACAACACGGACTTCGTGGACATAAGGGAAGACTTCGGTGCGACATCAGCTACGTTCTACTTGTCATTGCCTACAATCGACTGTACCTTCGTTGCTAATAAACTTCGTAACCCTTAACCGGCGTTTAAGTACCCCTAGCCCGTAACAACTGGTGTCAGAAGCGGCATGCCGGTCACGCCAAGGGAAGACGAAAGAGTTCGCACGCGACGACAAGCAGCGATGGATTTGGCGCATCAAGAGGAAGAATTGCTTGGTGTCCCTGCACCCGTAGAAGATGCGGCCGTCGTAACACCGACGAATGTGAGTGCACCCGCTACCACCACTATTCCTGGAAACAGCGGATCCGATTTATCGGCGTTACTGTCTCACTTGACGGCGCAAATAAAGCTGAGCATAGCAGAATCCCAGGCAGAAACCCAGGCGCAATTAAAAGGCATAGTAGAAGAATCCCAGGCAAAATCCCGGGCAGAAATCCAGGCACATATAAAACAATCCCAGGCAGCAACCCAGGCACAAATAAAGGAATCCCAGCAGCTTGTGTTAGAACTTAATGAAAAGTGGAAAAAAACCAAAGAAGAGGTTAACGAGCTTAAAATAAAAACAGCACAACAAGATGCCCGTATGGACCAGCAAGACATGCGTATAGACAAACAAGATGCGCGTATAGAGAAACTGGACAGTACCATCATGGAGTGTGAGAAAGAAATACAGTTTCTCCATAAAACGGTACAGAAAGGAGGTATTAAAGTTGTGGTACCTGTACCCAGTGCTTTGCCGACATTCCAAGTACCTCATTTTGACGGAACAACGTCATGGGTGGCCTTCCGCCTTCAATTCGAAAAAGTCGCAAAAGGCAACAACTGGGACGATGACCAAGCGGTAACCGCGCTTACGCTTGCTCTGCGTTGTGATGCGGTACAAATTCTCGAAAATATTTCCGGCGATTGCAATACCCTAGCCTGTTTGCTAGAAGCGTTGGAGTCTAGATACGGGGAGAAACACCTCGAACATGTCTACAGGGCTCAAATCCGCGACCGCACACAGAAGAGCAGTGAGGGTTTGCAACAATGGGCAACTGAAATAGAACGTATTGTTAGGAGGGCTTATGCATCAACACCAGGATTAATTGATGCTACTACGGTGCAAGCTTTTACCGATGGAATCCGAGATGCGGAAGTCAGGGCTGCAGTTCGTCTGGGCCACCATCAGACTGAAGGCAGCCTTGACACACGCTCTGGAGGTGGAAGCAGTACGTCAAGATGGCCGACAACACCACCGCATTCGTGAGGTAACCCCAATAATAAAAACTCGGCAAGGACCAACCTGCTATGAGTGCGGCGAAAAGGGGCATATTCGGATCAATTGCCCCAGGAAGTCTAAAGGAAGAAGTACTTCTGGGACACAGGTGGAAGCTGAGGATTTAAACTAGGAGCAGCCAGGGCTATGGGGCGAGTACTGGCTGGTCGTCACGAAGCCCCCATTATAACAGTATCACAAGTGGGTGACGGAAACAGTCTTATTATAGAAGGAGAACTGAATGGTAAGTCATGCAGTTTCACGTTGGATACTGGTGCATCAAGAACTATTGCACGACCGGAGCTATTTCCTCGGACCATAGCATGGAAAAGAGGGTCTTCACAATGCCGATTACAAACCGCCACCGGCCAACCAGTACTCGTCCTTGGTGAAACGAATGTGACCTTGAAAATGGGTGATAAGACATTTACGCACCCTGTTTTAGTAGCGAATATTACAGATGATTGCATAATAGGACTGGACTTTTTGAAGAAACAACAGTGCATCCTTAATGTAGCAAAAGGAGTATTGAGTTTCCCAGAACAAGAAGTATTTCTTCAAGGTGGAAAACAAGGGTCAGTGTACCGTTTAAGGAGAACGGTATTACCACCAAGATCAGAAACCTTAGTAGATATTAGACTATCACCAATAGGATGCCGTAAACGTTGCATTATAATTGAAGATTCTGGAGATCACCCAGACTGGATAACAGCAAGGACACTGATGATGATTTCCGATAAACCAAAAGTGCGCATTATCAACGTTAGTAACAAAGAAATAATTCTTGAAAAGAATTGCATCGTGGGTGTGTGCGACCATGTAGCATCGTTGAGAAAAACAGAGGCGCACGAAAAGGAACGTGATAAGCAGTGGCAGGAACATGTATCGACATTACTCGAAAATTGTAAGGGCAATTTAAACAAGTTCGAAAGTCACAAAGTTAAGCAACTGTTGTATAAATTTCATGACATCTTCTCTAAAACCGACAGTGACGTGGGAAGGACCGGGCTGGTCAAACACCATATAGATACGGGCGATACACAGCCGATAAGACAGAGACCACGTCGTATCCCCTTTGCAAGAGAACAGGAAGTGTCGAAAATGTTAAGAGATATAGAGAAAAATCGGATTATCGAAGCGTCTACCAGCCCTTGGTCATCTCCAGTTGTCCTAGTCAAGAAAAAGGATGGCAGTACAAGGTTTTGCGTTGACTACAGGATGTTGAATGATGCCACGAAAAAGGACAGTTATCCCCTGCCACGTATAGATGACACTTTGGACTTGCTAAGTGGCATGAAATGGTTCTCCACAGTTGACCTTAAAAGTGGATACTGGCAGGTGGAAATCTGTCAGCAGGACAAAGAAAAGACCGCTTTCACCACTGGTCCTGGGAACGGTCTCTGGCAATTCAATGTAGCTGGAGCATTGCACAGTCCAAAAGGCATGCTTTTGGACTGTGCAATGCTCCAGCTACATTTGAGCGCCTAATGGAGCGCATCTTGGTGGGGTTGCTTGGTGATGCATGCCTGGTCTATTTGGATGACATCATCATTATGGGACGAAACTTCGCAGAGCACCTACGCAATTTGGAGAGTCTTTCAGAAACTGCGTGAAGCGAATTTAAAACTCAGTCCTAGTAAGTGTACACTATTCCAGAAAGAGGTTGGATACTTGGGACACATTATTTCGGCGCAAGGAATTCGAACAGACCCTGAAAAAATAAAAGCCGTGTCGAAGTGGCCTACGCCTCGTAATAAAACTGAGGTACGCTCTTTCTTGGGTCTGTGTGCATATTACCGTCGGTTTGTGAAGAACTTCTCCGAGTTAGCGAAGCCGTTGCATCGTTTAACAGAGGAAAAGTGTCAATTTGAATGGAACTCTGACTGCGAACAGGCATTTGCGCTACTGAAAACTCACTTGTGTGAGGCTCCTGTATTAGGTTACCCTAGTCGGGAAGGTCGATTTTTGGTAGACACGGATGCCAGCAATGTTGGTATTGGATGAGTTCTCTCTCAAATACAAGGAGATAGGCAGGTCGTGATTGCATATTTCAGCAAATGCCTTTCCAAGCCAGAAAGAAATTACTGTGTTACCCGCCGAGAACTTCTAGCCGTTGTTAAGACCTTACAACACTTCAAGAAATATCTGATTGGGAGGCAGTTTACACTTCGTACCGATCACGCTGCCTTACAGTGGCTCCTCCAGTTCAAGGACCCAGAAGGACAAGTAGCAAGGTGGATAGAGCAGCTGCAAGAATTTGACTTTGTCACTGAACATCGAAAAGGCAAGTCACACAATAATGCTGATGCTTTGTCTAGACGACCTTGCGAAGAATCTTGCCGACAATGTGCCAAACAGGAAAAGAAAGGGAACGTAAGGATTATCCGGGTAAACGCTTAGGATGAAGACTGGGATAATCGATCATTGAAAGACGCACAAAAGGAAGACAGTTACCTGAAGGCAGTAATCGAGTGGAAGCAACGTGGCCAGAGGCCCGCTTGGAGTGAAATATCGGCGCTTGGCCCAACAGTAAAAAGTTACTGGGCTCAATGGGACAGCCTGATAATTGATAATGGAGTTCTCAAGAGGAAATGGGAAACACCCAGTGGACAGGAGTTCACCTTACAGATAGTTGTTCCCGGTGATAAAGTTGCGTCAGTGCTACGACAGGTGCACGACGGAGTATCCGGAGGACATCTAGGAGTAAAGAAAACCCTGGAGAAGGTGAGGAAAAGATTCTATTGGGTGCATTGCCGCGAAGACGTAGAGGACTGGTGTAGAAAATGCGTAGCTTGCTCCTCAGTAAAGGGACCACAAACGAGTGCCAGAGGTCGGCTGAAAGTGTACAATGTTGGTGCACCATGGGAAAGAGTTGCTGTCGATATAGCTGGGCCTTTCCCTGTTACTGAAGAAGGGAATAGGTATATCATCGTCATGCAAGACCTATTTCAGCAAATGGCCAGAAGCTTTTGCAGTACCTAACCAGGAAGCTCATACAGTCGCCAAAAAACTAGTTCACGAGGTGTTCTGTCGATTTGGCGTTCCCTTGGAGTTACACTCTGACCAGGGTAGAAACTTCGAGTCTTCACTATTTCAAGAGGTTTGCCAACTACTCGGGATACATAAGACTCGTACAACACCGTATCACCCACAGTCAGATGGAATGGTCGAAAGATTCAATCAAACGTTGGAGAATCATTTGGCCAAAGTAGTTGAAGAACACCAAAGGGATTGGGACCAATACATTCCACTCTTTTTAATGTCATACCGCTCAGCAACACATGATAGCACAAACTGCACACCGGCGAAAGTCAACTTCGGCCGAGAAATTAGACTACCCATAGATGCACTAACCGGAACACCTCCCGATACTCCTATCCTAGCCGTCGACTATGTGGCCGACCTGCGGCGTAAATTAGATGGAATACATGAGCTAGTGAGAGAGAATGGTCTGAAAACCAGTGAGAAAATGAAGATCCGATACGACCGCAAAGCTAACGTGCCCGGATTCGAAGAGGGAACTTTGGTATGGTTGCATAATCCCATTAGAAGAAAAGGAAAGAGTCCAAAGTTCCAAGCCAAATGGGAGGGTCCGTACACGATAGTAACCAGAATAAACGATGTCACCTACCGGATTAAGAAAGGACCTAGAGGGAAGCTGAAAATCGTACACGTAGACCGCCTAGCTCGCTATCATGGATCAAATCATGCTCGGGACGAGCATGACTAAGAAGGGGGGCAATGTTACAAATGGACCTTATGTCGACGGCATAAGGTTCAATATCGCGTGACATGCAGTGAGTCACTTTTAAGCCCTATTCCTCCAGATCTAGACATTTTCTAGGTACAATAATAAAACGCATTACTAGACTTAGGACGGCCTATCGAATGGTACAGGTCTCAACAGTTTTGTCAACAAAGTGTCGACATCGAAATTTCTAGAAACCCGTTTCCGGGAATTACCGTAGGTACTTCCGAGTGACCTCGAAGTTATGTGCTATTATTATTACGTCTAGAGGAATCTGGAATGTTCGATCAGCTGGACTATATATAGCACCGTGACGCCTGCGCAGAGTCAGTCTACACTCGACTAGCGATACGAAAACAGCGACAGTTAAGAAGCGATCTTTGAGTATACCTACTGCGACAACTGTAACGAGAACTGTGAGTACTACGTGGAGTAACTTCTGTACTGTTATTGTGTGTTTACAACACGGACTTCGTGGACATAAGGGAAGACTTCGGTGCAACGTCAGCGACATTCTACTTGTCATTGCCTACAATCAACTGTACCTTCATTGCCAATAAACTTCGTAACCCTTAACCGGCGTTTAAGTACCCCTAGCCCGTAACAATACATTCACTCCACCACAAACACTTCCTAAACATAATCATCAAACACTCACTGCATACAATTTCTCTCTTCACCGTCTCTCTTTCATATTTCTAAAGTCACAAGGTCAAAATTCAAGAAATTGCTAGTCCACTGGTGCATCTGCCAAAATTACATTATGTATTTCTATACGGTGTAGCCGGGCACTGCCCCCTACAGATACAGGCCTAGCCTAGTTTAGGGGACAGGGAGAAACCTATTGTACCTACCCATTGTAATGCAGTATTATTGTACACAAAAATTTAAAAATGCATCTTTTGTGCCAATAATAATATTTCTATTTTTCAAATATGGTGTGGTTATCGACTTCATTGACAAATGAATTGAGATCTAAATGGGTGTCAATGTCAAGTTCTTTCTATGTATAATCTTGAAATTTATTTATAACAATGTGTGTGTGTGTGTGTGTGTGTACCTAATACCTCTAGTTTCGTTCCTGTTAAAATAATGTTCGATATTTATACAATATGTAAAGAAAAACCTGTTCGATCCGTGAAGGTATTGTTAGGTATCGATAACTGATTCTACTAATGGATACAAAACCTGGATAAACTTAAAAAAATCCCCTAAAAAAATAAATATTATTTTGCAAAAAGAGGTAACTTGATACATGTGCGGTATGCAACCCTTCCGCGGGGGGCGGGGGGCAGGGCACGCGGCACCTGTGACGTGGTCGCGTCGCTATTCGCTCACATTAATACCGGTGTTGTCACTTTTTTTAAAAATTATCAAATTTCGGGGAAATTGAAATTAATTCCCGGGAAAAAAAAGATTATTTCAAAATTCATTAGTATTGTAACTATGATGATTATGTAAAATTTTATATTATATTTGGCCAAGTGTTTACCTAACCTTTATTACTTCCAGTCGATCTTGAAGTACAGCGACATGCTTCACATTGAAGCACGTCGCTGTACTTCAAGATCGACTACTCTGCGAGGGGGGAGGCCATGGACACTAACTTTGTTACACAACGCGACCTCAATAGAATTTCTAGATTATTTAAACCTCAGTCTGACGTCTGGGAGGACCTCTTATCCGAATGGAAAAGTAGGTGGGATAATTCCATCAAGGGCACCTCCATCTGTTCTTTCCATCCGTTGGCGATCGGCTGGCTAAGACATGGCTGGAGGTTGACCACTGCGTTGCCCAATTTCTCACAGGTCATGGCAACTTTAAAAGTAAACTGTATTCTGTTAAACTTGTTCCTTCGCCTTTGTGTCAGTGTTCTACATCGAACTGTGAATTTGAACAGTCCGCACATCACATCTTGTGGGTGTGTATTCTTTGGCAGAATGAACACAATATTATTTTGGATAGTGTACAAATTACATCCGGAGTTGTTTATTATACGGACCTTGTAGAAACTAGAACTAATTTCCGTGCGTTCAGGCGCTTTTGCCATACCTATTATTGGAATCAACTGTAACAGCACATACCTACTTAGGACCCATTAACTTAATCAAATTTTATTCCGTGATGCTTGGCAATCTGGGCTTCTCCCAGTTGCAATAATGTCCCTTTGTGCCGATTGGCCTAGTTCTGTTCTGTCTGCTGCTTATTATGGAGGGAAGTGGAAAAAATATCCTTTTTCTTACTCCTCCGCTATTCTTTTCTGATTAATTTCGTTGCGGGACCCCAAGACAGTTGAATCGTTTCTCCGGGACTCGTCGAGCTTAGCAATGAAGCTCCGGCGTTTTTCCGGCGGTCCCCACTGTTGATTCTGGCTTTCAGGAGTTGCAGTGGGTTGGGAAAAGTGTGGCGGGTTTTGTCCCAATAAAAAAAAAAAACCTTTATTATCCTCATGGGTCGGACAGGGTTTTCTTTGCATATTGTATACCTATCATTTTTAAATTTGAATAGTCTTTTTAATATAGACATTTTGATTGGTTTTTTTTTTTTGGACAGACAGACAGAGTTACTTTCGCATTTATAATATTAGTATGGATTGAACCTTATATGTAATTTGACTTGGCTAAATAAGAATTGATTTATGGAAAAATATAGTCGTGTTACGTAGTTACTGGGTTGTGGTCAGAAAAACGGTGTTCCTTACAACTAAATAGGTCCCTGTAACTGCATTCTATCTATACTCCATTTGCGATACTTTTAGAGAATGGAGGTTATAAAAGCAGATGGTTTCAATATAAAATTTTACCAATTCGAAAGAGAATGTTAATATAGATAACGAAATAAAAACAATAACACATAATGAATACTATTTAAAATGGGTAAAAAAAAATAACAGGTAACATAGGATTCAGAAGTATCGGCATGCAAATGACAAATATTACAATAAAGTACAGCTACGTATTTCAGTGGAAACCATGTAAAAACAAAAAACAAAAGACCTTTTTGCCACAATGTATGACCAGATTAGGAAACATTTCAGCTTTGGTATTTACAGTAAAATGTAGAGTTCCAATTACTGAGCACACCTCATTGTAAAACGTATTTAACACCCACGATATACGAGAAATTCCTAGATCGCTGTTTTTTTTTTAAAGTTAAGTAATAACAAAATATTTATTTATAGTAGGGTTTTTTTTTAAATAATTATAAACTAGTGCTTGACAACAATCCCGCCTGATGCCCCTGATGGTAAGCAGTGATGCAATCGTTGATGGTAAAGCGCACAAGTTTATTAAGCCTATTCACTTAAAAATCTTAGTGAGTAGGAAGGAAGACGGCAGTTGAGCGAGGTGATGCAATGTTAAACCGAACAACACGACCAACGCTGCTGCTGCACCAGAGGGAGATTAATCCTTCTCCTCAGGGAGATTAATCCTAAATAATTAAATTAAAGAGAGACCTTCCACGATCAAACTACCGACACAATAACATTTGGCGCATCGTACCCGGCACACATCGCAATACAACTGCTCAGACCCGTCCTCCGTACCGCTTCACCAGACATCATGCCGGAACACGACGAATCGCTTGGCGGCAAGACTTTGTGGTGGACTGGTAGGTGGTAACTTCTGCCGGCAGCCGATATTATGGCCTACCACCGAGTGTAGTCTATTAAGTAAGTTAGATCTGTGATCATGTGTGTGTACTGACTGGTTCTGCAGCTCGGGCGACTTCTGCGCGAGCTCGGCGAAGGCCTCGCCCAGCGCGCGCTGCGTGGCGGCGGCGGCGCCCAGCTGGGCGGTGAGCGCGCCCGACAGGCGCAGCACGCCCAAGTACTTGCGCTGCGTCTCGCGCAGCATCTCGATCTGGGCCTCCAACTCTGCAGGCACAAGTACTATGTCACCTCTGATTTGTAGAGGAACTACTAAAGCCTAACTGAAGATATAATTGAAGAACATTGTAATCAGTTAGTTGATAAGTTTTTTGTACAACATAAAGTAAATCCTCCTAAAAAGTAAGTCCTCCGTGGCGCAGCGGTCAACACGCCTGCCTGCGACGTGGAGGCCCCGGTTTCGATCCCCGGCCAGGTCATGATGGAAAACGATCTTTTCCTGATTGGCCTGGGTCTTGAATGTTTATCTATTATAAAATATAGTATCGTTAAGTTAGTTTCCCAAAACACAAGTCTCGAAAGTTCGAGACTTGTGTTTTGGGATCTTGGGGCTAGCTCAATCTGTGTGATTTGTCCATATATATTTGTCTTCTATATGTACATATTGTTCTACATTTTTAAATATTTATATAAATACATAAAAACATTTAAAAATATAAAAAATAGTAGCCCACCGGTATCGAGAACAGGGTCCAAGCTACCGGCGGTCAGGGCCAGAGAGAGGAACTTCCTGACGATGCGAGCAGTACCGCTTTCTGAATCAAGCCCTTGATCCAGCTGCCTAACGAGGGCCTCCTGAGGTGTTGGTCAAGGCTCTTGGCTATTAAGCCATTGGCTGTTAAGACTATCGGTACAATGATTGCTGAATCCATTCCACATGTCGACAACCTCGTAAGCCAAATCAAGATACTTGATTTGTTTATCTTTCTCAGCTTTCTTTTTTGCTTTATTATTATTATTAAATAAGGGTGCGGCCAATGTACAAACTGTTAACATGGATGTGCATTTCACTGTCGCTATAACTTGTGCAAATTAGTAGTTGAATGGATGCAAAAACTTGTTGTTTTCGAAAACCTGCATGAACTGCGAGTGCTGTTTTTATAAATCGCCATGAGTATACATTTCAAAATAATATAAAATAAAATCTTACCAGTATCCACAGTGCGTGAGCTCTTGCCGAGCTTCTCGTAAAGTATCTGTTTGGTGCACTTGTAAGTGGAGACACCCCAGTTACGGATGGCGTCAAGCTTGGATGAACCAGCTCGCAATAAGGTACTGGAGCTTGCACCATTTTGTGACACATCTGGGGGAGCTGACAAAATACAATTTATAGAACCATTATTAGGCTTGCAACAAATATCTGGTTACTATTCAGTTTTTTTTATTATAATTGGCCAATATACATAGAATATTTAATTATTATATTTCATTTTACCAATTATCTCCCTATAGGAGATAATTGGTAAAATGAAAAGAAAAAAAGAACCTTTTTTGTATTTATTTATTCATCACTCTTATAATTGTTTAATTAGTCATTGGTGCGTAACACAGGTACATAATCATCTTCCAGATCCGAAATGTTAAGGATTTTATAGATTTCTATGATTTAAGATTCTGAATATAGTCATCTTTCTTCAGTTTACACACACTTTGCACTTTTTGGATCATTTACATCATCCTCAAAGTGTCACCCAAAAAAGTCCTCAAAATATAAAGGAAATTTCTTTTTAAGGGCCATACTTAATAGAATTGTTTATTAGTTAAGTTTTACACTATTACACTTACAAACAAACCAAAACTAAGAAAGCATACTGTACTTAATTCAATATCCACATAATAATATTTTCTAAACATGTAGCAATATACTGCACAGAGCAACTGCTTCAGTGGTGAGTGTGTTAAATAGAAAAACACCCCTAAACAATTATATTTAATATAAGTTCTGGTGGTAAAATCTGGCAAAATACTATTGCCTAAAATTCAGCCATTCAGTCAGGGGGCTCACCAAATATACTATTTGTTGCAACCCTAAGAATTTTATTTGGCATTGAGATTTAATAAATTAAATGAGAAACAAAAAACATAATATTATTTCCTTGTTGTTGAAACATAAATTTAGATATTTTGACTTCAGATATATGTATCCTTTCAGTTTTTGGGGTAGCTTTTTCTGCACTTTGTTGTATGGCATTATTGAAATGATATGTACTTGACAATCACAGCACAAGTATAATCAGACAGGGCTAATTAACACTGAAATATAATATTGTAATAATATATTGTTCCTGATTGATTCAATAAGACCATGTGTGATACAGAACAGCATAAACTTCCAATAAAGTTTTTTTGGCAACAAAATGACTCGCTACTAAACAAGATGTGTCTGAGATAGATAAGAAAACTGATGTAGTTCATGGTACAACACATAAGTGGGTATGTGTCTTAGGGGCACCTTGTAATGCTCACTCATAGCTGGTGATGCTTACCGTACGTATGTGTCTTAGGGGCACCTTGTAATGCTCACTCATAGCTGGTGATGCTTACCGTACGTATGTGTCTTAGGGGCACCTTGTAATGCTCACTCATAGCTGGTGATGCTTACCGTACGTATGTGTCTTAGGGGCACCTTGTAATGCTCACTCATAGCTGGTGATGCTTACCGTACGCGGGTGGGAAGGGCATAGAGCGCGACGTCGGGAATTTAGGTTCCGTGCCTGACGTGATGGAGTCGCTGGACTCGCGCAGTGGCGGAGTGTCTTTCAGCATCTCGTGAATGCTGCGCTCGGATTGCCTGTGCGATAACAACACGTTACACCCACTCATACATAGCACATACACAAGACACTACGGAAGCTAGTACAGCTAAACAGTAGCGCTCCGGTATTATTGTGTAAAATTAAAACAATATTTCTCTATCACATAACACACCATTTAGACATCTTGGGGTATAATTGATGTCTTATTTCAGCTACTTGATAAGTTGACCGCGGTAAACACCGTGAACTTCTTCAATCAGACGACAAACTTAGCATTTTTCAAGGAAATGCCGGATAATATTTTATGAATTTTATCAATCGACGCTAAGTACACTTTGACAATGACAATTTGTTGCCTAAATTTGACATGCTGTGACAGCCAGTGCTGCCAGTAGGGTCATGTCAGAAATTACTTAAAATATAAAAAAGTAACCTTTTTGTACAAAAAATAACCTTTTATATTTTTTTACTGAAAGGTACCTATTATAAGTTGATAAAATAATTGATAATAATAATAATTCACCAGCAACTTGCTCTTAAATACAAACTTGTGGAATCGGAGGTGCCGTACTACAGGTATATGCCCGACCCAGTTCTCGAAAATGGCCATATCACATTGTACTGGGATCGATCCATCATCACTGACAGGACTATTGTTGCCAATAAGCCTGATATAGTGCTGGTGGATCGATCAGAGCGGCGTGCAATGATTGTTGACATAACCATCCCACATGATGAGAACCTCGTGAAAGCTGAGAAAGATAAACAAATTAAGTAACTTGATTTGGCTCACGAGGTTGTCGACACGTGGATTCAGCAATCATTGTGCCGATAGTTGTGACAGTCAATGGCTTAATAGCCAAGAGTCTCAGCCAACACCTCAGGAGGCTCTCGTTAGGCAGCTGGATCAAGGGCTTGATTCAGAAAGCGGTACTGCTGGACAGGGCTCGCATCGTCAGGAAGTTCCTCTCTCTGGAGCCCTGATCCGCCTGACCGCCGGTAACTTGGACCCTGTTCCCGATACGGGTGGGCTGCTATTTTTTATATTTTTAAAGGTTTTTGTTATGCATTTATAGAAATATTTAAAAATGTAGAGAATTTGGAAGAAGTTTTAGGACATAAGTTTACAAAGAGAAACGAAGATAGCTACAAAAGTTAAAACTGTGGCGCAGCCATCGACGCCTAGCTAAACAAGTATAGTAATAAAGAAAGTTAATAATCAAACTACATTATCATTATCAAAATCACTACTTTCATGTTCTCTCTCCTTCCTCTTCTCCGCTGTTTTCTTCTCACTTTCCTTATGTATTACGGCTCGCACAATGTTAGGTTCCAACGAAACAACACAATCTTTTTACCGCAATTCGGCGAACTATTCATATCACTTCCGCTTTCATCTTCTGCACTCTCCATTGTTTATTAAATAATTGTTCATAGCTGTTTAAAGTAACTGTTAAAAAAATCGCATATTAAAAAAAATAAAAGATTTTTTCTTCAAAACTGCTACTCTTATCGAAGTCGGGTTTGTACTAGTGCTTAGAATGATGTAAACTAACAGTTTCATGAAAAAAGGGCCATAACACAAAAAAATTAAGCAGAACGGACAAAGCGCATTATAAATATATAAAAGAAAACAAAAGTAATAATAAAAAATGAAAATATGTAAAATATATACATTTTCGAAAATCGCAAGGTAAAGTAAACGTATGTGGGATTCGAACCTGGTGCTCGCCGCGGATGTCTAATGCGAACCGGGACTGTGACGAACAGAGCCAATCATGCTTCGCGTTTGGGCTGTGAAATTACGCTTCTAAATGTAGATGGAATAGAGAATGGTTGGTATAGATTTAATAGAACGTGCGTATTTCTCGATACACGACGCATCACGCATCGATGTACTCGCGCGGAGCGCCCCGCAGTGGGCGGGGCTAGTCGTGTCCCACTTCGTCTGCTTCACCCCTCAAATACCTAAAAGTTGTCTATTCACCGCGTCTTAAAAGGTTTTTTTTTGTTCCGGGGTGGAAAATCCTCAATGGATGTCCGCCGCCCTCGTGCTGGCCCGGTCTGTCCGGGCCTCGTCTCCTGCACGGGATAGTGGGGTGCAAAGAGTATAGTAAGTATATAGTTAAAGAGTGACAACCCTGTGGTAAAATTTGCATGTATGGAAAGTGCTGCCCAGTTGCGTTTGGGCAGTGAACAACTACTAGGGAGTAGTGAGTGATATACGTAGCTATGCGTATGTAGCTATATATTTATAGCTACGTACCTATGCATATGTAGCTATGTATATTATAGCTACGTACCTTTAGTACGTAGCTATGTATATTATAGGTCTGGGTTTTCAGATGATTAAAAAAAAGTATTCAGTAATTCATTTATTTTATGAGTGGAAACTTCACAGCTGACAGTATACAAACAAAATCGTTAGATAAAACATTACGCCAATCATGAAGTACACAGAAATAATAATGCAAATTAGCCGAAAGTGTCACAAATTACTTAAATGTATATTATTTTGTAACAACACATAACCATGGTAATTTATCCATCTGCATCCTGTCGTCATGAAGAGACACCACAATTTTGGCAATAACACGTGCACTTGTTAGATTAATTCAACACAAGTCTAAATAAAATAAAATTGTTTGATTCTCTATTGGGTTCATATAGTATACATATTTTTGTTCCTTGCGGGAACCAAACCCGCGACAGTGCGACACACATGCAGCACAGCAATCGATTGCTCAACCACTGTGCGGACCGTGTCGTCATTTATGATTTGATTAGCTTAACGCATGCGGCTTCGCCCGCGTGTAATTCGGTTATATCGCGCTTTTTAGATTTCGCGCGGGAATATATTTTTCTCCAATAAAAGGTAGCCTATGTCCTTTCTCAGGGTCTAAAGATTGTATGAGCCAAATTTCATCGAAATCGGTTGAGAGGCTTAAGCGGGAGAGCGTAACAGACAGACAGACAGAGTTACTTCCGCATTTATAATATTAGTATTTATTTGATGATATGATCAAAATCAAAAGTCATTTATTCAAATTAGGCTGAGAATCAGCACTTTTTGAACGTCAATATTACATAAGACAGTCCTCCAAAACGCCCACCCATCGACACTTCCTAGTGCTTTCGCTGGGAAGAAGAAGTGGCGGAAAAACTCCCCAGCAGCACAGCTGTCTCACATGACTTTATACGATACTATGTATAGTGATGAACACAAGTAAATACAACAATAATGAAATTATTAACCATATGCCTACTGTGATGTTTAGATATATAACACCTACTACGCCAAAATACCGGCAAAGCAAAACAATATATATATACATATATTTAAATGAAAATGTAAATAAGTAAAAACTTATTACATAAATAAAAGTTCCAGGCATAAAGGGCGTGACAGCTCACATATGTATGCATTGTAAAATATGTACGATTTGTTCCCTTCTGAATATAGTGTTATCAATTTGTTTGTAACTGAATTTGGCTACACGCTCGCTTTTACCAACTAGTATTCAGAACCATAATTGTAAACAAAACGACACAGCTCACCTTTATGTTCCAACGTCAGATGTGCTTACACCGGATCATTCGTTGACATCATGTAATACCACCTTGCCGCAGCCCTGTGTTGATGTCATAGTTCCTTCTGCTAATAGTGCCAATAGCCGTGACTGTAATGATCTTAATAGTCTTAAACAAAGCTTGACTAATGATGTTGTGTTGTTCTGTGATGAGATAGGTAAGGGCTTGGGGCGCTTGTTGACTGATGAATGTCCGGGTCACTCAATATTGAACTACTGTATGCCTGGTTGTTCTTTATATGGAATTATGCAAAAAATTATTAAATGTAACTTTTCCCAGGATACAACATTGTTAATTTTTGTGGGTAATAGGGGAAATTTGAGCAAAAGAGAACTGCATAAGAGTTGTGAAACATTAAGCAATCTGAATATTGGAAAGGTTGTCTTGTTTACATTCCCTTACAGTGACCAGTTGCCACAGGAAGAAAATAGGATTAGATTTGAACTAAATATGACAATGTCCAACTTGACATTTAATAATAAAATATTACATTTAACTGACATTAATAATTATTTTAAGAATTTGTATTTGACAAGAGATAGACATAACAATGTTATGTATTATCTTTCTAATTACTTTAAAAGACAGATAGCTGTGTCGCTATCATATTTTTTTTCTAATAAAGCCAAGAATTTGGCTAAACAACTTGCTTCTTTTGAGCAATGCAATGACATTCTAATTAATTCTGCCAATAATTTGGTATTAGTTGACATCATTAATAATTTAAATTAGAAATTAAGACAATAGAGCCAACCTCTAGCTATAATAATATACAGGATTACAAAGGTAACTCGGGAGGAAATTTAAAGTCAATAGATAATATTAATTTGGTGCATCAAAATATTCAAGGATTTGTGAACAAAGATTTAGAGGTTGATTTATTCATGAACCATTATGGTATTGATATTCTTTGCATAACCGAACATTGGCTAAAAAGTCACCAGTTCTTGTTTAATTTTAAGAATCACCAGGTTGGTAGTTCGTTTAGCAGAATTAATGCTATACATGGTGGCTCATTAATTTTAGTTAGTAACCTGTTGAAATTTAAAAATCGTAAAGACATTGTGGGCCTGCCTGTTGAACGAACAGCTGAAATTGCCTGTGTAGAGTTGGAGGGCTTCATTGTGTTAAGTGTGTACAGACCCCCTTCAGGATTGTATGACTGCTTTGAAAAGGTAATGGATGAAGTCTTACACAAGATTTGTGTTTCAAACAAAGCCATTATCGTTTGCGGTGATTTTAATGTTAATTTATTAGAGAACTCTGGTTATTGTAATAAAATTATAAGTCTATTTCAGTCCTACAATCTTGTAAACCTATTTTTAGAGCCCACAAGAATAACACCTACTTGTGCCACGTGCCTAGATAATATTTTTACAAACATAATACCAAGCCACAAAGAAGTTTTAAATTTACTTGATTCTGATCACTGCGGACAAAGGATTACTATTCCAAACCATAGTAAAAAAGTGGCCAAAAAGGAGATCACTGTTAACCCCAAAACTGAAAGCCGCTTGGAGGTTTTTAGATTTGATCTCATCAATAAACTGCCAGTCTTATCCAGTGCTGTTAATGCTGATCCCAATCATCTCTATGACAATTTTTTTAATATATACTGTAAGCTATTTGATTCCACCTTTGTTCCCAAGACTATCTCTGTTAATAGTAAAGCATCTTTCTCTGATTGGGCTACCATCGGTATTCATAAAAGTAGAACTCGACTTTATGAATTGTACAATGAGAGGATTTATATTAACACTGTTGAATTCAATTTATATGTTAGAAAATATTCAAAATTATTCAAACAAGTTTGTTATATGGCCAAGTCACGTTACTTGAGTTCAAAGATAAAGAACAGTGGCAATGTAATTAAAACGACTTGGAAAATTATTAATAGTGAAACAGGAAGGTCCAGTGATAGAAATACTGACTATAGCCTGTCTATTAATGACAACATAATTAAATCAGACTCGCAAGTCTCTGAGGCATTTGAAAATTTCTTTTCGGATATTCCTGTTTCAACTACTAAATCCCTAAACTCATCACCTTCTGTTGCGGAATCTTTGCTTAAAGAAAATGTTAATGTTTGTGATTCGGAGTTTCATTTTGAACATGTTATCAGTAGAGATATAATTAAAATCTTTCACACTCTGAATGTTAAAAAGACTGCTGACCTATGGGGTCATTCGGTGGAAGTTGCTAAGTCTATTATTGATATTGTGGTACCCATTTTAGCTGTTATCTTTAATGCTTGTATTGACTGTGGAGAGTTTCCTGATCTCATGAAAAATAGTAAAATAATACCTTTGTTTAAATCTGGTAGTACATCAGACCCCACAAATTATACACCTATTTCTGTACTACCTACCTTTAGTAAAATTTTTGAGAAATTAATTTTAAACCAAATGCTAAATTTTTTTAATAAACATAAATTATTACATAGCAAACAGTTCGGTTTTACAAGGGGTCGTTCAACTACTGATGCCGGTGTTGAACTTCTAGATCATATATATAATGCATGGGAGGATAAATGCGATGCCTTGGGCATCTTTTGTGATTTGTCCAAGGCATTCGATTGCGTTCTTCACGATACGTTAATCAGGAAACTTCGCCACTACGGGATCCGGAACTCTGCACTGGATCTTATTACATCTTACTTGAGTGGTAGGATTCAAAGCGTTGACGTTAATGGAAAAAGATCTTCCGGATCTTTAGTAACAATGGGAGTCCCACAGGGGTCAATTCTTGGTCCTTTTTTGTTTCTTGTTTACATCAATGACCTGCCGTACCTAATAAAGGATAACCACGATATAGTGTTGTTTGCAGATGACACTTCACTTTTATTTAAACTGAAACGTCAGCAGCAGGTTACTGATGATGTAAATAGCGCGATCTCCAAAGTAGTCCATTGGTTTAATGTTAATAATTTACTCTTAAGCGAGAAAAAAACCAAATGCATTAAGTTTACTCTACCTCACGTTAGGCAGGTGGAAACTAAAGTGTTGATAAAGGGCGAAGAATTGAAATCTGACGACAGCACAGTGTTCTTGGGTATAACTCTGGATGCTAAGCTTCAATGGGGTTCACATATAGAAAAATTGTCAAAAAAGCTAAGTTCTGCTGCATACGCAGTTAGAACAATTCGTAATTTGACGGATGTTGAGACGGCCCGTTTAGTGTACTTTGGCTATTTCCACAGCGTAATGTCGTACGGCATTCTGTTGTGGGGAAATGCCGCCGATATTCAAACAATATTTGTTTTGCAGAAACGAGCTGTTCGTGCAATTTATAAATTAAGTCCGAGACACTCTCAGAGAAAAATTTAAAGAGATTAATGTACTGACCGTGCCGTCTCAATATATTTATGAAAATCTTTTGTATGCTCATAAAAATATAAAATTGTTTAAAAAATACAGTGATGTCCATGATATAAATACTAGGAACAGGCACAAATTTATTGTACCTACAACAAGGCTCAAGAAAATAGGTGGCTCTTTTAGATGCCAATGTATACATTTTTACAATGGACTTCCAGAGGTGGTTCAAGATCTGAGCCTGAATAAATTCAAATCCTTCATTAAACGTAAGTTGTGTCAGAAAGCATTTTATAGTGTGAAGGATTATATTGAGGACAAAAGGCTTGGGCTTGAGCTGCGTCCGATTTCTATACAATGATTGTTCTTTGATTTTTCCTCTTGTAGTTTTAATATGTAATTGTTTATGTTATTTATTCAAAGCCTGTATTACACACTATGTAACCAAGCATATTGTACGTTACGGAATTGTATCGCTGACAGAGGTGTTCGGCACTTGTACAGCTACACAGGAGCTAAACTTTCCACAGATTCGGGAACACTGTTGGGGCTGCTGAACCTTGGACAAAACTATCTTAGCATTGTGTAGATTCAATTTCTTAGTATTGTATAATTGCATGGCAAACGTGTGAGCACAATGTACGGATGTGCTGTAAGGCATTTATTTGTTGGGTTAGTCTTTTTTATTGACTTAATTGTGCTCTGGCTGTTGAGAGTATGTCATGCTCACTCAAATGTCTCGCTGATGGTGGCGTGTGTTTTGGGTCATTGGGTTCCCTTCGATATGGTTGAGCTGAATGATGCTGATCCATAGGTCATGTTCGTGAACGGACGCCGTCGGAGGGGACTGGTCATCTCTTAGCTGCCACGGCGTATTTTAATTTCTGAATTGATTTTTGTATGTTTTCCATAATGGACGCTCTCAGTGTACAATATGTTTCTGCATCGTTCTCACGCGATTGATTTCAACATGAATGATGTAATCAAATATTTGTAACAATAGCTTAAAAATTTAAAAGAGTGTCCATGGAGTTTCTTGCCCGTTCTTCTCCATAGGTACCTACTCTTTGGAATGGGCGACTAGCTTCATCTTATTGACTGACAGACCTTCTGACAATTCAAAAGTGCCTGTAACTGGTTTATTTGAAATAAATGATTTGATTTGATTTGATTTGAACGTGTCTGAGGGTAGGTATGCAATATCCACTCGACCTTGACTACTTCCAGCAGGTTATCCACGAACTACTATAAAGACTGTCACTACTCGTGCACCGAGCTGCGATGTGTCTGTGTTTTTTTTTTTAATTATGACATTAAGGCATTTTTTGCATACTTCGTTTGCCCAATAACATGGATCATGGTCACACATCTGCGTTGTCTGGGTTGAACTTGGACTGATCCACTTGATTATTTAATAAACTTTCGCTTGTTTGCAATTATTTTTTTTAATTTATATATTGTTTTTTTTTTTTATATGAGACTAGCTGACCCGGCGAACTTCGTACCGCCTAACAGTCAATGAATGTTGTGTTACCTTTTAACTGAACTAATTTAGGCTTTGATGAACGTAATGCAATGATAAAAAATAATATTAATATAGATAGAAATATAAAGGTATTTTATTATGATGAAACCATACAGAATAAGAATAAAAATTAAAAAAATAATAATGATTAAGTACTTCAAACTCATGTCAGAAAATAATAGATAATTGACTCGCGAAATTCCGTTGCCTAATTGCATTACGGCTCCGCTGGGAAAGATTAGACCTTCTAGGACGCGGCATTGTTATTAATAGTAATACTGAATGTGCACTCGCATAAAACCACATAAAACCCACTCGCATAAAACCACATAAAACCACCAAATATATTAACAGTGCTCAAACTTCAAAGAGTATTGAGTAAAAACTTATGAATATTATAGCAAGAAAAATCATATTCATAGACAACGTATAAAAAGACATTTACACTTTTGTTAACCTGTAGAATACATCTTAGGTATTATTTTCGGAAATCAAAAATTAAATAAATAATAATTTACACAAATTGAATGTCTAAAACAAACAAATAAACTGTACCTGAACTTTCGAGACATTTTACAAAAAATAAATTTCTGAACGCACACAGTGATTACATGCTCTGTGGTATTTGACAGTTTGACAGGATTAAACAACAAATATAAACTAATCAGCATTTATTGAAATGAATTACACATATTGAGTTTTCATTGTTTTTAAGATGTATTCTGCTATTCGGGGTAGAGACAAATCCAACGAATCAATAACCACGAAAATTGATTATGTAGATCTCGAGTTATAAGTGTTCTAACAAACCCACTTTCTTTTATATATATAGATAGACTAGCTTTCCGCCCGCGGCTTCGCCCGCGTGGAGTTCGGTTATATCGCGCTTTTTAGATTTCCCTCGGGAACATCAAATTTTTTCGGGATAAAAGGTAGCCTATGTTCTTTCTCGGGGTCTAAAGATTATCTGTGCCAAATTTCATCAAAATCGGTTGAGAGGTTTAAGCGGGAAAGCGTAACAGACAGACAGACAGACAGACAGACAGACAGACAGACAGACAGAGTTACTTTCGCATTTATAATATTAGTATGGATGTAGTATTTCTCAAAAGAGAAATACTACATCTATCTATATATATAAAAGAAAGTGGAAATCCTAACTGCTGCAGACATGAATAAAAATTCATGTCTGCATCAGTTAGAAGGATTTCTAACCTGCGTTTAGGTTTGACTTCGCAATCGTGGCGAAAGGCAACCGTTTTGGGGGACTGTCCCATGTAATATTGATGAAAAAAAAGCTGATTTTCAGCCTAATTTGTATAAAGGTAATTTTTTAAGAGGTGGTGTTAAGGATATTTTGGACCATCTGCGACAACAGTATTTTGTTAGTACCAACCGACATTTGTCAATTTACTACTCGAAGCATACCTAAATGAATAATTTTTTATAGCACCGTCAACCGATATTTGTCACTCTACTACTCGATGTATACTGAAATGCATTATTTACAGTATTCTTGGGCAAAACTCTGGATGCTAAGCATCAATGGGGTCCACATATAGAAAAATTATCAAAAAAACTAAGTTCTGCTGCATACCTACGCAGTTAGAACAATTCGTAATTTGACTGATATTGAGACGGCCCGTTTAGTGTACTTTGGCTATTTCCATAGCGTAATGTCGTACGGCATTCTGTTGTGGGGAAACGCCGTCGATATTCAAACAATATTTGTTTTGCAGAAACGAGCTGTTCGTGCAATTTATAAATTAAGTCCGAGACACTCTCTCAGAGAAAAATTAAAAGAGATTAATGCACTGACCGTGGTCGTGGTGGCCTAGTGGTTAAAACACCAGCCTCTCAAGTATGAGTGCGCGGGTTCGATTCCAGGTCAGGCAAGTACCAATGTAACTTTTCTAAAGTTATATATACTTTCTAAGTATATCTTGGACAACAATGACTGAAGGTGAAGGAAAACATCTTGAGGAAACCTGGACTTTAAGGTCTGAAATCGCCAACCCGCATTGAGCAAGCGTGGTGATTACGCTCAATCCTTCTCTGTATGAGAGGAGACCTGTGCCCAACAGTGGGACGATAAAAAAAAGGTTGATAATGATGAAAAATTATGAATGCACTGACCGTGCCGTCTCAATCCATACTAATATTATAAATGCGAAAGTAACTCTGTCTGTCTGTCTGTCTGTCTGTCTGTTACGCTTTCCCGCTTAAACCTCTCAACCGATTTTGATGAAATTTGGCACAGACAATCTATAGACCCTGAGAAAGAACATAGGCTACCTTTTATCCCGGAAAAATTTGATGTTCCCGAGGGAAACTTAAAAAGCGCGATATAACCGAACTCCACGCGGGCGAAGCCGCGGGCGGAAAGCTAGTATATTTATGAAAATCTTTTGTATGCTCATAAAAATATAAAAATTGTTTAAAAAATATAGTGATGTCCATAATATAAATACTAGGAACAGGCACAAATTTATTGTACCTACAACAAGGCTCAAGAAAATAGGTGGCTCTTTCAGATGCCAATGTATACATTTTTACAATGGACTTCCAGAGGTGGTTCAAGATCTGAGCCTGAATAAATTCAAATCCTTCATTAAACGTAAGTTGTGTCAGAAAGCATTTTGTAGTGTTAAGGATTATATTAAGGCCAAAAAGGCTTGGGCTTGAGCTGCGTCTGCGTCCCATTTCTATACACTGATTGTTCTTTGATTTTTCCTCTTGTGGTTTTATAGTACATTACGATATTAGTGCGTAATGATGGTTATAACATGCGAGGCGGAATTTCAGCCCGAGCCGAAGGCGAGGGTGTAATTGGGCCGAGCATGTTATAACCAATACGCACGTATATCGTACGACATTTTTTAACACACTTGCGAGGAAACAGAAAAAAAGATATTCAGAATACGAGTACAAAGAAAAGAAAATTTGAGAAAAATGGCGCGAGGTTTATTTTCTGCCGTAGCTGCGTGAAAATGTTGGCAAAGATGCTAGAGCATGCAGTCAAGTTTTAAATTACCGAATAAACTGTTTTTTTTTACAAATACTCATTTAAATACAAACAAATACAAATTTGTTTATTTCAAATAGGACATCAGTTATTTTAAATAAACTCAATCTGTGAATGCTCTCTGTTGCTTTCCCGCCATTAGTATTATTATTTGCCATTTCAAATATGGAACAGCGCGCTGCTCACTGGCTAGAGCCCCGCGGCGGCGATCAGTTCCATAATTATTTGAAATGACAAATAATGCTGTTATGGAATTTGTATGGACTATAACTTAACTATTTGCTTTGATAACACACGCGTTTGTTATGGCCCGCTTTACATATTTAAAACCGGTGGGATTACATCAGCTTTACGAGCAAGGGTGTTAAAAATATAATTTATACACTATGGTGCGTATTACAGAACGTCACTCAAAACTCAAGCTCTACTTAAGAATCGTTTGAAGCCTTTTGATTGGTTGAAACTAGTTTTAAGTAATACTTAAGCAGAGATCAATGCTTGAGTTTCCTTCTGGAATACGGACCTATGTAGCCAAGCATATTGTACTTTACGGAATTGCATCGCTGACAGGGGTGTTCGGCACTGGTACAGCTACATAGGAGCTTAACTTAGTATTCGGGAACACTGTTGGAGCTGCTGAACCTTTGACAAATTTGACTTGATTGTGCTCTGGCTGTTGAGAGTATGTCATGCTCACTCAAATGTCTCGCTGGTGGTGGCGTGTGTGTTGGGTCATTAAGTTCCCTTCAATATGGCTGAGCTGAATGATGCTGATCCATACGTCATGTTCGTGAACGGACGCCGTCAGAGGGGACTGGTCATCTTTTAGCTGCCACGGCGTATTGTAATTTGCTGATGATACTTCGTTAATTTTTAAAATCAATAGGCGTTGCTCAAACCTTGAGGACGTAAACAATGCTTTACAGCCAGTCCAAAACTGGTTTACTGCTAATAATTTAGTACTAAATGCAAAAAAGACTAAGTGTATAAGATTTGCGTTACTAAATGTTAGAAGTACTTACTCCGATATAGTATTGAACAAGGAGAAACTCGAATTCGTCGAGAACACGGTTTTCCTGGGGATCACGCTTGACTCGAGGCTACAATGGGGTCCTCATTTAACATCTCTGGCAGGACGGCTAAGTTCAGCAGCATATGCTGTCAGAAAAATCCGTCAATTTACTGATGCAGATACTGCGAGACTAGTCTATTTTAGCTACTTTCATAGTATCATGTCATACGGTATTTTGCTTTGGGGACGGGCTGCAGACATAGAGTCTATTTTTATTCTGCAGAAAAGAGCTATAAGAGCCATATATGATCTCCACAGACGCGATTTACTTAGGGAACTATTTAAAGAAATAAACATCCTTACGGTCCCTTGTCAATACATTTACGAAAACATTATGTATGTTCGGAAAAATATTGATCTTTTTAATAAGATAAGCACAGAGACAGGCACAATTTTAATACTAGGGGTCGCAAACCGGGGTACCGAATTTCGAAAATACCGGAATACCGGGCCAAATTTAGGTCTAATTAATACCGGTATTCATTTCCCAAATACCGGGATATTCGGTATAAGTAAAATAAATATAAAAGAAATACAAATAGAAAAAGTTACGCGTTATTCAATTTAAATTACGCGCGCACGAGATCTTTCACTTCACAATAAGATCGATAAATCATACTGTCTCCACTGGTTAAGTTTGATGGAATTCTGGCTCATACGGCGGGAGAGAAAGCAGATCTCTTTACATCTCTCTTTCCTTACAGTTCGCGCCTGAATACTAGCAGTACTACTCCACTGAATTTGCCACACACTAGGACACTTCAATGCCCGCGGTTCAATTAGGCACAAGTAGGTTCTGCGAGTACTGTGTCGTCTATACGTGAATATGGCATAGTGGACCAGATGGTATATCAGCGATTGTTGTCCCGATCCTTCCAGCTGTCGACCGATTTCAATAACCTCCATATTCTACAAGATTATGGAGCGTGTATTGAACTCGCGCCTGTTTGCATACCTGGAAGGTATCGGTCTCCTGAGTGACCAACAGTGCAGGTTTCAAAGCAAACGGTCAACTGGAGACCTACTAGTATTTGCCACTCACTTGTGGGGCGAGGCCCTTGAGAGAAATGGGTTAGCGATTGCCGTCTCCCTAGATGTCTCGAGGGTCTTCGACCGGGTATGGCACACTGGCCCTTTGAATAAACTTCCAGCGTACCAGCCTGACTAGCTGGGTAAAAGACTTTCTGACTGAACGGTCACTTCGAGTTTTTGTCGACGGAAGCTCATTGGAGAGATTATTATGATTATAAAAAGAAAAAAAAAAAACCTTGACAGCCAAGTAGCCGAACTTCCCGCGGAAGGATTAGCGAATGAGCCAATGGCGGGACGGGAACAGTTGTGACGGGAGTGAATTAAAGTTAGTTGCGACAGACAAGTGTCAAATTTTCTATTTCAACTGTTTCCATTTCGTCATCGTCATTGCGTGTTTTGTTGGTTTGTTTTTGCTATCCACACACGGATTTTTGTCTTATTATTTAATTCCGTACCTACTTACTCATAATCATCATCCCAGCGTTAATCCCAGTCGCATCCGAAGCCTTTTCAGCTTTTGGAGTCTGGGGTCCAGCGGGAGCGGCCGCGTCCGCTACCGCTACGCCACGGAGGCTTCCATACCTTCTTACTATTACTGCTTAACCTAACTTCACTTTCTTGCATTTTGGCTTAATCCCGGAAATATCGAAAATACCGGATTATCGGTATTGGTCTGGTGCAAATACCGAAAATACCGGTTTCGCTTAAATGATTCGGTATTGCGACCCCTATTTAATACTAGGAATAGAGACAACTTAGATCAACCTCGGTTCCGACTGGCTAAACTAAATAGTTCTTTTATGGGGTACTGTGTAAAATTTTATAATAAAATACCGCTAGCGATTTAACAACTCAATGAGTCTAAATTTAAAACATGCATTAAACGCACGCTGTGTAAACAAGCATATTATAAACTGGAAGATTATATTCTTGATAAAAATGCTTGGTTAAATGCCAATCCTGCTCCACAGCCACAGACAATGTTGTAGGTTTGAAAGAGATATCATTCCCCCTTTTTGTTGTTTTCCAAATATTCCTTTTTTATTTTTATTTGTTTACAAATTGTGCACAAGATTTTGCTACCATGATTTTGCAAATAATTTAGTATTGTATAATGTAAAAGCACTTTTCAAGTTTGTGAATGTGAGGCACCATGGACTATGGTTTGTTTTTTTATATATATAACTTGTTTGACATTACGAGCATGGCAGTTGAGAGTTTGTCATGCTCACTCAAATGTCTTGCTGATGGTGGCGCGTGTTGTTGGGTCATTTGGTTCCCTTCAAAATGGTTGAGCTAAGTGGGGCTGATGCGCGCGTCATGCTCGTGAACGGGGGCCGTCAGTGGAGACTGGTCATCTCTTAGCTGCCAGTGGGCTTAATTAATTTTCTATCTTTTCATTAATTTTTATAATTATACATTGGGCTCACATGATAGAAGCAACAGAAATATATAACGAAGACATGTAATCCATATTATGATTTTAAAAGAGTGTCCATAGAGTTTCTTGCACGTTCTTCTCCATAGAGATTTACGCTTTGGAACGTGCAATTTAGCTTTACTTTTCTTGGACTCACCGATATTGGGTCATTGGGTTGCCACTGGGTCACCGAAGATCTAAAAGACAATTGTGACATTGAAAGGGAACGTAGGTCGCTGGCTGTCCGTTGTAACATGTTGGCCCGCAGGTTCGCGCGATGTACGAAGGCAGTTAAAGTTATGCTTTTTGCTTGTGGGTTAGCTTCATACAGCGACCTACGCGTTCAATATAATAACACACTGAGGGTACTGTTGGGGCTGCCGTGGCGTTGTAGTGCGTCAGGGATGTTTGCGGATAATAATATTAATGGTTTACTGCCATTATTAGGAGTAGATGCGCATCCCTGATGACGCGTGTTCGCCGCAGTAACAACAGTATTCTCAGTGTGTTCGCGGATCGGTGGGATTCTCCCATGTGGCAAAGGTGGATGCAGCTCCACGCTAAGTTTTAAGTTAATTTTATGTATGTATATCTGTGTGGTCAATACTATCACAAAAAGTTTGCCAATCTTTTGTTTTAGCTTTATGAATAGCATGTCTAGCGTTTAGTATTTTTTCTTCAAGATTATTTAAATTATTAGGTGTAGGATTCTTTCGGAATTTGGCTAAAGCTAGTCTACGTTCACCAACTAATTTAGATATTGATTGGCACCAATACCCTTTTGGTCTGAAATTATTACATGGATTATGACATAACTTTTTCACAGGAAAACTATTATCCGCAGCTCTGTTAATTTGTTGAATAAAATGCTCATACAGGCTTTGTACATCTTTATGTTCTTGAGGATGCAATAAATTTTTAGTGATGTTGTTTTTATACGCATTCCAGTCAGCTAATTTATAATTTCTTGCTTTAGAAATATGTAATTGATCCTGATATTTAATTTTTATTTTTATAAACATGTGATCACTCCCTAAATTCTCACTTAAAACAGACCAATCACAATTAATTGCAACATCAGCTGATGCAAAGGTTATATCCGGAGATGATTTCTGAAGGTGACCGTTAACAAGCTTTAATCTAGTAGGCTGACCGTCATTAATAGAAACAAAACCAAACTCTAAAGCCGATTCGTGAATTTGTTTCCCTCTACAATCGTCTTTGTAAGACCAATCTGTATGATGTGCATTAAAGTCTCCTAAGATTATGCATTTTTTAAGAAACATAGAAAATATTTGATCCCAATCAGCCTGAGCCGTACGTACAGAGCTTGGGCAATAAATTAATGTAATGAATTCTATAATTCCAGCATTAATTATCCTAAGACATAAAATTTGGATACCTGTATTGTTAACACTTACCGAAAGTTCTTGAGCTTTTATTGACTTGTGTATTATTATGGCGATGCCTCCATAAGAATCATCCCTGTCTCGTCTATACACATTATACTCACTAATATTAAGCATAAATCCTGAGGCTAGCCAGGTTTCGCTAACAAATGCTATATGCACATGTTCTTGCAATAGTAAAAGTTTGAATTCTTCCAATTTAGGCTTTAAGCTCTGTGCATTCCACTGCAATAAGTTCAACGGAAAGTCTTTATTATGATTAGCCATTTGTTAAGAGGCAATATATTTTACTCATAATATCTGTACTTCTAACTAACTGTATAACAGATTGTATGATCTGTTCACAAACATAACTACATATTGATTTTATTTTAACTTCAAAACTGTTTTCTGATAAACAAATATTCTGTAATTTTTCTAAAAATGTTAATACAAAAGTTTTTTGAGAGTTACTTTTCTTTTGTTCGTTATTACTAGTAGGCTGTGAAGTAGGTTCCACGTTAATGTGAGAACATTCATCACTTAGATATGTTGTCTCCTGTAAGTTTCTAGTTTTAACCAACTTCTTCTTCGACTTGTTTTTGCCTAAAATCGGAGAAGATATAAACACATGATTTGTATTGTGGTCTTCGTCACTATCCATGTTCTGTTCGCAATTTGAGGTATCTTGTTGTTGATTGCTGTTCGGTGCATCTGTCATAAGTATGTCTCTAAAGCTCCTTTTGTTAGAATCATTAGTGAAGTAAGAAGATGTCCTGTGTGTAGGTTCCGTAGGCTCGTTTGAGTTTTGCTGCCGAGACACGTAAATAAGTCCACTTGTTGTTCTGGCTTTGTTTATATAAAGTGACAAAGCTTTCCTATACGTAGAATTTTCTTGACACATAATTCTTCGAATGGCCTTCTCTTTTAGGAAAATAGGGCAGGATTTATCTAATGCCATGTGCGCTCCTTTGCAATTTAAACATTTATACTCTTTAGTTTCACAGTTATCATGGTCTTCACCACACTTGGGACATAATTTTTTTTTTGTAGGACACATTTTTAATAGGTGACCATAACGCCAGCATGCAGAACACTGTGTCACCGGAAAGGTGTATGGTTCCACTTTAAACCTGTACCCATATATACAGACATATGGGGGCAAAGTGGAACTTTTAAAACATAGACGTACCGATTCACTGTTCACCCATCCTCCCGTGTCAACTAACCTTTTTAAACGTCTGACAGATACTACTTGGTACTCACATTCTAAGCTTTCCTGGAACTCATTGTCTTCTATACCTAAATCTATATTCCTTACAACACCGTAACATAAACTTATTTCATTTGTCCATTGACATCTGTAGCCCAAAGCATGAAAGTTGGCACAATCCATTAATTTCTGCGCACTGGTTTTATCTTCAAATTCAATTAGTACTTTATAGGGGTTCTTATAAGAAATTTTCACAATTTTATCAATTTTTTCAGCTCTTAACTTTTTTGCTAGACCGAATTGTTTTGGTAAAACCTCTTGGGACGTGACACTCACAATAATTTTGTCGACGCCTTCCAAGCCTGCAGTATTCGCCTCATCTTCTGTACTTTTTCTCGATAGCCTTCTTGCTAGCCTTTTATTGCTTTTTCTAACTGTAACAAAACCATCATCATCTTCAACTATTTCATCACTTTCGGTTCTCATTCTCTTCTCCGGAGTTTTTTGGAAACCCATTACTTCGATACTTCTCTCACATAACACACCCTCAACTGCATTCATTAATTGCTCATCCCTTTGCTCCTCAACACTCGAATCAGATAAATTAAAAGTATTTTCTTTATCATCCATTGTCGATTTACATTTATATTTTTTAATGTAGGTAGAATTAAAACAACAATCACAAAAAGTTATAGCAATCTAGTACGCGCGGACAAAAACAAAGAAAAAAAGAACAAAAAAAAAAAAAAGGATACAAAAGATGCAAAGTTTACATTTCCCTAGACGCGCAATCTGAATTATTATGTTCCCTTACCCCTGATTATGTCATGCCCTCACCACCCCGCTTTTCATCAGTGAATCAGTCACTTGAAACGGAATTTAGTATGGAAGAGATGCGTGGATGTTTTAAGAAAAAAGACACAGCCCCAGGAGAAGATATGATAACGTATTCAATGATCTCTCAATTACCTGAAACTGGTCAGTTGTATCTGCTAAATTTATACAACCTGATATTAAAGTCTGGTGACGTTCCAACTCAGTGGCGTAATATCAAAGTGATAGCTATACCTAAACCAGGTAGTTCGTCTAACTCTAATAATAAACTTAGACCTATATCTTTAATCTCATGCATTTGTAAGATATTTCACGTAATGATTGCGAGACGCATTGAGTGGTTTGTAGAAAGGAATGAAATCTTATCTCCATCAACGACGGGATTTAGGAGAGGCAAATCATGTCTGGATTGCTTAGCACGACTGGTGACGGATATCCAAATAGGCCTAACTAAAAACTCTCCCACGTTAGCATGCTTTCTAGACATTAAAAGCGCATATAACAATGTGTTAATTGAGAAAATGTTAGAGACCCTTGATACCTTAAAAGTAGGAAAGAGCATTTGCCAATATCTTTGGAACTTCCTTAGTGAACGCCGACTTAAAATTACTGATGACACTGCAAAGTGTAATGAAGTTGTTAGGATTGCAAGAAATGGCTTAGCTCAGGGTGACCCTATCTCACCACTTCTTTTTAATATCGCAACTTATATATTTGTCGGGATATTGCTGTTAACATAAATGTGTGCCAATACGCGGATGATTTTGTTTTGTATACAACCGGTAACAATATACTAGAATCTGCTAGGCGAATGCAAGCTTCCTTAGAGGTGTTTATAGACGTATTGATAGAGTTAGGATTAGAAGTATCTACAAGTAAGTCACATTACTGTATTTTTAGTAGAGGCCGCAAATCTCAACAGCTTAATTTTGTAATCAATGATAGTTCACTTGAAAAAGTAGATACCTATAAATACTTGGGAATGTGGCTTGATAGCTCGTTAAAATGGAGTAAACACATAAATGAAATAGTTCAGAAAGTTTTAAAATTCAACAATTTGTTAAAAGTAATGGCTAGTTCTTCATGGGGACTACACCACAATCACTTGCGAAAGATATATATTGCTATTGTAAGAAGTAGATTAGATTATGGAAGTTTCTTGTATAACAATTGTTCTAAAGCACTACAATACAGATTAGAGAGGGTACAAAACCAGGCATTAAGAATAGTGGGTGGTTTCATTAGAAGTACTCCAATACACGCTATGGAATGTGAGCTCTGTGTTCCTCCACTGCATTTAAGAAGAAAATGGTTAGCTTTTAAGTTTTGTTTAAAATCTCGCTCCATAACAAAAAATTTAACGAATAACTTGTTAGACGAACTGTGCACTCTTGGTCGCGTTAAATATTGGTCAAAAAAGGAAATGCCATTATTAGCTACTACTTTTGAATTAGTAAAAGAAGAAAATATTGACTGTAAGCCTACCCTAGATATGTTTAGTTTACGTACATGGATTACCAATTTTAACATTAAAGACCTGATTGTACTTAATTTAGATATAGTCAATATGCCTAAGAGAATGTACAATCCCACCTTTCTTCATTATTCTGTAGTCAATGAACTACGTGAAAAATATTCAGAATATTATATAATTTTTACAGATGGCTTGAAAAGTAACATAGGTGGAGGTACTGCATATTATGACCCTTTTTTTTTTTTTTTTTTTTTTTTTTTTTTTTTTTTTTTTTTTTTGTTAGGATGGGAAATCATCAAATGACTTCTTCCGCTCTGGGCGGAGCGGAAGGGCGTGTCAGACTTTTACTGACTAAAACCCACCCGTGTTTCTTCACTTGCCTGTGGGACGGCCAGGGCCACGGTTTCTTGTTTAACCAACCCGCAACCCTGACCCAGGAGGCATCGGTCTTCGTGGACCCCGTCACGATGTGCTGACATCTCTTTGAGGCGCGCGTGAAACACGACGCGCCGTCGACTCGGGCCTGGTCCTTACCGGGCGGCGAGCTGCCCATTGCTCACCGCCGCAGGCCCGCGCCTACGGTGGCTGGGAGTTTGGTGTCATCTCCCGACCAGGGCGTCTCCTGCGGTGGCTAGTGGCGTGAGGGCGCTGGGATTCCCGTTGCCTCACGCGCTCCGCCTCCTCCTTTGCCAGCATTACTGCTTCGCAGAAGGAGGTGACGGCCTGCCATGCACTCGCGCTCCGGACCATGGCCTGGACCAGGGTCGGACGCGAGAGATCACCGCCGATCGCCGCTACGAGGACACGGCGGTGCTCTACCCAAGCCGGGCAGACCTCCACCGTATGCTCCACCGTGTCCTCAGGGCGATCCACACAATGGTGACACCCTCCTCCCGCCTTATACGGAACAGGAACCTCCCGAAACAACCGTGTCCGGTGAGGACCTGCGCCAGGCGGAAGGTGAGGGCGCCGTGGCGCCTCTCTAGCCACTCCTCAAAGAGGGGACTTACCGCCGCTATTGTGGCGTGCCCAATATTATGACCCTTTAAATCCGAATCGTAGCAGCTCCTATAAATTAAATAAGTGCTTTAATATTATGTCATTGGAACTCATTGCAATTTCGGAAGCGTTATCTTATGCTAAAACTATTGCAAGTAATAAAATTTTGATATGCGTAGATAGCAAGAGTGCTCTCCAACATATAGCTCGATGCGCCTCTGGTGTCAGAGGTGTACCGATAGCTTATACTATTATTTCTGAAGTAGATAAAATGACCAGCTATGGAAAGAAACTGAAATTGCAATGGGTTCCATCACATATAGGCTTAAGTGGTAACGAGAAGGTTGACAGTCTGGCGAATAAGGGAATTTTAGAAGGCAAAGATTTAAATTATAAACCAGATTTTTCCGAATTTTTGCCAAAATATAAGAAAAAGTGCCACCAAACTTGGATAGAATATTTTAATTTGCGGTCAAAATCTAAGGGTATCTGGTATAAAACGATAGTCTGTGAACCTCCTCATATACCATGGTTTTCAAATTATAAAATGAGTAGGAAATTGTTGGTAACAGCTCTCAGGCTGAGAACCGGACATATGCTGCTTAACAACTTTGCCTTTTTAATGAAAAAATGTGCCTCCCCCAACTGTGAGGAATGTGGTATGCTAGAAGACGTTTTTCATCTTTTAACGGAATGTGTCCGGTTTCAGGATGAGAGGGATGTATTATTTAATGAATTAGGTTTAATTAAAAACAATGTAGGTTTATTTAACGAAATTTTATCTGCACCTTTATCTTATGCGGCCAAGAAGTTGTATAGTTTTGTAAGTCTTCGTTTTGTCAAATAGATATAAGGATTATGTTTGTTTCACTTAGTGTGTTAGCTTAAGATAGTATTATAAGGTACAATGGGACTGCCATGTATTTATATACAAAAGTCCCTAAATAAATAAAGAGAAAAAAAAAATGTATGTATATCTGTGTCTGTAACCTACTAACACTAGAAGTTAAGTAAGATTGTTACTAACCTTATGGAATCCGGTCTGAAATAAAAGTATTCTATTCTATTGGCTATTCAAAAGCACCAACTAATGGTTAATTTGAAATAAACAATTTTGATTTTGTGTTTTAATTTCTGAATTGTTGTTCTTTTTTTGTGTGTTTTCCACAATGGACGCTCCTAGCGTTCAATATATTTCTGCATCGTTCTCACACGGTTGATTTCAAAACGAATGATGTAATCAAATATTTGTATCAAATATTTGTATTCTACTCTTTGGAATGGGCGACTAGCTTCACCTTACTGACTGACCAACCTTCTGACAATTCAAAAGTGCCTGTAACTGGTTTATTTGAAATAAATGCTTTGATTTGATTTGATTTTTTTTAGTACTAACCGACATTTGTCAGTTTACTACTCGAAGCATACTTAAATGTATAATTTTTTTAGTACCCATCGACATTAATTGTCAGCTTACTACTCGATGCATCATCATCAACCTTTTTTTTTTCATTTTTCAGACACTAGTCTGGGACAAATAAATAAACAATAAAAACATCTTACACAACCCGTCTTATCCTTCCTACCTGCGTGAGCGTTTTTCTTACGCGCGCTCTGGTGGGGCACTCTGTAGATCACACCTAAGATCCATCCTTAAATCTCATCCTCATAAAACGATTTACTATTCTTATTCCTTCTCTGTACATGCTGTAAGATTGTGGAATTCACTCCCGCCTAACATTCGTGATTTAAACACTATCTCTATATTTAAACGTCGATTAAAAGAGCATTACCTTTCCTCTATACTGTGAGAATTTGTTTATTATTTGTATCTATTTATATATTTTAGTAATATGTATTTATTTAAGTATAGTTATTTTGTTCGTGTTTTCTTGTTTTGTAATATTGTTGTGGTTTTGGTTTTATGTTTAATATTATTACTTTAGGTATATTTAATGTTATTACTTTTATACTTATCATAGTCATATTCTATTTCCTTCTTGTTCTTACACACTATTGTCTACATTACTGTTTTACTTCTCCTTTCGCAGGTCTGCTGGAAGAAATTTCTTAAGAAATAAGCAGCACCTTTGTACTCAGATCTTAATTTTGTCGTATTTTTATGTATTGTATTGTGTGTACATAAATAATAAAATAAAATAAAATAAAAGAAATAAAACAGTCCTAAATGCATCATAGTTGTTTTAATTTATAAATAAATCGAACTGACTAAGTATAAATTCTATTAAAGCTATGTACTTGTGTTCATTGGTCAACATTAAACAAATCTATAAAAAGGTCAATAACATGTGTGTGTAAGAATAATTATATTTTTGTAACGGGTAATTTAGAGATAACAGATCATTAAAATGTATTAGTTGATACTGTGAGTATTACTTATGTATATACATTTAGGTACCTACTACAAAACTTCTATAATTACAGTATTATACAAAAAATAGGTTATACCTATGCTAGGACCAATTTCGTCATACCCTTTCATTTCCTATGTGAAATTTAGTAGGTTACAAACGCCAGCAGGTCAAGCTCCCTGAAACTGTCAAATTTTCCCAATCAACCTTGAACCTTAATGCTTCCTGCCAGAGCTGCCGGTTGTGTGAAAGAGATACCGTGGCCCTGGCGTACAGGCAAGTGAAGGGATACTGGTGGGTTTTAGTCTAAAATTTTGACACGCCCTACCGCTCTACCCAGACTGGCAGAGGTCATTTGATGATTTGTCATTCACAAAAAATCCTTAATGCTTTAGCGATAAAGTAGAAATCTATTAAAGAACTTTGACAGATTGTAGTAGCTTGTTGTGCTGGCGTCTCCACTACTTGTAGTCACTGTGACTTGCCAATTCTACATGTCCCATATGTATGTACAGGAGCACGTCACGTGCCTACAGCGTTTAACAACTAATAGGATATGGTGGAACTGGCTTTTAACTTAATAACATTCTATTAATTCACAAATGTACAGACGCCAGCACATCACACTATTACAATAGATAACATTTCTTCAATCAACTTTATCGCGAAAGCTTTAAGGGTCAAGGTCAATCGGGAAAATTTAACAGTTTCGGGTACCTTGAGCTGTTGGCATCTGTACATTATGTATGTAGGTACATGTCTCTTAAAAACCTATTTAAATCAATATCCTTTCATCATAGGCGCTGCCAGAACAACTTTACCGGCCATTGATAGTTATACCAATTTGATTAATAAAAACATGACCTAAATTTAAATAAAAAAAGCTTTATAGCCGAAAAATATGCTGTGGCGGTGACCATAGTCCATTGATCCCGTTTTCGTATGATAGGTATTTCCTGCGGTTGCTAAATTTATCCGCAATTCTGAAACCAAATATTTAGTTAGCTTCCTTCGTATGTATATATGGGCGGAGAAGTGTCATGTATAGTAGGTGTAAACAATGTCGGACGTGCATTAGACCTAGGCACTGTCCTCAGTTTAACGTAGGGCTCTTTTAAGATATATGACTAGATTAGTGATAACTTTATTGGTTTGTGTGAATCAATGTCAATGTGGAATCATGGGAATTTTAAATCGTGGTCGTGGTTCTTTAATCGTGGTTCTTTAATCGTGGTTCTTCGGTTAATCCTAACATTAATTCGTTGGGTTTGAACGTGATAGATTTTCATTAGCACATTTAACTGTACAACCAAACCACAGAAATAAACTAAATACAACGGGTAACTATTTAAGACTAGTCTTTCACATTTGATCTGGGTGCGCATTTGGCTCGTCAGATGTTCCTACAAATAACACGATATAAAAATATACCTAAGTCGTTCACCTTTTCTATTTTAATGATAAGAACAAATATCTATTAAAATTATAATTATCTTTACGGTATTTATAGCTAAAGAGCGAGCAATATCAACACAGATTCTGCACCACCTAATTGCTTTGGAGATACAGACAGGACCTAGGTAAGTACATCCACGCACTTTCTTATATTCATGTGCACTTGTGCAGATTACATTTACCTTGAACGTAACATAGGTTGTCAGAGCCGGGCAACTCGAGGGTGCAAAGGGAATCTCAAGTTTTAATACTAAAGTACGCTGAAATTCAAAAGATAATACCGCGACTTAAAATGTTAAACGTCTTTGGTCTTGAAACACGCTGTCTTGATTCGAAGACTAACAGATTTTGAAAAGTTCACCAAACACTGAGCTTGCTGGATAACACAACACTCTCTGGACACACTCATCTGTGTCGTAGGAGTCCATCACATGACGACTGTACAGCCACTCCGATGCTGGATATAGACCAATTCAACGCAGATCTACAGAAAGAGATCTTTCGATCTAGATCGTGACTTATTCGCTGCTCTTGTTCTCAGCTCGGTGGATGTGTAGCTCCTTCATGCGCGTGTGTATGTGAAGTGCGGGGCGCGGGTGGCGGGGGGGTCAGTCGAGCATGCACAGCGTGTGGTCGGGCCCGTACTGCACGAGCGCTGCGGGCGAGCGCAGCGGGCGCATCTCAGCGGCCGAGCTGTCTCCGCCGCTGCTCACCACGAGGGTCTCCTGCGGGCAGCACGACGTCTTCATCGACACTGACTCCGTCGATGTTTTGTGACTCTGTTGAAGACACAACAAATCATTAACTTAAGTACTCACTCGACAAGTAGACTATAGTAGAGCTGTTCATGAAGGACTTCGTCCGGGGAAATTGCTACAAACTAAAACCTGACATACATTGAATTCGAAGATAAAGATATTTTGTTATGAAAATAAGGGTACAAGTCATGGTGGTACATAATATTTATACGAACAGCCATCTTTCGCCAATAATAAGGCATGCAAAATTAAAATGTACGCAATTAAAAAAATAAATATTTACATTAAATAATCTAGTACTAGCTAGTTCATTGCCTACTTAATAATATAATTCCATCAATAAATACAATAATTCTATTTCAATGCCATCAGTCAATATACATACATATAATCAATGTCACAGTTTCTAATAATTATTTAAATACATTTTACAAAATAATTAACCAAAATCTTTAACAAAAAGTCTGCATCCATTATTATAAGCCCTGTGTAGGTAAAAAAAAGGAACACTTTTCTTAAACAATGACAAAGTACAGTCCTTCCAAAACCTTGGTATTTTATTATAATGGTACCATGCAGCAGATACCTACCTACCTAGTACATCAGAGTTGTTCTAGCACCAGGGATACACAGACACCCTTGTGCATCAGAGTTTTTCTAGCACCAGGGATATACAGACACCCTTGCACATCAGAGTTGTTCTAGCACCAGGGATACACAGACACCCTTGCACATCACAGTTGTACTAGCACCAGGGATACACAGACACCTTGCACATCAGAGTTGTTCTAGCACCAGGTATACACAGACACCCTTGCACATCAGAGTTGTTCTAGCACCAGGGATACACAGACACCCTTGCACATCAGAGTTTTTCTAGCACCAGGGATACACAGACACCCTTGCACATCAGAGTTTTTCTAGCACCAGGGATACACAGACACCCTTGCACATCAGAGTTGTTCTAGCACCAGGGATACACAGACACCCTTGCACATCAGAGTTTTTCTAGCACCAGGGATACACAGACACCCTTGCACATCAGAGTTTTTCTAGCACCAGGGATACACAGACACCCTTGCACATCAGAGTTGTTCTAGCACCAGGGATACACAGACACCCTTGCACATCAGAGTTGTTCTAGCACCAGGGATAATACAGACACCCTTGCACATCAGAGTTGTTCTAGCACCAGGGATACACAGACACCCTTGCACATCAGAGTTGTTCTAGCACCAGGGATACACAGACACCCTTGCACATCAGAGTTGTTCTAGCACCAGGGATAATACAGACACCCTTGCACATCAGAGTTGTTCTAGCACCAGGGATACACAGACACCCTTGCACATCAGAGTTGTTCTAGCACCAGGGATACACAGACACCCTTGCACATCAGAGTTTTTCTAGCACCAGGGATACACAGACACCCTTGCACATCAGAGTTTTTCTAGCACCAGGGATACACAGACACCCTTGCACATCAGAGTTGTTCTAGCACCAGGGATAATACAGACACCCTTGCACATCAGAGTTGTTCTAGCACCAGGGATACACAGACACCCTTGCACATCAGAGTTGTTCTAGCACCAGGGATACACAGACACCCTTGCACATCAGAGTTGTTCTAGCACCAGGGATACACAGACACCCTTGCACATCAGAGTTGTTCTAGCACCAGGGATACACAGACACCCTTGCACATCAGAGTTGTACTAGCACCAGGGATACACAGACACCCTTGCACATCAGAGTTATTCTAGCATCAGGGATACACAGACACCCTTGCACATCAGAGTTGTTCTAGCACCAGGGATACACAGACACCCACCACATCAGAGTTGTTCTAGCACCAGGGATATACAGACACCCTTGCACATCAGAGTTGTTCTAGCACCAGGGATACACAGACTGCTATTGTCACGCCTATTTCTTTGAAATAAATCTGCTCTTCGTGCGAAGCGTGCCATTTCCAAAATGTACAAACATGGGAGGCTTAATAATTCATATTGTTTAAAATATGGAATGCAGCTATTATTAGTTTTCAAAAATAGGTCGTATGCATCTGTTTTGGGCCTTAAATGCAGTTTCTTTTGTTGTTGAAAGAGAACTCCGTATCGCAGCTTATTAATATGCAGCAGGCAGAGAGTTGCAGACAGAACGGAGCCCTGACGAATACCGCTATTAGTTGACATGGGATCTGATGAGCATCCGTCGACAACACCTCGGAGGTACCGTTCACTCAGGAAACCTTTTATCTAGCCAGTCAGGCTAGTGGAAATGCCTTCCGTTGGAAGCTTACCCAATAGGTCAGCGTGTCATACCAGCGAAACCCGTACTGTTGGACACTGAGGAGATCGCTATTTTCTAGGTAGGTATGCCAAGAGGCGCGAGTTGAGAGGACGCACTCCATAGTCTTGCAGAGTATGGAGGTTATTGATACTTTTCTTTTTGGACACGGACTTCACGTTGGTAAGCTTCCAAAATTTGGGAGCAATAGTGCTCAATTGCTGGTCTATACCAGTCCTGAGAGGCGGTACAAGCGAGTCAATACAGGAGACAACTCGGATGCAATGCCTTGAGTAAAAGCGCTGGTATACTATCTGCTCCACTAGGTTTATTCACGTCCAGACGATACGGTACTCTCAGTATCTCTTTGTTCCTAATGCGAATCTCGTACATCGAGTAGTACTGCTAGTAACAAGACGGGAATTGTGAGCAATGAGAGATGCAAAAACACCTGCTTTCTCTCTCAGTAATCCATCAGGTTTAACCAGCGGAGACAATGTGGGCTGAAAGAAGTTCCCTTCGGCCGATTTGGCATCGGACCAGAAAGATCTGCTACCAAAATGGGCTTGTTGAGCTTGTTGCCAATATGGGTAATAAGCGTCATTTTATAGAACTTGGCAGCACGGTTAAAGACTCTCTTGTTTAAACTCAGATCCGGAGCTCGGCGGTCACGAGCGTCAACCCATGTGACAAATGCCTCGTGCTTTTGCTGTTCAGCTTGAGCACAATCGGCGTTAAACCATGGGCGAGCTGAGCCACCAATGGGTACGTCACTACAGGGGATAAAATATTCTATAGCTTGACGCACCACATCGGATATAGCCGCCGCACAGTTCGACGGATTTTTAGAGAACGAGCAGACCTGCTGGCAAGGATAAGATTAAGATAACTTTTATCGTCACAATTGCCGTTTACCATGTGAGTTGCAATAGGTGGCTAGAAGGACGATACAGACTTCATCAGACGAAACGGAGAAAGAGGAAATGGAGAGGAAACTGTTACAATAATTCTGTTCGGATCAGTGGTCAGCAGAAGGTCCAGACAATTGGCGTAATGGTCACTTACATGAGGCACGTGAGTACAATGCTAGAAGACCTCAGTAGAGCCTCCGAGCGAGTCGGCCTTAAAATGAACATGGACAAGACGAAAGTCATGTCAAATGCCCACGTTGTACCGACTCCTATAAAGATTGGAGACTCTGTTCTCGAAATTGTTGACAGTTACTTGTACCTGGGACTAACTATCCAGTTAGGAAGGTCTAACTTCGAGAAAGAGGTCAATCATCGAATCCAACTCAGCTGGGGTGCTTTCGGGAAGCTACGTAAAATCTTTTCGTCCGAAATATCGCAGTGTCTCAAGACAAAAGTCTTCGACCAGTGTATGTTGCCAGTGATGACTTATGAAATTGAGACGTGATCACTAACAATGGAGAAGATAAAGAAGAATTATAAGAAGGCTCAAAGTCACTCAAAGGGCAATGAAGAATTGCAATACTAAAGTGGCAGTGGGCTGGATACATTGCCCGTAGGACCGATGCCCGATTTGGCTGACGGGTTCTCGAGTGGCGACCACGCACCGGAAGACGTAGCGTGGGTAGGCCCCCGACAATGAGGTACCCTAGTCGCCTGTGTTACCAACTGGAAAAGGCCCAATGATAGCGCAAGGTTTCGCGCCTCTCTCCTAGCGTGGTCAGTCCTCTGGTATGGGAAAAACCAGTCTTGGTAGCAGACATTAAAGTTGCACAGAGCGACGAACTGCGGGGACGAATGGGGAAACGAACTCAGGGTACCGTTGTAGTGCATTGTCAGCGGCCTCACTGAGGTGGTCAATCAGTCCAGTTGTCTCCTGATCACCGCTGTTCGATCAGTCGACACAGGTATAGACAATTTAATCCACACCAGTATCAACTAACAGCCATACGGACGAGAAGTTAGGGTTTTCAAGTTTACGGAGACGCTGGCAGCAGATTTCATGCCGGACATGTAATATGGGTCTCCATCAAGAAAAGTAAGTGCGGCTTATCAGCCTCAAGATGGTGGTGGGCCGCATCGAGATTTGAGTGCAAACGTCGAATATTTGAGAGGTGCACTCAGAAAGAAAGGCCGTGCTTCCGCTGTAGGCACATAATTCTCTTTATTTGACCTTTCATTAAAAATATGTATATATGTAAAAAGTGAATAGGAAGGAAGTCGGTAGTTGAACGAGGTGATGCGATGTTAAGCCCAGCAACATATTCAGCCCTGCTACGTCAGAGGGTGATTGATCTGGAGACTCAAATCAAAGCATTTATTTCAAATAAACCAGTTACAGGCACTTTTGAATTGTCAGAAGGTCGGTCAGTCAGTAAGATGAAGCTAGTCGCCCATTCCAACGAGTAGGTACCTATGGAGAAGAACGGGCAAGAAACTCCATGGACACTTTTAAATTATCAAGCTATTCTATTGATACAAATATTTGATTACATCATTCATGTTAAAATCAACCGTTTGAGAACGATGCAGAAATATATTGCACGCTGAGAGCGTCCATTATGGAAAACGCAAAAAAAAAAAACAACAATTCAGAAATTAAAATAACCCAACAAATAGATGCTTTATAGCAAGTACATTGTGCTCACACGTGTGCCATGCAATTATACAATACTAAGATATTGCATCTACACAATGCAAAGATAGTTTTGTTTCAGCAGAGAGATTCAGCAGCTCCAACAGTGTTCCCGAATACTAAGTTTAGCTCCTGTGTAGCTTTACCAGTGCCGAACATCCCGTCAGTGATGCAATTCCGTCACGTACAATATCCTTGGCTACATAGTGTGTAATATTAGGCTTTAGTAAAAACACATAGACAATTACAAATTAAAACTACAAGAGAAAAAATCAAAAAACAATCAGTGTATAGAAATCGGACGCAGCTCAAACCCAAGCCTTTTTGTCGTCAATATAATCCTTAACACTATTAAATGCTTTCTGGCACAACTTACGTTTAATGAAGGATTTGAATTTATTCAGGCTCAGATCTCGAACCACCTCTGGAAGTTCTTGTAAAATGTATACATTGGCATCTGAAAGAGCCACCTATTTTCTTGAGCCTTGTTGTAGGTACAATAAATTTGTGCCTGTTCCTAGTATTTATATTATGGACATCACTGTATTTTTAAACAATTTTATATTTTTATGAGCATACAAAAGATTTTCATAAATATATTGAGACGGCACGGTCAGTACATTAATTTCTTTAAATATTTCTCTGAGAGAGTGTCTCGGACTTAATTTATAAATTGCACGAACAGCTCGTTTCTGCAAAACAAATATTGTTGGAATATCGGCGGCATTTCCCCACAACAGAATGCCGTACGACATTACGCTATGGAAATAGCCAAAGTACACTAAACGGGCCGTCTCAATATCAGTCAAATTACGAATTGTTCTAACTGCGTATGCAACAGAACTTAGTTTTTTGACAATTTTTCTATATGTGGACCCCTATTGAAGCTTAGCATCCAGAGTTATACCCAAGAATACTGTGCTGTCTTCAGATTTCAATTCTTCGCCCTTTATCAATACTTTAGTTTTCACCTGCCTAACGTGAGGTAGAGTAAACTTAATGCATTTGGTTTTTTTCTCGTTTAAGAGTAAATTATTAACATTAAACCAATGGACTACTTTGGAGATCACGCTATTTACATCGTCAGTAACCTGCTGCTGACATTTAAGTTTAAATAAAGGTGAAGTGTCATCTGCAAACAACAATATATCGTGATTATCCTTTATTAGGTACGGCAGGTCATTGATGTAAATAAAAAACAAAAAAGGACCAAGAATTGACCCCTGTGGGACTCCCATTGTTACTAAAGATCCGGCACATCTTTTTCCATTAACGTCAACGCTCTGAATCCTACCAGTTCATCTTAGTAATCTTGGTGACTGCGGGGATGCCCGAACACTCGCAGGGACGTACCCGGCACACATCGCAACACAACTTCTCAGACCCGTCCTTCGTAAGGCTACCGAGCACACGTCAGAACGACGGATCACTTGGCATGTCTTTGTCACGGTAGATGGTAACTACTAGCGGAAGCAGCCAGGCCACTACCCAGGGGACACGGGTAGGGTGGTCATAATAAATCAAGTAGATCCTACGGACACCAAGCAGTTCATCTCTCCAAACTTTGGTTACATCACATTGTAAAGATTTTCGTGAGTTCCATACTCCGTCGAACTCATGGTATGGGAGGCATGGAATGGGTATGACTGTTAAATTGTCGAACTGTTCGGCTCACGGCTGGTTTACTGTTGTCATTGTTGTCGTTGACAATTCATTGTCCATGAAATTTACAATACCTTACCCTGCATATAGTAACTGATCCGCATGCGACATTTTTTAGCTATAGAAACTTGGATTTGCCATTCACAGTTTACTACCCTTACTATAGCCGTCGCTTCGTGGGCCCGTTTTAGGATTCCGTACTTAGTATGTCACTCAGTAACAAATAGCCTATTTTAAATCTTAGGGGGGGCACTTGTGACGGACGGGATTCTACGGACTACGGAAAATCTCTTGATCGGTTTTTAGGTTTCCGTAGTCCGTCACAATAACTGTCCCATTTAAGAGTTAAAAAATGGTCTATTTGTATTTATATTAAGTACGGAATCCTAAAAACGGGACCAGGAAGGACAGTGATAACTAAAGAATGATTATAAATTGCAACTGCACCTAAAAAGTTCGAAAAAATGTGATTTGAGTCCCACCACGAGTAGTGGGAAGGGGGTGTAGCATGGAGTGCATACCATTGTCTGCGGGTCTGCATAGGTATTTATTTATTTTATTATATATGTAAACACAATAAAATACATAAAGATACGACAAAATTATGATCTGAGTACAAAGGTCCTGCTTATTTCTTAAGATTAAGTGTATGTGATTTAATCAAATTTTTCAATTGTATGTTATGTATATAATTCCTAATATTGACTGATAACTTGTGTGTGGTGCGATGTGATAAATAAATTATAAATCTAATGCCAATAAGTACTTTACTAAAAATCTAAAATCTAGACATCATTGTCATCCCAACTGTTTCCAGCTAGGAAAACGCAATGACATTGGCGTCATGGCGATTGGAAAATAAGGAGGCCATACCCGTTTGAAGCAATGCGCGATGGAGTGGCAGAGGTTGGTGAGCGAGAGTCGCCGGCGCTGGCGCATGAGCACGTAGAGGATGGGGTTGAGCACGTAGTTCAGCAGCATGAGGATGTCTGACAGCGTGGACAGCGGGTTCAGCCGCGGCCACGACGTGGGGCCCAGTCCGAGGTACAGCGCTGACGTCAGCTGCGGATCAACAGTACGGTCATGATGTAACCTCGTCACATACACTTTGTATACTTCAGGTTTTACAACACCCTTGGTTATTACCAAGGGTAATACACACACACACATTACAACACACGTGGGCACATTAAGACTTTCACTTTCATTGTAAACTACCACATTGTTACCTATCAATCTCATCATTTACTGGAACCTCATCATAGCCACAAGTGTAGATACATACTAATTAATTCGTTACAAAAGTGCCAGGATATGTATGCAATTAAAATTATTACCTAGTTTATTACCTACTCTATTAATATAACCGTTAACAGAATGGAATTCTGTTAACGGTTATATTAATATGAAATGTAGAAAGTTCGAACAATTTGTTATTATCGAGTGCAGATCCCGACAGGACACCAATGAAGGCAATCGATTTAATTGATCAATTACCAGCGCCCAGTCCCGGTCCCAGGGCACCCGTGACAGGCGAACCGGTAGGACGACCGCCATCTACAGAGCTTGTAATCTGCTTTAACTGCTTAGTTGCTTGTTTGGATTCTTCATTGATGTTCCATGATAATTTGTTCGTGATTTATGATATACATAAGTATAAGAAATCACGAACAAATTATCTTGGAATGTTGAGCTTTAACTGTTTATCAACGGGAAAGATCTTTACATGACAATATTATTAACAACTTTACATGAAGGCTTCATTAATTATGATCTATTTATCACTTGTGCCAGTCTGGAATATAATTGACCAATTTATGTAGCGCTATATGCAGATATCGTAGTTGGTTCATATGAATAAAATACTAATTTGATTCACTTGCCATTTTAGAAACAATGACATATTTTCGCCAATGTTCGGTATGTGCGCGGCATGTCGATGACGATGACGATGTCGATGTCGATGTACGATCAACAACAATAAATATTGTAAAGCCACGACGTGACTGACACCACTTGACTTATCGCACAGAGATTGACACAAATGGATGGCTATAGTATTAGATGTACAAATAAGTTTCCGCCGTTTAACAAAAAATGTTCTCACTAAGAGCTTACGTTGAAATTGTCAGATGTAAAATGTAATATCGTTAGTTCGGACATGTGGTAAAAACATACACATAGGGTATTAGTGACTCTGTATCAGTATCACATTGACAAATTTTAGTACCGAATAAGCGCCATTCGCGGGAAATTTTGTTATTGCTTTAATTTGAAGAAATCTACAGCTGGGGCCCATCGATTGCTTCTAGAA